>JAVRXN010000010.1:64610273-65175273 GCA_033556935.1 Timema podura | reverse complement strand
TCGAGATTTTGATGAATCTTGACGTTTCATGACTCCCTGAATCCGAAAAAGTGGTTTTTGAATTTCCGTCTGTCTGTCTGTCCCTCCAACTAGAGCCTAAACTATTTTACTGATTGAGCTAAAACTTGATATCTAGGGTTTTCATAGGGTTGCCCCGAGGAGTTTTTGGAATTGGATATCTACCCCTAAAATTAAGGGTAGTTTACTGAAGGGAAAAAAGAGAAAAAGTCGATTTTCTCAAAATCGGCTCTAACGATTTTGATTAAATTTTATTTATGAACATTAATAAATATTCCAAACAAAATGGCTACTCTCAATATTTCGGCAAAATGGCTTTAAGGGCTCCGGTCTGATGCGTAAATTAACATTTTTTATAATAGCTCCGAAACTATTTGAGATATGAAATTACTTAGCATTACAAATATGTATATATATTTATAATACAAATATTTTATTCGAAACATATTTTTATAAACTCAATAATTTTCAATCTGTACGCAATTATATATATATTTTTTAACTTTTTGGACATTAAAGCTTAAGTATTGCGACCGTAAAAAAAAACTAAACTGAAATGTTGATGGATGTCGACGTCTCATGACCCCCCGAACACTAAAAAATAGTCTTTGCAATGCCGTCTGTCTTGTGTGTCTATTAAAACTTAAAATTAAGGGTAGTTTACTGAAGGGCAAAAAGAGAAAAAGTCGATTTTCTCAAAATCGGCTCTAACGATTTTGATTAAATTTCATTTTTAAACATTAATAAATATTCCAAACAAAATGGCTACCCTCAATATTTCGGCAAAATGGCTTTAAGGGTTCCGGTCTGATGCGTTAATTAACATTTTTTATAATAGCTCTGAAACTATTTGAGATATGAAATTACTTAGCATTACAAATATGTATATATATTTATAATACAAATATTTTATCCGAAACATATTTTTATAAAATCAATAACTTTCAATCTATACACAATTATATGAATTTTTTAACTTTTTGGACATTAAAGTTTAAGTATTGCGACCGTAAAAAAAAACTAACCTGAAATGTTGATGTATGTCGACGTCTCATGACCCCCACAACCCTAAAAAATAGTCTTTGCAATGCCGTCTGTGTGTCTATAAAAACTTAAAATTAAGGGTAATTTACTGAAGGGCGAAAAGAGATAAAATTGGTTTTCTCAAAATCTGCTCAAACGATTTTGATTAAAATTCGTATCTAGGCGTTGATTAAGATTATAAATAAACTGGCTATTTTCATTTTCCTATGAAAATGATTTTTAGGGTACTTTACAGAAGCGTTAATTTCCGTATCTTCACAACTATTTGAGAAACTAAACAACTTATCATTGCAAAATTGTAGGACTATTAGAAATAAAAAACTTTTATTTGACATATATTTTTATAAAATCAACAGTTTCTGAGATATTTGTAAATATATTAATACAATTTTGTGAGCTTTAGTTGTAAACATATACTACTTAAGTCTTAACGCAATAATTATCCAATGCCATAGAGTAATTAAATATAAGTAAGTATCTAAAAAAAGTATGTTATTTTTCCTTAAAGCTCTTAGGAGAAATGTTTGCACAGCAATGATATATCTCCATTTTAGACTCAAGAGTCAATATTTACATTTTTTATTGGTCAAAATGTATAAATGAATAATTAAATATCAATGCGATGACTTGAAGATCTGCAACACCTTATAAAATGTTAAAATTTTAACCAGAAATCGAAATTTTAATACGAAGTGTTGACCCTTGTGGAAGACATTAAACTGTTTGAAATGCTCTTAGTTGGACAAAGATGCGCCTCTTTTCTCATTGATTATATATCATTGTATATTATTTTATGCATGTTCTTATGTGGAGTGGTGATGATACAATGTACATTATTCCGTTTAGAAATCTTACGAGTTTATAGAAAGAGAGAGAAAGTCTGTGCGGTGCCCCGTACCATTTATTTATCTAATTATTATGATTAAATATGATAATTTAGATTTTTTATTCTTATTTTTAACACCATGTATTATTGCTTGTTCAAGTTATATGCATATGTACTAATTATGTTAATGAGCTTATGAGTAAGGATGAGGAAAGTTGAATTTAGAGGAAATGTACCCGTATTTACATAATGGGAGGCTGGAAAACAATTTTAGAAAAACCAAACTTAGTGCAACCTACCAGAAACCGAACCCCAATTTCCTTGTCATCAGCAGTCTAGTCTAAATTGAGAGTGAGGCAGGTTTGTCTTTCTTTAGATTTTATTTTAAAACATAAGTTTTGTAGTTAATAATCAATTTTATGTAAGAGGGTTAGATGAAGCTATGTGTGAGAGTTTTATTAAGGTTAATTCATTAAAAGATCTACAATCTTTGTTGGAAGAGAATAAAGAAATTATATCCCATTTGGAAGATTTGAGTTTATTACGGAAAAAAGCAAGATGTTCAAGGAGTGGTTGCTGTAGACTTTTGTGTTTCGCATATACCTTGAGAAATGTGAATCGAGCCCATAATTTATAAATCATTAGTTAAATAGTCTTAATACTGTATATGGGTGGCTGACATTTTTTACTTTCTCTCAAACCCTCAAAGAGAAAATTATTGTGATAATCAAAAAAATCGAACACAAGATTTTGATGCCAACGTTTCATGACCCCCTGAAACCGAATAAGTGGTTTTATTGATGGTGTGGTTTTATCGATGGTGTGGTTTTAGCGATGGTGTGGTTTTAGCAATGGTGTCTGTATCTCGGACTAGAGCCAAAACTGTTGTACCAATCACGCTAAGACTTAGTATCTAGGGTTTTGGTAAGGTACCCCCAAGATATCTAACCCTTATTTTAAGGGTACCTAGTTTAATGGAGGGCAAAAAAAGATAAAATCGATTTTCTCAAAGCTGCCTTAAGAATTTTGATTAAATTTTGTATCGAGACACTGTTTAACAAATAATAAACAAAATGGCAGTTTTAATTTTTCCATGAAAGTGACTTTGAGGGTAAGTTATAGATAAGCAGAGATTTCCAATATTGATCACATCACCATAACTATTTGAGATACAAAATAATTCATCATTGTAAAGATATAGAACTAGTGTATTAAATATAAAACTCTTTTGTTTGAAATATATTTATATAAAATCAATAGTTTCCGAGCTATAAGCCAATAAGTATTTTTAATCGAGTCTTAGAAAATAAAATTGAGTGTTATGCTCTTTGGTGGACACATATGTTCCTCTTTTCTTAATGGTTTTGTAACAGTGTAGGCTATGCTATTTGATTTATGTTCTTTGCTGGATGCTCTTTTTACTGTCTCAACCCCTCAAAGTATTGTGATTGTCAAAAAAAATCTATCTCAAGATTTAGATAAATGTCTACGTTTCATGACATGCTGAGACCGATAAGTGTTTTTGCAATGCTGTCTCTGTTTCTTTGCCTCTCTACGTCTCGGACTTGAACCAAAACCATTTTACTTTTCAGGTTAAAAATTGGTATCTAGGGTTTTCTTAAATTCCCGCCAAGGGTTTTTTGGAATTAGATGTCTAAACCTAAATTTAAGGGTAGTTTATTGACGGGCAAAGAGAGATAAAATCAGTTTTCTCATATTCCGCTGCTAACAATTTTTATCAGGTTACATTTTGTATCTGGCATTGTTTAACATTACAAACAAAATGGCAATTCTCGTTTTCCAATGAAAATAACTTTAAGCAGAAATTTTCAATTGTGATCATATAACCGCAACTATTAGAGATAGCTTACGAAATCACTTATCATTGTAAAATTGTATTACCGTTGAAATTAAAAATAAATTATTCTGGAATATATTTTTATAAAACCAATCATTTCTGAGCTAACAGCAAAGATTTATAATTTGTTTATATAGTAGGCTACTTAGAAATATAAAATTGATTGTTATGCTCTTTGGTGGACAATTTTTCTGTGTTTACGTATTATTGTATTTATGGTCTTTGGTAGTGTGTTTCTGCAACAGTATAGATTGCTTCGTTTCACAAATTTTATGAGTTTTAAGTAAATGTCTCTATTTTAAGATTAAAGAGAAACTGTGCGGTGCACCTTAACATATTTTTTTGTGTGTCTTATGTAGCCTAGTTAATAATGCTGTAAGGTAGGGCCTTTTTTTTTTTAATAGAATATTTTCTCATAAGGAACCTAAACATTATGGGGCCAGTTTCCTTATTATTTTCCTAGGCTGCTCCATGAGTATGTGTTTGGAAAAAGTTTAGGTCACCTTAATCTAATAAAAGCTTAGCAGTTCTCAAAAATATTACAAGAGTCTCTTTTAATGAAATATTTAAACAAATAGAATCAAATACACTAATAAATAACCTAGGTTAAGCTATAATGAAATGAAGAGCCAAAGATAAAACTTAATATTAATAAAATAGGTGCTTACATTTTGAAATATAAATATTGATGATTTACAATAGCTGTCAACTATATTTGGCGTACTAACAGGTTAAATAAAAGTGAAATTTTATTTATAACATGAAATGATCGTTGAAACTCATTTAATGTAAACAAACGTTAACCTGAAATTTATTTTTTTACTAAATTGTCGGCACACTTTCTCTGGAGACCCGTATATAATATTAAACACACCCAACACATGATACAAAGTTCTCACCATTATTAATATGCAGCTTGCTAGCACCTTAACCTTTGAACGTGCCGATTTCAAAGCTATAGAAATTGAAATAACGTTTAAAGACCGAACCGTGTTCAATTTAGTGACTACTGACCACGTCTAAGAAAGCTATTATAAAAACTGTGTGTTAAAAGTGGACGTAAGATATTTTAGCCTTGCAGGTGCTGCTTTTAAACTAAATACACTTTTGAACTACTCTCGGTGGCTCAGTAAAAAATATTATTAAACAACATATTATATTCATTACAAGTGCATTGCTGTAACATAATTAGTTATAATATTTAAACACTTTTAATAAATTAATGATGTTGAAATAATGTAATCTTAACAAATCCATACTGATATAAAAACAAGAATTTATAGGGAATTAACCAGAAATTTAGGCATCAACTTTCGTTTTAAATAAGTGTGATATAAAAAAACTTGCAATTGGTCAACTACACTGATGAAACTACAAAATAAAAACTTATCACTCCTCACTAGTTATATATTATTAAATACAATGTAAGAACATCTATTTGAACAACCATTAATTAAATAAGCTACTTGATTAAATAGTGTAAATTGGATATTTAAGTTTGAACCTATTGGTAGCATTGTTCTGGCAAGTCTCTCCCAGTCTTATGGATGCATCAACTCTTGTATATTGAGTTGTAACTTTTCTTCACCACTTTGTTTTCAATTCTCATGTCTTGTGTTTTTTCTTTACACTAATAAACCAATGGATTGCAGTATTATTTGTAACTGCGGGTTTTGATTATTCATGAACCTTGTTATTATCGCTAGTGTATAAATATAGTATATGAAAATCTAGTTTTTAATAGTATATTATAGTTAATTTTTGACTAAAAACTTAATTATAGACCAATACCTATAGTATTTCACAGGGTCCATAGCGTAAGCGTAGACTATAAAACACAAGTCTTCCCAAACCTTATATTAGGAGGTTAAGAGATATAAATAACAAAGGCTTGTATGCTATTATAATTTTAATAACTCCCTAAGTGATAAAACTGACATTAGTGCTTCTTGCATGGAGAACATAATATTTTTCTCTTTCACTTCCTGTATAAGGATTAACAACAGTTTGTAGCAAAAAAATCTAGTTGTCACTTCGTCAGTGGTCTCCAACCCCAGGGGTACCAATATAAGCCTCGAGTTACAAGCTAGTTTCAATAGTCCAGGGGCCGGTGTAAGCGGGAAACATTAGTCCAGGATTTTATTAGTCTGAATGCAAGAAGGACTACACAGCATCGACACAGCAGCAGTACAGCATCGACACGCACTCAAAAGAACGACATCTCTTTGACACCGAGCAGCGGTCTAATAATCTCAATGTTGACTAGGAAATTCGTGTCGATATTAATGCTACTTTATTAAACCTCTCACTCACACCTAAAATATTTACCAAAGCCTTCACGCATCAACACCAGTATTTTTTTAATCCTATCTTAAAAAGGAAAAAAGAAAGACAATTAATTAGCATATTATATCAATAGCCTTTGAATATTTGACACCCAGGGAGGCTTCTTACTCTGACACCCTCCATAAATATGATTGAAATTTAAACACACATACAAATATATAACATTCTAAATTATATTATAATAATTATTGAGTAGAGTCACACGCCCTATAAGTTATTTAGAAAGGCCTTCCTCTGAAATCTTTTTAAAATTTAATGCCGCAAGGCTTAAGAATTTATTTAATAGTCTTTAACTTTTAAAAAAATGGATGCCCTAAAAGCTCTTTGGAAACTCAATCTACCCATTAACGACAGTCTTGTCTTATTTTGATACAAATTAACAATAAATATTGGCATAGTTTTAAGAATTTGTAACTTCATCCCTGCTGCTATCTTCGTGTAAAAGAGAATCTTGACTTTTTGATGTTGGCTGCTCTTCCCAAGGCCTGAATAGACAGTATTTATCCATACTAACACTAAACTAAATACATGCAATCAAATTAATAAACGTCCGAAAAGATACACTAACAAATGAGTTTTGATTTGTTCTGACATACACACGCACTCACGCACATACACACACACACTTCCAAAGTGTGGCATTAACAAAGAGCCATTACCTAAAAATTTCCTAGTCTAAAGATTTCCTAAGAACTTCAGAGCGGCGTTGACAAAGAGATTAAAAAAACAAAATGGGTGGCATTGACAAAGAACCACTACCTAAAAATTGCCTAGTCTAAAGATTTCCTGCCACACCGCCCTTTCATGTCCTGTTAGAAAGTTTGCATATAGAGAGAGGGTTTCTTTTCAGATATCATTAAATATGTGTCTAGTGATGTTTTTCATCTTGGGTACATGACCTGAATGTAGTCAGATGTTTTTTTCAAAAACTGGCTACCATGGTACATGGTTTTAAACGTATAGCAGCACTTAAACCGCAATGTCACCAAGTTTGGTATCAAATGAAAGCTCTTATTCGTGGCAATGCAACTTTTCACATTTCATCTACATATGTTCACATAACATTTGAGTGAAATTCAAAATATTGTTTGTGCATAAGTATTTTATTTAGTATATTTATTGTGGCAGTTTGCTGTACAATTGCAAAATCTTGAACATGAAATTTCTTTTTTGCGACATGGGAAGACAGTGTTTCTGAAACTTTTTTGCAAGTGCAGGGATGTGTAAAATCATCAGTAATAGTTTCACTGGTAGCTTGGGGCTGCAGTTCACCATCCTCCTCTATATATCCATACAATGATGGTATAAGGGTGGGTGCATCACTCCTACACTGGTAGAAGGCGTGAGCGTGAGCTTCTCTAGATTGAGCTTTTTCATTTGATGATACTGTTGTACCTTAAGTTTGTTTCCCGAAGGGAAATTTTATTATGGAATTCGAACAAGAATTTCCTCTGCGTCATCCTACAGTGTTTCGCTGAGTTCGGTTTTACCAAATGTTTGTAGTAGATGTGATGACAGTATACCATGCTTTAAATCCGTAAGCCTTGTCCCAAATTTGCTTGTCGTGTCACATTCAGTGATGGAATGTAAGGCTAGTAGAATTTAAATCCCTCTGTGTTCCAGGACTTCCACAAGTTTATGAATCGGCACTGCACATGATGTTATACCCCTTTCACAGAGAACCTATAGCTCAGACAATCCTTCCTTTACAAACGTTTTAAAGAAATGATACACTGCGCTTACAAAGACATCAGTGTCTGAGGATGTTATTACAATGCAATCTACATTCCTAGCAACTGCATGATGTACATGAAAAGTAGCCGCTCATCAGCCTCCTCCATGTCAGATTGTAAAAATGAAATGTCTTCTTTCGTGCCATTTTCAAGAAGTATGCTTGTCTGTTTATTCTCACCAAGTCCAACAATATAAATAGGATTACCACTGAAAGCATTGCATTCTATTAGAATCTAAGTGAAGAACTGCTCCAACTGGTATTTATTACTTGAAGATGCCCAGAACGCATGCATATCTTTTGGAACAGGGGTTTACACTCCTTCATTATTCATATTAATTGGATGGGTGGTGCTTCTTTGTAGTTCAGCTAATTTAACACTATCTTCTTTGTATACATAAAAGATTATGTCGATCCTAGAAGAGTTTAGCGCAATCGCTTCCATCCTCTGAATGATAACTTTTGCAAAGTCCACAAAAGTCATCATAGAATTAGACCAGGGTGCTTGAGTTTTTCAATCAATTAACATAAAATCAAACAATGTTGCGGTAGTGTGAGGTGAAGGCCGAGGAGTTTTGAAAGTTGGTTCTCTAAGATCTTTCTCTAGTTCTTGTACCAAACTTGGCTTGTCAGCTTTTTTAGGAATCCATATTTT
This sequence comes from Timema podura, assembly GCA_033556935.1. Taxonomy (NCBI): domain Eukaryota; kingdom Metazoa; phylum Arthropoda; class Insecta; order Phasmatodea; family Timematidae; genus Timema; species Timema podura. Next base: position 65,166,794 of record JAVRXN010000010.1, on the reverse strand, counting down.
GTTATAAAGAACGAAGTAGAAACGATTTCATAGCACAGCAATTACTGATAAATGGAGTATCCTCTTTCTCGTGCAACATCAATTAAATGTAGGGCATCAGAAGTCTCATTTTTGCTGTGGATTTTCTTCATGTGTTGTTGAGAATTGAAAATCTTCGTCTTAGCCACTTTATCGAAGAGCTTCTTGGACTTATCAACGAATCTTTCTTGTCTGAATAGCTTGTATGCTGTTTCTCCCATTTTGTAGCATTTAAGCTTGAAGTTCTCACCATGTTCATCAAAATGTTTACCAGTGACAATGTTGTACAACTTGTCTTGTACATTATTTAAATAAAACATATATTTTCGTTCAATGATGAAACCCATGATGCCTTCAATGCTTTCCTCATCTGAATGAGTTAAAGTGGGTGAGATTTCACGATGCTAAATACTATTATTATGAATGTGATGTTACAATATGTAAATAAAGTGGGATTAGTTGAATTTCCATGTATTAGAGCTTTCATTCGATATAAAACTTGGCCACATTACGAATTAAATGATATTAAACGTTTAAAACAACGTATTATATTTGGCGGCCATTTTGAAAAAACTGAAGACATTCAGGTCATGTACCCTAAATGAAACACATTACTGGACACATATTTAATGATATCTAAAAAAACCTCTATACGCAAATTTCCAACAGGACATCACCACCCCCCTCCCCCCCCCAATATAAAGAGTTGTCAGTTTTGAAGTGGTCGGTTATAGATGAACAGGGGGGTGAGAGGTAGCTAGTACTTGAGAAGATGGCTATGAAGGCTATTCAGCAGGGCTACTGTGAGCGTACATCGGTTTTGGTTTGGGTATCTACATTTACCAATGAATTAGTGGTTACTTACACAGCCACCTCACTATTTACTAAGGCTGGCAACATATATTAACCAGAGTTCACAATGCATTGTCTACTTTTCACCATTGTTATTTTGAAGAAATCATACAACTTAGTTGTTTTTGTTAAATCATGTTTCTTTATTTATAATTAGCCAAGAACCATCATATTATTCAAAAGGATTTTGCAATTCAATTATGCAGTTTGATTTCTTTAAGAGCTATTATAAGAATGTGATTTACTGTACTCGAAGTTTTAATTCGATGTGGGCCTATACTTGTCAATTTTCAAATTTTGGTGAAGTTCGGTTGTATCATTAATTATAATGCATTACTGGGCCCTACTTAATGCCGCGATCATTAAGTGCATTCCAAGTGTTCATTATTATGATTGGATTATCATTATTTTATTAAACTTAGAATTAGGCTACACTTAGGCTGTCAGTATTTGTAGGCCTAGTTAGATTAGCGGTAGTGATACGCTTCATCCATCTCATAAAAGGTTTTTTTTTCTTTTTCATGGGACAATATTTCTATATTTTATTCAGAAAATGAGTCACACATGAAAAGAAAAGCCAAATGACACCAAGGTTTATAAATTTTGAAAATTTCGAATAAACATAACAATTTTAAACAAAACTTGCTATTAAAACAAACATTATTTTTAATGTATTATTTCGGGTGTATTTATAATGAACTTCATTAATATATACATGCAACATTTGGTATTTGTTAATTGTTTTATCAATAAAAAAGTGAATCATAATCATCAACTGTTTCCAGCCTGTGGCCGGGTCAGTTTAGTAAAATGCCTCCATATTCCTCTATCCTTCCACCATTCTTCCTTTAATTCCTTCCCTGTATCTACTCTCACTTGCACATTTTTTATTTGCTCCTCCCATCTCTTCCTGGCGGTCTTTTACTGACATACTTCATTTCCATAATGTTTTGGCATCATCTCCTATTCCAACCTCATAACGTGCCCATACCATCTCAGTCGTCTTTGTATTATATCTCATGTGCTCCCTCTACACCCACTCTTTCCCGGATAACTTCATTACTTATCCTATTTCTACTCATGACAGCTAACATGCTCCTTAAAAACTTCATTATTTTCCTTAATTTGTTTTTATTTATTTAACAAGATAATTCCAGTTCTTCCTTGGATTCTGGGCTTTCATTTACTGCAGCTCATTCTTATTTCTTGAATAATTATCTAACACTTAATTTTTCATAAAGGTGGAGTGACGTTAATTCACTGCTCCATTTTATATCACAAACATGTTTGAGAGTCATTAGTAAGAATTTGAAAGTACTTCATATAATCTTAAAAGAACAAAGTTTTGTTCATGAAGTGTTTTTTTAAGAGACCGATGGTTCAAAACAATCGCCAGGATCTTAAAAATATAATTCCAAAGTAAATAAACTATAAATTCAATAAGGAGCTACATGGCTTTTAAATCCAGGAGAGAAATTATCACGAGTAGAAAATTATTAGCTTTTCAAAAATCGAATATCCCACTGTAATCTTGAAAACAAAATACTCCCCTCACCAGAATCTGGTTGACTTTCACACAGTCTGTCCTTCATAAAGTACAAAGTACGTACACATATGCTTCAATATGTCGTATCCTTCTCTTTGCATATCGATCAAGGTACATTTAGGATTACTTAGAGATTTTATAAATGAGAGCTTCCCCCATAAATAGACGATACTGTTCAAACGAGTAAATGAATACATCACAGCAGTTCTTTCTACAGAGTTTAGTTCACCTTCAGGCTTCATCCCACTTGTCAAGACGTTTAGATTTTAACCATCGGTGTTAATAGACAGGAAGCGGATTCTCTTAAAGGGTAAGGAGGTTTGAAAGTCATAAACATCGTTATCATCATCATAAGATTACCACTCTTGCCACTGCATACATACGTTTAACGATGGAACACTGTGTATTCTTCATGTTGAAGTCCTTCATCTCATAGGAATAGAACTGAATCCATTATAGCGATATACATTGCTTACGATGACGTTTATTCGTAGCAACCTTAAGTTTAGGTTTGTAGATAGGTTCAACATCATTATCAGTCTTCTTAGAGAACTGCTATCTTTCATTTTGAGGAAATTATCACCCGTACCTTTTACGTCACATAATTAACCAGATGTTTCTTACATACGACTAAATATAACATCGAGTATGTACTTTTTTATACATTCATACCCTGCATAGTGTTAGCAAAGGTGGCCGAAGATACCATCAAATAGAGTAAGATCATTAAACGAAAGTATTAACAGTTAAGTGATGCACGACGCGAGCTTATTGAGAAGGAAACCTTCAAACCTATCAAAGAAACGCTAAACAAGATGATGAAGATGGTCGTTGTAAGATAATAATCTGGTTTTATTAATGAGAAGGTAGTGAAGGAGGAGGAGGAAGACTTGTTTAAGATAAAGGGTAATAAGCATCTGGTGGAATTCTTATCTTTACACACCTCTTGCTCGTTCCAATAGAACTTACGGTGTTGGCTACAAAGGTATCTTGCACAAGCTCGGGGATACACATATCTTATTTGATGGTAGTGATGGTACAGTAATTCTCCATAATATCATAGTTCCTTACACTTGCGGACTTTAAAAATACCCATATGAAATTAGCCTTTGCACTACACCAAGGAGGATATTGAAACCTAGGGCTGGCAACACACCAAATGCAACATTTTGTTTCGTGGCAAGACATTTTGTCACAGCGTGTCGCAACGTGCTGTAGACATCTCGACTGCCATACCATCCAATACAGAGCCACACACTGCTTGCGGCGAGAGGCAATGCTCCTTTCATGTATGTTCCGCAACAAAACATGAAACACATTTTTAACTGCGCATGCGCCAGGCCTCAAATAGTAAGTGGATTTTCGGCCATGTCATTATTTAAATTATTTTGAAAAAACTTTTGTTAGTGCCTAGCTTATTTAGTGAATATATTAACTATACACACACTTCATGAAATTGTAACGGTGTTACACCGTTACAAGGCTGCAATAGCATATTTGAAGAAGCACGTGCACATTCTCCAACTTCGCCTACATGTCACCACCTCGCATATCAGCGTAAGACTGGAAAGAGCTGTGATGCCTCACCCCCTCCATGGTGTTGTTAGGGCCCAAGAAATCGAACGAAGGAAGGGGATCTTTCTCCCTTATTCCACCTCCTCCAAGATCCATGTACGGCTGACGAGACTAGCCTCAAACCTTCCAGTGGACTCCAGTGCTGCACAATTTGCTTCCTCCCCCTTTCCTTTCCTTACTCTCCACCCTCTATATGGCCACGTGACCGTTCTATAGTGGTATATATGGCCAGGTTTAATCTATGGCTGTACTCATTATCATTTCACCGACTTCAGCGAGGTAAGCGACGTTATCTGGACAGATGCAGTTGGCGCATTCTTCTAAATTCCCTTTCAGCCCAAATAAATTACCTTTTCAAATTATCATTTTGGACATTAAATTTAAATCTTGAATAAATTTTCCTTTGAATTTATAATTTTTGGCTAAATTTAAGAGTATGGCTATTGTGGAACCATTTTTCACCATTGATTACCCTTACGGGTAATTGTTTCTTTGTAGCTTAACGTAGTTGACTGTTTCTCCACTTGGCGGATGTCATTCCTTTATATGTATTAATGTTAGCACTTGCCGTATAGATTGTTAATTTATTGCGTTCAGACGGCATTGTTTGCTACGATCAATTTTTAATACTGACATTTCTTTCAGGCTGCTAGAGTAGCTAGCGTGTAATTTATTAGCGAGCTCACGTGATGGGTAGACCTTTGGAATTAGAATTAGACCTAGTCTCCATTCATTGTGAGGTCACTTTAAAATATTTGTTTAAAATATTGTATTCTTAATTTTGACATTGCTTTCAGGCCACTAGAATAGCTAGCGTATCTTTTGTAAACATGTCACTTTCTTATTTTTAATGATATTCACGTTTCTGTATCCCTATTATTGTTTAAATAATTTGGATATTTTTAGCCGCAGAGGCGCATTTCTGGCTTTGCTTAATATTTAGATATTATCCTTGCTAGCGCGTGTTTTTATTAAATAAGTTATTATTTACAACCCTAACTCCAGCGTCTCGTTGGTCCCTATTGACCACTCACACTTTGCTCTAGCCCATTTTACCCGTTACTATTATATTTATATATTTAATAAATAATACTCTTGTCATCCCTTGCCTATTAGTTCTTTTGGGGAGATCTAGGTCTGGAGGTCACAAAATCATCAACAAATCATAAATATTAAGGTATGTTTTTACTATTTCTATTTTGTAACTTACTTTAATTAGGTTCGTTATTTGAGATTGTGGGGATAAAACACCGAGTAAAAAGAATCGAGTAACTTTTATCGAGTACCGAGTACTTTAAAAATAATCGGGAAAGTGATTTGCATGGTTAGCCTTCTTTTCGATTGTGTACTTTACACCCACGAGTATTTTATATTGAAATTTCATGCGAAACATTAAAACCATTAAGAGTCATTTTCACCTAAAAACAGAACCTCTTCTTGAAAAATGAGCTCTACGCAAACATGTGTTTTAAATAGAAATAGTACTGTAAGCATTCCACTCAATAAGGTTGATTATAATTCAGCTGGTAAGTAAAGAGAAAATAAAAGAATAACATGGACCGTAGTAAAGTTACTTTATTATTTTTATTCAATAATTGTGCCCATCATTAGCCTTCATAGCCACCCAACTGCACAAATACACTTTTATTTTTTTAAAGAACCAACTTAACATACCGCAACACCGCCTCGGTGGCGTAGTTGGCTAACGCGCTTGTCGTGTTGAGCCCGACTGCCGAGGACGGGGAGATCGAGGTTCGAATCTCGGTCGGGTGAACTGGGAGTGGTTTTTCCTAAATGGTTTTCCACTCTCCCTCCACGCAAATGCGGGTTCACTTCCTCTATATTCAACCTTCCCAATTCCTAATCCATTAGCGTAATTAGTACTTAGGCGTATAACCCGAACGGGTAGTAAGACGCGGTGCTAAAATAATAATAATAATAATAATAATAATAATAATAATAATAAAACATACCGCACTCAACTCTTTGATGGCTCACTTACAAATGGCGAAAATCGAACAATTATAACTTGTTGCGAGTCAAAATGTCTCAGACATCTCTACACCAAATGCAACGTGATGCGACATTTTGCCTCGAAACAAATTGTCGCGAGTCAAATGTTGTATTTGGTGTGCGGCCACCCTAAAAGTCTCTGCTCAAGGACAGAAGTACTTACGTATCATCAAACCTATGTTCCCCGAGGAAGGAAAACACAGATCAAGTGGAGTAGTCGGAGTGAGGATTTGCTTGCTGTTCCATCGTATCCTCGCTCCTTCTGACCCACTTGACCCCGTCTCACTCAGATTTGTTCTAGAAAACGGACGTTGTTAGCAAGCAAATCAACACCAAGAACTTCTTACTCATTCTTCAATTTTACTAATTTCATTCTTGCCCACAGCCTAAACATACACGGATACGTATATACTTAGTTACATTGTGTACACATTCGAAAGTACGAGAGACTTCACTAAACTAATGTTCCCCTCTTGAAACGTAAAAACTATTGTCTGAATCCCCCCCCCCCCCCCCTAAAATGCTGCGTTTTTGAGATATTAAGATGTTCCAGAATAAATACCTTATCTTGTTTTGGTTTGGTCATTCACTAATGTATATAAGTATTTAAGTATAGACTCAGATATACAAAAATCACCACATAAAACATACGTAGATATTAAACCATTTGTAATGTTAAATTTCCCCTACTTTTGGGGAGAAACAACTAGTTAGTTTGAAACATTTTCAAACAAATTAATCAATGAACATTTCAAATAAATCTTGTTTTCGTCTAAACTATTACCTTGATCTATCTACCTTTATTGTTTATTTATTGTTGTATTAATTTAAGACGGATTGAAACAATTTATTGGAACTGTGGCATATATTATATCTTTTATATCAAAAAGAGAAAACAATTTATATTTAAAGGATAGTAAAAATAAAAAAATAAAGTTATTTAAAATATGTTCATTAAATGGCTTAAAAATGATCTTAATAATTTACTTTTACTCAAGTTTGACTTAACAAACAATTTGGTTTGCAACTATTCAAACTTTAAAAATAAAATAATAATGTTTAATTCTTAACTTATTTAATAATTTTATTCTTCAACCTTTAATCTAATATAAACACATCCATTGTTTTAACTTATTTAATTTATAAATTATTCCATTATATAATTTATTCATCTATACAATTAATGAATTACTTAAATTACTTGTAACTCTATCATATTTAATTTATTAAATTTTACTTTAATTCATAATTAATATCACGCCATATATACTGTAATCATAGATTAATAACTTGACTGTTATGTGTAATGCAGAGAAATCAATTGCAATTAAATTATCTGAAAAACATATGGTAAAATTTATATTTCTTATATTCAAATAATCTTATCTCCCTTTGCTAAGCCAACATTTTTATAAATGGAAGTTATGGATTAACCATCATTTAGTACTTTATTAATCAATAAAACTAATTATCTAAACTATTAAATATTCTAATCCTCCTTCATACCATTATGTCCAGAAAATTAAAAAAAAAAAAAAGAGAGGAGAACAATAATATATTTGATCCTCCAGCTGAAGATGAGATATACGTTTTTCCCCTATGCACACTATTTCAGACACGTTCAAATTGTTCACATTATTCAACTGGTGATTCAATGTATTATTATTAATTAAGTGAAGTTAAAATGAATTGGAGTTAGGGGTATTTAACGTTTACTTTCTGAAATGACCAAATATATCAGCCCATGACTTACAAATTCCCTTTTATTTAGAGCATAAATAGTTCTGACCATTGTCATTGTTAAAGGGGAAACCTACATTTGATAAATGAACAATTTTTCGGCCATGCCAGTAATCGAGCTCCAGATGCTGTGGGGAGATTCTCAACATATTTGGCAATTGTGTCAGACTAGAATAAATGCAATTCAGTTTTAAAATTGAACCATACACTTTAAATGACTATAAAACTGCCCACTTTAAATTGAACTTGGTGTTGGCTGTAGAATAGAGACCTAATAGTATCAACCTTAAGTAGGTCACGTCTCCAATACTAATAATAAACCTGTTCTCTAGAGTATTTCTTCACAGTGTCTCTTAAGAAAAGGTGGATGCTATTGAAATATTCTTTATATCTCAGGAGAAATGCCATAAGGACAATTAAGAATAATTAAGAACATTCTTATTCTGATCATTGCACCAAAAATTGAAAGACTCGCTTTGGTGACCTCGAGCCCTAGGAGGCTGTCTGGAATTCAGAACTGGTTCGATTAGTAGAATATTAAAATATTGAATTATGTGGTTTGCCTCCAATATGAATTTAGTGTCTTACCTGGTGCTAGGATTAGGAGTTTAATATTAATTGTGCTCTCTTAGGTTTAAGTTGGTTTCTGTTTGTATTATCTCTACACGTATCCACTTCAAGGTTGGTTGTAAAAAGTGATCAACAATCATTGCACTTGCCTGGGAATCCCGGGAACATAGGCGTATAGAAGTTGGGAATGTGACCCAGTCTCATGTCCATCATGGGACTCATCAGTCGGGATGGTGATCCAGGCATTTGTGACTCGAAAAGACGGTATTGTTACCCGAGTATTGGTGACTCTCTAAGCTTAGATTGAGCCCGTTACTACTCTACCAGTTAGGAATAGGTCCTGGACTCGTGAAACTATAGCATTCAGGACTAAGTCCCGGACTCTCGGGACTATATCTGTCGGATTGAGTCCCGCACTCTTGGGACTATATGTTTCGGATTGAGTCCCGGATTCTTGGGACTATATCTATCTAAGATTGAGTCCCGGGCTTTTGGGAATATATCTGTCGGAATAGTTTTCAAACTCCTAGAACTATAGCATTCAGGAATGAGTCCCGGACTCTTGGGATTATATCTGTCGGATTGAGTCCTGAATTCCTGTAACTACAACATTCAGGATTGAGTCCCGGGCTCTTGGGAATATATCCGCAGGGATTGAGTCTCGGGCTCCTGGGTATGTATCTGTAGGGATTAAGTAGGGATTAACTATAACATTCAGGATTTTGTCCCGGACTCTTCATGATTGAGGCCTAGATACGTGAAACTATATTAGTAAGGATTAATTCCCGGAATATTAGGAATCTACCTGTCAGGATTGAGACCTGGACTTCTAGAACTATAACATTCAGGATTGAGTCCCGGACTCTTGGAACTACAACATTTATGATTGAGACCTGGACACCTGAAACTATACAATTCAGGATTGATGCCTGGACACCTGAAACTATATTAGTAAGGATTAATTCCCGAAATCTTGGGAACCTACCTGTCAGGATTGAGATCCGGATTCCTAGAACTAAATCAGTCAGGATTGGGTCTCAAACTCCTTGGATTTATTCAGTTACACTAAGATTGAGATAAACCACTTTGGCCATTTTTAATTAATGAAATCACTTTTAAATTTTAGCAAAAACATTCAGATTATATATAATTTTGTTTTTTACCACCGCATCTCACTAACCGTGGGGGTTATACGCTTTTAGTCTAATTACGCTAATGGTTTTAGGGATTATGAAGGTTACATTTATAGAAAGTGTACCCGCATTTGATTGTAGAGAGAGTGGAACACCATTTTGTAAAAATCACTCTCAGTACACCTGACCGGTATTCAAACCTCGAGCTCCTCGTCATCGACAGTCTAGTCTACTGTGAGAGTAGCGCGTTAGGCCATCACGCGGCCACCAAAGCGGGTCAGATTATATTGACTGTCTAAATAGAGTAAGCAGTGTTAAAACTAATGTATAATTTATTTAACAATATATTAATTATCTGTAATCATCAATATTGTTCAGTTCATTCAATTTTACAAAAAAAAAAAAGTAACATCCAATTAATGTTTTCACTATTTTTTATCAGAATAATATTGTTTCGAATGTTAATAAAAGAAAATGTCACTATTAATTTATCACCTAAACTTCCTCAGTTTCTTGAATTAAGGTTGTTATCTGGAGATTTAACTCAAGGTTGACCGAAAATAACCGAATTCTGATACCGGTCGCTTAAACAAGAACTTTCTTTTTCCAAATGTGGTTTTCCATCAATATTTTCTGTTACATTTCCTTGACCTTATTCCTTACAAACTTGTTCTCTTCAGAAAAAACTAACCACTCAGTTATACTGCCTTTTAAAACAGACGCTAGTGTTCATGAAATATATAAATATGATATCTAAAGGCCAATTTCTTCAACATCAGGTTTAATTGCTTGTTTTATAACCAGTGATTGAGTGCATGATATTATGCACGGGTATATGTAAATATAATATATTTATAGTGATGTTTGTTTTATTGATGGAAAGATTTATTATGAATTTGACAAGTGAATTAAAATAATCTACACTACAAATTATTCAAGGACACTGTATTATGTGGTAAAATGTCCAATTTAGCTTTAAAATGAAATATTGAGAAATAATATCATTACCAACTGATAACATTAACATTAAAGATTAAATTGGACATTTTTTTCAATCTTGTAGCCATAGTGTGATACAACATTCCAATACATTTCAGTCTAAGATGATTTTAATTTATTAAACATGTTAACAGAGTACTGATTTCATAATTTAAGGTTTGGAATGTGATCTGGTTGATGTAGTAATGCAGTTATAGGGGGTATTCAGTGCATTCATTATCTTATCTAATAGGCTGTCCATGAGTCAATCTAGTGACTCATACAGTGTTCTCCACAGTCTTTGTTCATGAGTCAGTCTAATGACTCATACACAGCGCTCTCCACAGTCTGTGTCCATGAGTAGTCTGGTGACTCATACACAGCGCTCTCCACAGTCTGTGTCCATGAGTAGTCTAGTGACTCATACACAGCGCTCTACACAGTCTTTGTCCATGAGTCAGCCTAGTGACTCATACACAGCGCTCTCCACAGTATTTGTCCAAGAGTCAGTCTAGTGACTCATACACAGCGCTCTACACAGTCTTTGTCCATGAGTCAGTCTAGTGACTCATACACAGCGCTCTCCACAGTCTGTGTCCATGAGTAGTCTAGTGACTCATACACAGCGCTCTACACAGTCTTTGTCCATGAGTCAGCCTAGTGACTCATACACAGCGCTCTCCACAGTCTGTGTCCATGAGTAGTCTAGTGACTCATACACAGTGCTCTCCACAGTATTTGTCCATGAGTCAGTCTAGTGACTCATACACAGCGCTCTACACAGTCTTTGTCCATGAGTCAGCCTAGTGACTCATACACAGTGCTCTCCACAGTATTTGTCCATGAGTCAGTCTAGTGACTCATACACAGCGCTCTACACAGTCTTTGTCCATGAGTCAGCCTAGTGACTCATACACAGTGCTCTCCACAGTCTGTGTCCATGAGTCAGTTTAGTGACTCATACACAGCGCTCTACACAGTCTTTGTCCATGAGTCAGTCTAGTGACTCATACAGTGCTCTCCACAGTCTTTGTCCATGAGTCATTCTAGTGACTCATACACAGTGCTCTCCAGAGTCTGTGTCCATGAGTCAGTTTAGTGACTCATACACAGTGCTCTCCACAGTATTTGTCCATGAGTCAGTCTAGTGACTCATACACAGCGCTCTACACAGTCTTTGTCCATGAGTCAGCCTAGTGACTCATACACAGCGCTCTCCACAGTCTGTGTCCATGAGTCAGTTTAGTGGCTCATACACAGCGCTCTCCATAGTATTTGTCCATGAGTCAGTCTAGTGACTCATACAGTGCTCTCCACAGTATTTGTCCATGAGTAGTCTAGTGACTCATACAGTGCTCTCCACAGTCTTTGTCCATGAGTCAGCCTAGTGACTCAAACACAGCGCTCTCCACAGTCTGTGTCCATGAGTCAGTTTAGTGACTCATACACAGCGCTCTACACAGTCTTTGTCCATGAGTCAGTCTAGTGACTCATACAGTGCTCTCCACAGTATTTGTCCATGAGTAGTCTAGTGACTCATACAGTGCTCTCCACAGTCTTTGTCCATGAATCATTCTAGTGACTCATACACAGCGCTCTCCACAGTCTGTGTCCATGAGTCAGTTTAGTGACTCATACACAGCGCTCTCCATAGTATTTGTCCATGAGTCAGTCTAGTGACTCATACAGTGCTCTCCACAGTCTTTGTCCATGAGTCAGTCTAGTGACTCATACACAGCGCTCTCCACAGTCTGTGTCCATGAGTAGTCTAGTGACTCATACACAGCGCTCTACACAGTCTTTGTCCATGAGTCAGCCTAGTGACTCATACACAGCGCTCTCCACAGTCTGTGTCCATGAGTAGTCTAGTGACTCATACACAGCGCTCTCCACAGTATTTGTCCATGAGTCAGTCTAGTGACTCATACACAGCGCTCTACACAGTCTTTGTCCATGAGTCAGCCTAGTGACTCATACACAGCGCTCTCCACAGTCTGTGTCCATGAGTCAGTTTAGTGACTCATACACAGCGCTCTACACAGTCTTTGTCCATGAGTCAGTCTAGTGACTCATACAGCGCTCTCCACAGTCTTTGTCCATGAGTCATTCTAGTGACTCATACACAGTGCTCTCCACAGTCTGTGTCCATGAGTCAGTTTAGTGACTCATACACAGTGCTCTCCACAGTCTTTGTCCATGAGTCATTCTAGTGACTCATACACAGTGCTCTCCACAGTCTGTGTCCATGAGTCAGTTTAGTGACTCATACACAGTGCTCTCCACAGTATTTGTCCATGAGTCAGTCTAGTGACTCATACACAGCGCTCTACACAGTCTTTGTCCATGAGTCAGCCTAGTGACTCATACACAGCGCTCTCCACAGTCTGTGTCCATGAGTCAGTTTAGTGACTCATACACAGCGCTCTCCATAGTATTTGTCCATGAGTCAGTTTAGTGACTCATACACAGTGCTCTCCACAGTCTTTGTCCATGAGTCAGTCTAGGGACTCATACACAGTGCTCTCCACAGTGGGTAGTTGTTAACCGTCTGCCTATGCCTAGGGTTGTAATTTTACATATAACTTTTTCCGTAACGTGCTCCAAAACCCTTTACAGAAATTTTAACCTAAACTCTAGCTATTTATTGAATTTTTCTGAATTCATATTCTCAAGTGTGCTTTATTGTGTGTCATTTATTGCATGGGCTTGGACAATGAGTTCTGTAAGTGTGAATGATGTAAACAAAAAAGACGTAATGAAAGAGAGGATTAAATCTTTTCTGATTAAACGTGACGTCAATGAAAACAGTGCTTTGCTTCTCTGTGAAATGTTATCAACTTTGGTCTTTGATAACAGAAGTGAAGAAATATAAAATAGCAGACAAATAGGTACCACATGAATATTAGTTACTTAAACGTTATGATTTCCTTGAAGTTCAGAAAGTTGAACAATTAATATTACCAGTGACAGAAGCAAAACTTGATGTTGTGTATTATTGTTCAAGTGATACAAAACGCATGCATCTATTGGACATGGTAGTAGATACCGTGCGATTAAAGAACTTGGTTATTGTTTTAAAAATACTACTCAAAATGACATAGATTTTTTGTGTATGTGTTTTTGTGAGCCTTGCCAACAAAAAATTAAAATGGGAAATAAAGGCGATATTTTCACATCTGAATTCAAGATGTCAAATATACCTTAAAGATTTCCAGTCTCAACCTGATGGCAACTATACATTTATTTTAGTTTACTTAGACCATCTTACTAATTTTATTGTGTTAAGACATATTCAAACAAAGAGAGCAGAAGAAGTTGTAACGCAGTTGCTTGATATAGTCCTGTTATTTTACATTCCATGTATACTTCAGCCCAACAATGGCACAAAATTCTTTAATAAACTTTTAGATGAATTAAAAATAACTTGGCCAGAGCTTAAGATCGTTCATGGTAAGTCAAGATATAGCCAGCCAGGACCAGGGTAGCTTCGGATAACCAAGACATAGAAAACATGTTGACAACTTATATGCAAGACAATAAATCCACTTCCTGGAGTAACGGGATAAAATGTATTCAGTTTATGACAAACAAATATCTTAACTTTGTTATTAAGAGGTCACATTACGAGGGTTTGTTTAGCTGTGCACCTATAGTTGGACTTTCAGGATGGCTTGGTGGGATGGTTAGGCACCACATAATTGTGGTGTTTGTTTTGGTCTTGTTTATTGAAAGAGATTAATTATCATACGAGTGTATAAATATGATGTAGGTTTTAGAATTAGCTGAAAGAGTTTAGAAAGAGGTCTCCGTTCTATTAATGTCCCTACTCGGCAGTTAATATTAGTATTAATTTATTTTTTATTGCAGCGTATACATTATTTTTATATTCTTATAGACAACATGGTATAACCTACTCACGTTTATTAAATTGTTAATAGGGTTGTATTCATGAATATCTATTGTTGTCTAGATTCTAAGGCTGCACGCTACGACAGTAATTTATTTTGTTGGAAATGTGAACAATCTGTCCACATATCATGCTCATAACAATATAATTTGAAGATAAAATTGGACATAAGATCTGTAGGTGGTGTTTAAATAAAACGAATATAGAGAGGGAAAGATAAGAAGCCAAAGAATATTTGGAAGGTCAAGACTTAAGAAAATAAAATTAATACCAGATAAATCTAATTCTAGGTCTATGTAGGCATTACAGTCCGTATTCCGGTACCTGAAGTTGACATAGGAAGAGGAGACGTCAAATATATTTTAGCTGTTATAATGGAAAATATGAACGAAGGATTTTTTTCGGTTGGAACAAGAAATGGCCGTATCAAGCAGCTGTATTCTCGATCCCGGTTCAGTGTGTGTGAACCAAAAATAATTCGTGACATCGATCTAGTCTGTTGCTATAGCTCAAAGTGACGGTATTGGTCAAGGATTAAAAACATGTTTAGGCAAAAAACAGTGTGATAAAATTGTGCTTGCTTAAAAAGTAATGTACTGTGCCATTCTAGTAATCCTTTTTGATATAAATGATTAAATAATAAATCATAAGAATTTTTATTTCTATTTATTTTATTAATACTATGACTTCACTTCATATGTTGTTGTTTTGACCCATAGGCGTTGCTAGCTCTTTTTTTTTGTGGTGGGGGAGGGGGACACGTCCGTACTCAGTTTTTATAGGTGTGAAGGGGTGAGCGGTAAAGGGGGAGGGTGACATCCCCAAATTGAGTTGTCAATTTTCTTACATCAAATATTTTATGAAGCATTTTAAAGTGTTCTAACACATAATTCAAATTGTAGCTACTAGAAAATTCAATAATCTCTAATTAGCTACATGCCTAGACATTGATGAGAAAAAAAAAACCTATATTGCAATTCATACTTTGGAAGAGGGGGTTGAAACCTTTTTTCTTGCTACGGCCCTAGAAATAACCAATTTTCCCTTCACATCAAAGAAAAAAAATATATCATTTTCTACAAAATGAATAACAAATGTGTGATATGATAACTTATTTAGCTAATGTATTAATAATATAGATAAATCACCTTAGTAATATTAATGCATTGATTCAAACGTGGACAATCTTTTTCATTTTTCTGATTAAAACACCTCGCTGCTTCTTTTATATCGATGCTATCTAATACGTCTTTGTGCATATGACAAACTGCAACGTGATTTAGTCGTTTTTATGTCATACTTGGTCTTAAGTAGGTTTATAGTCTACGCAGTGAACTAAAAATTCTTCCTACCTCACAAGGTGAGCTTGACAATACCAGTAGTAGACGAATTAACGTTCCGACATTTGAAAACAAATTTCAGTTCACTAAGTTGTGTGTAGTAACACTCGCAGTTTGTAGTTGAAAACAGCAGGGTCCAGGCTTTGAAAGATGGGATTTGTTATATAATAAAATAATTTTGTGACAGTTCTGAAAATCAACAGATTTAGGGAAAAACCCGTTAACTTGACAACACCGGCTGGAAATAATCACTGAAAATATTGAGGAGTAATTAAGGGTGTAATTCCTTCAAGGAAAAAGAAAAAGAAATTATTTCCAAGACAAATATAAATTACAGGTAGTCTTGTCTGATGATTTTAGGAACTTAGAAAAAAAATTGTCGATCATTGTTAACTAAGAAGGCAAGCTGCAAAATATATACTATATTATTAACAAAATTATGTTGTACTAGCATTTTTAATATTGAAGTTGACTTATTTACACCCCCACTGTAAGAAACAGGATTTCCCAAATTCAGTACTTTTTTAAACATTCTTCTCTAAGAATATTATTTGGGTGGCGGGCGTGCCCCCCCCCCCTTCCATACCCCGATAACGACGCCCGTATATTTGTCCTGTCTAGTTTTAGTTGAATTAGCCTGATAGTAATTTAACATTAAATAGCTTATTTCAATTAAATTCCAAGTGCCATTCTAGCATTTCTTATAGTAATTATTGCTAAAATGAATTTCTTTTGTTAAAAACTTAGTTTTTATGTTTATTTAATTTAATGCCTATGACTTTGTTTCATAATTTTTCTTTTTAAGTGTCTAGTTTCAGTAGAAGTAGCCTGACAGTAATGTAGCACCTAATTGTTCAATAAAGATGAATAATAAAATTTATTGTTAACCTTAACTACATGCTATCAGTTAATTTAAAGCACTAGTTATTTCGTAAAATAGCTAGTTAATGTGTGTAGGGTGAAATTGTATTTCAGACTTCAACTGACCCAGTCAGATAATTTCTAAAATACCTAGTTATTTTATGAACTAATGAAATTTTACACTTTAACGGTAATTAGCAATCAGACCTTAAAAATTTAAACATGGTAAAATCAGTTACACCAACGACACTAGCGCCAACAGTCCAACACGACCCAACTATGAGTCGCCCGGACGTCAGCCGAATTCAGACATGTTTGTTTTTCCTGTTAATTCTGTCCAGACTAGGAGTGAAGTACGTTACTTAATTCCTATTGTTTATTTGTTTTCTTCGACTCTTAGGGCCAGTTTCATAGTCAGATTTAGTATGCCTAAAGTGCGAGTCGATACTAAACACAGGACGACACCTACCTAGACCAAAATGGAATGGGCCAGTTTCGCATATGAAACTGGCCCATTCCATTTTGGTCTAGGTAGGTGTAGTCCTGTATTTAGTATCGACTCGCACTTTAGGCTCACTAAATCTGACTATGAAACTGGCCCTTAGTGTACTTACTCTATTTTTACCTTCTCTCTATCTTACAGGTAGAGAAAGTATTGTGATCGTCAAAAAAATCAAAATCGAGATATTGATGAATCTCGACGTTTCATGACCACCCGAATTTGAAAAAGTGGTTTTTGAATTTCCGTCTATCTGTCTGTCTGTATGTACCACCGACTAGAGCCTAAACAATTTTACCGATCGGGCTAAAACTTAGTATAGAGGGTTTTCATAAGGTTGTACCGAGGGTTTTTTGGAATTGGTTATTCAACCTTAAAATGATAGTTTGCTGAAGATCAAAAAGAAAAAAAGTAGATTTTCTCAAAATCTGCTCTAAAGATTTTGATTAAATTTCATTTCAAAACATTTATAAATATTCTAAACAAAATGGCTACTCTCAATATTTCGGCAAAATGACTTTAAGGGCTCCGCTCAAATTCGTAAATTCTCATTTTTTATCATTTCTTCGAAACTTTTTGAAATACGAAATTACTAATCATTGCAAATATGTAGATCTATTTATAATACAAATATTATATTCGAATGATATTTTATATCAAACCAATAACTTTCAAACTATACGCATATATATATATATATATTAACTTTTTGAAAATTAAAGGTAAAGTATTACGACAGTAAAAAGAACCTAACCTGAAATATTGATGGATGACGACGTCTCATGAACCCCGAGCCCTAAAAAGTGGTCCTTGCAAAACCGTCTGCCTGTGTGTCTTTTTAACCCCCAAATTAAGAGTAGTTTAATAAAAAGCGAAAAGCGAAAAAATAGATTTTCTCAAAATTTGCTCTAACAATTTTGATTAAAATTCGTATTTCGGAGTTGATTAAAATTATAAATAAGCTGGCTATTTTCATTTCACCATAAAAATGAATTTTAGGGTACTTTACAGAAGCGGAAATTTCCGTATCTCCGCAACTATTTGAGATACTAATTAACTTTTCATTGCAAAGTTGTCGTACCATTAAAAATAAAAAAACTTTCATATAAAATATATTTTTATAAAACCAACAGTTTCTGAGATATTGGCAAATATATTAATACAATTTTGTGATCTTTAATTGTAAATAGATACTACTTAAGTTTAATTCAATAATTCTCTAATGACATAGAATAAGAAATGAGTAAGTCTCTCAAAAAGTTTTATGTTATCTTTCTTTCAACCTGTTATGAGAAATGTTTGTACAACAATATTATATCTCTATCATTTTAGATTCAATAGTCAATATTTACCTATTTTATTGGTCAAAATTTATAAAAGAGAAATTTAATAGCAATGCGATAACCATAAGATGTGCATCCCCTAGTAAAATGACGAAAATTTTAACCGGAAGTCAAAATTTTAATACGAAATGTTGATCCTCGGGGACCCAATATCGATATTTTTTATTGGCCCAAGTATACAAATGAAGATGTTAATTCTTTAAAAATAAAATTATGAAATTTAAAACTACGAATAAAAAATGTTTTACGTATGTGTAGCTCAATTTGTTCCCGGGTTTGCTAGTGTATATTATATTACGATTTTTGAGTAAATATATCTATTTCTAAACAATAGAGCGAGAAAGTTCGTGCGGAGTTCCGTACCAATTTTTTTTAGCGCTTCCTTTTTTCCTAGATTTTATATATATATATATTTATTAGTATTTGAATATGTCACAAAATGACAAAATCGTACGTATCCTTGCTCAAAACACGTTCGGAAGCTGCTTGTCCTGTTCAGGTCTCCTTCAATCACTCTTAAAATATTGTCAAATGTTTCTATGGTCATCCTATGATAATCTTTAAACTTTCTGGATGTTCTTTGCAGCGGTAAACACGTAGTGAAATAGTCACTTTCAATCCTCTCCATATTGAACTCATGCACCCACGTCATTTTTCAGTTACTAGCCATTATTACACAATGAAAATAGTTTAAATCACATCATAAACGCTCATGTTGAATCTCTCAGACCAGATCTCGAGTCAAACTGGCTATTTTCATAAGTGTCCAGTGTAGACACGAGAGTTGGGTTGGATCGGGCCGGGGAGTCTGGCCCAGTCCAGTCGGGTCGGGGTCAGGTGAAAGACTGCTCCAGTGTAGGCACGAGAGTCAGGTTGGATCAGGCCGGGGAGTCTGATCCAGTCCGGCCGGGTTGGGTCAGGCGAAAGACGGCTCCAGTGTAGGTGTAGCCTTTTAACTCAGACATTCTCATGGACCAGTATTTTTTCAACCTGTGTGCCGCGAAGGGTTAGCATAGGTGTGCCACGGGAGTTTGGGAGAAAATTTAAAAAGAAGCAAAAAATATACATATAAAAAATTGAGGAATAAAAATAATATTTATTTTTTAAATCAATAACAAACTTTTTTAAAAAAATAACAGGATTGTCAATATTTTATTTATTTATTCAAACACACTCTTACATTTTTATTGATAAAATCTTTCCTTAAAAAAACTTTTCTTGTGCCTTGACAATTTTAAGACTTTGTTCAAAGTACCGTGAATTTAAAAAGGTTTATAAACGTTATCCTGGAACGTTCAAAAACTTTTTATCTCGTGGTAGTGGTTCACAAACTGGTGATAATGCATTACTGTATTCGACAACTTTGTTGAGAACTAGCGTCTTCTCGAGGTTAGTAGAGGTGGTGCACACAAATTGTGGAACAATTAATACGGGTGCACACGAATTGCGGAACAAATTATCCGAAGCTCGGTAATACAAACAGCGGGGTAAAAATAAAATTCATAATAACTTTGTTCAAAATGAAACATGGAGGTTAGGTTAGGCTAGGCTAGGTTAGGTTGAATTAGGTTAGGTTAGGCTAGGCTACATTTGATTAGATTAGTGGTTAGGAGTTTAATGGGAATACAGGTTGCTCCGCAATTCGTGTGGACAGGCTGACAGGTATACTTTATTCCGTAATTCGAGTGTGTCCTAATTGAATGTCTGCTTACAGTTATACCTTAATCCGCAATTCGAGTGCGCCCAGTAGAGGTACCCCTGGAGATAGTGTTAGAGGGATGGAAATCTGAAAGGAGTGATGACAACTAGACAAAATTATTTGCTACAAAGTTAGGCGAATCTCAATTGGTTAGAGGAAACAAGTACATAATATTTTCTCCGTGGTAGAAGCATTTATTTAAGTTTTAACACTTTGGGAGGTATTCTTAAACTAATAAATGCTTATGAATTTTTTTTATTCATTTTTGTTAAATGCCCGATAGTGTACTGGGGAGACGCTACGCCCCTGCAGGATAGAGTGAAATTGTGATACAATTTTAAAATATAATGAGAGCAGACAGAATAACTTAAAAAA
This sequence comes from Timema podura, assembly GCA_033556935.1. NCBI lineage: Eukaryota > Metazoa > Arthropoda > Insecta > Phasmatodea > Timematidae > Timema > Timema podura. The sequence goes on along the minus strand of JAVRXN010000010.1, from coordinate 65,146,345 downwards.
CTCAAATTTTGAATATAGACTAAATAAGAAAATCAACCAAAATAAGTATAAAAATAAAGTAACGAATGTTTCAAAATATGATTTAGAATATCTGTTATTATTTTTATTCGGGATATTATTCTTTTCCTTTTTTGTTGCCAAACAAATAATTACAGCAAAATTTAAACACATGTTGAAATAATTAAAATAATATATTTTTATTAAAACAACAACAAAAATTTTTCTTAACAAGTGCACTGATATGAAGTTATTAATAATTTGACATACCAGAAACTTGACTTGAAATAATAAAAATAGATTTTTATATTTTTATCACCGCATCTTACTACTTGTATTGGTTATATACACTTAAAAGCTGTTATTAAGTTAACTGAATTAGCTGTAATAATGATGGTCCATCTTTATTAATACAACTACTTTAAAATTTCGTGAGATAATACAACACTGTAATCGGAAACATAAAGGTAAGTCTGACAAAATTTGAAAAAATTATGTTTTATGTTTAAATTTCTGACCCCGCATAATCCATGCTTTAATTTTATTTCAGTTCCAGCGGCAAAAAAAGCTCGCTTTGAAATAATTCTTGAACTGAAAGGCCAGCCACTTTTTATGACCACACTTTACATTGTCAACTTTATAATCAACCTTATAATATAGTTGTAAGTTTACAATTATTTGTATAATATGGATTTCTTTTTGATTTGTAGTTTGCATCGGGAACAGTTTTTGTCAACGTTCTCTACATGCCCGTTGGGTAGTAATTTAAATACATCAATTATTAACATAGCTATAAATATAATTATTTAACTGATATCAAACATTACTTTCTATAAGCAATAGAGTAGGCCTATATAAGCCTAGCCGTGTGGTCAGTCTTGATGATACATTAATTGCAATCAATCACAATTATTGTGAACCGAGCTAGACATACTTAAATCTCAATTGTATTTGAGAAAATACAATTTTTTTTAGCGAGGTTTTGTATAATTTTTCAAACAATAGCTAAATATTTGATTATTTTTAGCAAAATACACCAAAAATGTTAGAATGATAAATTTTCATGGAGGGTAGCAGCTTTTACCTATTTGTATTTTTATAAATGAGTAGCTTTCGATGATATTTATTTCTTATTGATGTTATAGGGACATTTGTTTTAGTTAACTTAAACAAATCAAAGATTTTTTAAAAAAAAGGTATTAAGAAAATTTGCAAAAAGTTTATAAATCCTAATTAATTTGACCAAAGATGCCTAATGCAAAATATTACCAAAATAACATTCGTAATCTTGGAGATTGACTGCGTTAGGAGCCCAACCTTAAATTCTAACTTTTTGAGGAATGCACAAATTAACATCAACAGTTTATATTTACTGCAACCATTTCTTTGTGTTATGAGTAATGGGTCCTACTGCAGGAAAAAAAATTCTGTGAACTTACAATAACTTTCGCCAATCCTTTATTGATACCCTATTGATATACAGTTAAGGCTAAACGATTTATTTGAGAATAACTTAGAAATAATGGAAATATGCGTATTAAAATTATAATTAAAATAGAAGCTTGTCATTCCTTAAGGTCATACGTCGAAAATATATAATTGGCTATTTGGCTATGTTGTTTAATGGTGAGTGTAGCACAGGGCGTTGAGAGTTGCTAACAAAAAAATATATATAAAGCGTACCCTTGTTTCTTTAAAAAAGGCTAGTGAGTATCAAATCCATATTTGCAATTATCAATTACTGATATCTAGTAAAATAATGACTACAGTTAGATTGAAAACTAAATTAATTCTGAAAAACTACATTATGTATTACAAAATGATAAAAATAAAACTATCCAGGCATATGAAGAAAAGTACCTATTTATTGTTAAATATTATATAATTTGATCACTATTTAGTTGATTGCTAGCTTATTTTTATTTTTAGTATCGCGTGTTATTTATTACTTGTCCAGTTTATACGAATCTGTTCTAATTACGATAATGATCTAGGAATGAGGAAGGTTGAATCTAGATGAAATGTTCCCCCCATTGTAGTGGAGGGATAGGGGAAAAATATTTTGGAAAAACTACCATAAGTACACCCCGAGCGGGCTTCAAGCCCCCGTCTCCCTGTCATCAGCATTCTAGTCTAAAACGAGAGTGACATCTTAGACCATGCGGCCACTGAATTAGATTTAATAATTAAAAAGCATTGTTCTTTCATCTATTACTAATCCATTGTGTACTGTACACCTCATCAGCATATTTTTCAGGACTAGGTACAATGCCATACATTCAACAGTTGTTTTTAACAAATGACCAATAAAAAGTGGAAAATATAAGCTTGGCCCCTTATAACTCATAAACTGTAGTGATATTATATCGTCCTATCAACAATTATAGCTTGTTAAATAGCGAAACTTATTTTAATTGATTTCAACAAACGAATCAACTACCCGCCTACACTCTTGCAACTTTCTCTTTCCAAATAGCCTAGAATTCAGTTCTCATACTACTCTCCGATGTAAGTACTACAACCTTCCATGATTATGTTCAACCTGTATCAGATTTGGACGAGGATGAATACAATAATAAGGGATCAAAATGGTTGACAAGTGAATCAAGTGTTGGAAGGGGATATTATATCAATTTTTTAAGATTATTAGATATTATCAGAAATATATATCAATCTGATATTATATATTCAGATTGGGGTGAGTTCTTGACGTTATATATACATTTTAAAACATAGGCTTATACAAAAATGGTGTATAAAGCATTATATTCCTTGAATGTTTATATCTAGATATCCTCTGAATGCTACAGAGTACTTCGTATGAAAAAACACCAAACCTAAATGTAAAAATACCAAACTTAAGTGTATATTACGTTACCTTTAATATATGGTATAAGGGCCACGTGAGCACTTGTTTCAGTAACTTGGATAAGTGCTCAATGTTTATAGATAGTATATGGACAATATTAGAATAGTTAAACCTCCACACAAACTATTTAAATATATATATATATATAAATATATATATATAAATCACCCTTATATGATGTTTCGTTAAAATGTCAAATACGTGATAATATAACATAGTTTATAGGGTTTTGGATCGCCCAGAAAATCGAATTGGACTAGTTTGGTTGTTTGGTGTATTTATTGTAATATATCTTGGTACATATACAGAAATCATGAAAAATCCCCATGAGCTAGTCTAGACTTATTTATGTTCGTGTTTTTCTTTTGTTTCCTGGCGAGTTTCTTATTGCCCTTCTTGCGTACTTTCTTTAATGGCGTCTCACAAATGTAATGCTTCTTGTGGACACAACTTTTAGCATTCCAGCGGTAGTAGTTTGTAGGATCCATCATGATGCAGTGCCATTTGTGGTCGGTGTTAGGATTTTGTCTGGAAAATCCTTGGTGTACTAGGTCTTCACCAGTGGCTCCCCAAACCCAGTGCTTAGTTTCCCAGTTGTAGATGCCACCAATCCATCGCTCTAAGCGAGCTGCAAAAACAACAAAAGATAATTTAATAACTTAATACCTTCAAATACTAAACACATGCTCCAAAGCTTAAATCATTATAAATGTTTTAGTATTTGTGTTATGTGCTTGAAAAGTTGTGATAGAAAATGTTCATACTAGCAGGGGCTCCAGAACATGGGGCTGGGGGGCTTATGCCCCCCTGTTTTTATAGGTGGGAGCTGAGACTATCTTAATCCCCCTGCCCAATATTTCCCATGCATATTCAAAACCTTTGTAGTATAACCTGTCACCACTAACTACACAATGGTAGTCGAAGAGAGTCAGAAGTGGGTCCCATCGTCCCCTCACATCCCTGAGAAGTTTGTTTATAAATACTTAAAAAAGCTTTACGCTGTAGTCCACAGGCCGGCAGTTGAGATCTACTTTATTTATATTAAGTTAAGTAGATCACACGCTGAGACAACCTCTAAGCTCTAAGAGAACTCAAGCCTATTTTACGGAAAAGCCTTGCAATTTATGTGTGTATGGGTGTGTGACTAGTGACTCCAATAAAATATTATTGGTAACTCTTAGTGGATGACTTTCTCATAGAATAACAAGTGGCACAATTCCTAGAAATCGTGATAATCATCAAAAAAATCTTTTTGCTACATTTATGGCGAGTAACATTTAAAATAGCAAACGTGGTCTTACTCCACTCATTAAGAAGTGTTAAAGCATGGCTGACACGTTTTAAACAAACAATTTTAAACAACACGTAAAAATTGTTTAAAACAATATCCGTTGATTAAATAAAGTTTTAAGGTAAATGTTTAAAATATGTTTATCTAAATATATTTTAAAATAAGTATTTTTCTCCTTTTCTGGTTGCTTTATTTCATTATAATTGTTTACAAAATATAATTAATATTTTCCTTCTAATAAAGACTTATTTATTATACCACTGAGTCATCACACCACTAAATGCCACTTACTAGTTCCACTTCATTAAATATATTGGTTGTTGAGTGCATAAAAACACAAACAGGTGTGGCAGCCTTCTCTTTCCCTAACTCTTTCCTAACGTTACTATGCATAAGCCCGAAGGTGGAGAAAAGTCGTTCAGCGCCAGCTGATGAAGCCACTGCGCTATGTAGCTGGTGCACCAGTCTCAAAGTTACATGATGCCATCCACCATACTAAAAGTTTAATCTCCTTCAGTGTTGCAGGACTGAACAAGTATTCCTTAAAAGGTGAACATTTTGCCTTATACTTAATTAAATCAGGCACTGCATCTGGGTGTTAGGCTTCAGCATACTCCATAGCAGAAAGATGTTGCTCCTCACTCAAATTCTCTCCTTGGAAGCGTGGACCCATGAGGTTGGCCAGATGATCATCAGTTAAAGCAGTGTTAAACCATTTCACGAAGCAGTTTAAGTCATTTGAGTTATTCTTATTTTTGAAAAAATCGTGTAGGTCAAGCCATATCTCAACTGCTTCTCCAATGGTGTGGTCATCATGCTGCATCTTATCTAGAGACTAGAATAGTTTTGAGTTTTTTTTAAGATAGTCTTGTGCATTCTGTTTCAAATTGACATGGCTCACTTTTACACTTACACTTGGTTCAATGGCACTTTAATTTTCAGTGAAGACCGTAGCAATGTTGTGCCAGTTGTCCAAATAAGACTCTATACAGTCAGTTAGAGAATTCCAGTGAACATCTGTGGGAAGAGCAAGAGGTTTTTCCGCTTGCTTGTTTGTACTTAGCTGATGCCAAGAGAGTGTTCATGAAGTACTTAAAAATTTGCTTAATATGCTCTTTAATGCCAACCACCTCCAAATAATGTGCTAGTAGATTGAGGAGGTGATCTGAGCAACCGTAAGCTACCACATCTTTGATGTCTTTTATTTTGACAACTTCTCCCTAAATTTCCCAATATTGGCAGCATTGCAGGGACAAAATTTCGAGCTCTGCAGCCGCACTATTGATAGTTTTAAATTATTTTTTCTGATAACACTAAGGGGTAATCAAAAGTAGGACTATTATTTTCAGTGTCAATGAATTCGGTTAAAATAGGTGACCTGGTGGTCTAGGGGTAAGGTGTCAGACTTCTGTGCTGAGGGTCCGGGGTTCAATCCTCGGTCCCGGCACAGATTTATCTGATTGGCAAACCCTTCCTTCACCTCTGACAAGACGTGTATTAATCACAACTTGTGAATGTGAGGAATGCCAGGCCTCCACCGTGGTTCGGATTCCACGTTAAACTGTAGGTCCTCCATTTCGTCTCACAATCACCCTGCCATTACACATTAGCGTAAGTGCGTATAACCCGAACGGGTAGTAAGACGCGGTGCTAATAATAATAATAATAATAATAATAATAATAATAATAATAATAATAATATTCGGTTAAATTAGTACATCGGTACAGAACGTCACTAACCGACAAAGAGAAAATGGATCACTGTGCACATTGTTCCAACCACCCAGAGCCATGCATACAGATTTTACGGTCAGTGTTTTCTCTACTTTGGCCCACTTCTCAGTGTAAATTCGTCGAGAAGGTCATTTGAAATTTTCTTTCGATTGCGTGGTTTGTAGCCAGGGCAAAGAATTTGAACAATATTCAAAAGCTCAGGCTATTCAACATGCTTAAAAGCTGAGTTTGTGACAAAAATAAAACGAGCTATTTGCAAATCCAGTTATATTTTTGCCTTTGCTGTTTGACTTATTGTAAGCCTATCTAACCCTCCTTGCAATGTTCTTGGGCTGTGAGTGGTAGAAGGAGGCAATGGAGTCATGTGTGAAATACAAGCCTGAGGTATATCTTCGTCACAATGCTTGATTCCAGTAGAGATGGACACTCAATGTTTTCCACGGCTGGTGTTAGATGTGTTGATGTCAACTGCAGCTCAGTATTTATTACAAAACTCTAAAAACTTTACTTTGATCTTCATATTGTTTGGCACTGTTTCCATGAGAACCTTTGACGTTTTTGCTGTTTAACCCTCGCTAATAGCCCAATAATGTCCTATTTATACACCTTACATTTTGTCCTTATAGTTTTACCATCATAACTTATGATCTCCACAAAATATTGCTGGATCCTTCCTTCTGCCAGTTTAACTCATGATTACAATAAACTGAACCTTCCTTTTAATTTCCACACTTTCCGTTTTCCCACAACAAACAAAACATACAGAATACACCATCGATCAAAAATATTCTACTAGAAACTGTAAAATAAATCATGTGCTTCCTGTAACAGACTGCTTGCAGTAAGATGCAGGTAAAAAAAAACCTGCAGGTAACCAAATTTTCCTACTGGTTGTATTTCATTCCTTAAAATAGGTATACACACATACTACACACCTTAAAACTTCATCTTAAATTGTTTCGAAAACTTTTTTTTAACCATTTTATATTTTTAAAACATACCATTTGATGGCACTGTTTACAACATGTTTAAAACACACAAATATAGTTTAAAACAAAAAAAAGTTAAAAAAAACATAAATCATTTTCCAACCCTGTGTTATGGGCTTTACTTTGGATGCAAATTGGTGACCAAGATCAAAATTGGGCCCCTCATTTTTCTTGTGTCATTTGTCTCAGACTTCTACGGGTAGGTCAAAGGGTTTTCGGCACATTAATTTTGCTGTTCTGATGATTTGGCAGAAAACAAAATATCATTCTACATATTGCTACTTTTGTCTTACAAATATTTCAGCCATACGTTCTAAATCAAAGCACACTATGGCATACCTTAATTTCCATTTGCCATGAGGCCTGTGACTCATAGTGAAGAATTGCTGTAGAGCATGGTGGTTATGATGATGATGATGTTGTAAGGCTTGATCCAACTTTTAAAGTTTCCTGCTTGTCTTCTGAGCTACTTACTCAAGGAGAACTCAATGACCTTGTCCTATATTTGAACCTATCTAAGAGGAAAGTAGAACTGTAAGGCTCTAGATTGAAAGGCTGGAACCACTTCAAAAAAAAAGTATGCGTTCAAAAAGGCGTAGTGACTTTAAGGATTTCTTTTCCCTTGAAGATGGACTTGTTTTTTGCCATTATGTTTATTCTGTTTGGAAGCACTTGGTAACGAGTACAAAACAGAGTATTGGCATTTATTTATAGATTCTTATAACGTGGGATTTAAAACTGTGACTCTTCACAGCTAAAATAAGTTTCCAACATTGCCACTTGCTCATGCTGCATATATAAAATATATGAGGGCATGAAACTTCTGCTGGAAAAAATCAAGTATGAAGAATACAAAATATGGAACGTCTGTGGTGAAATGAAAGTCATTGCACTTTTTCTTGGACCACAACCTCGTTTCACGAAGTGCTGCATTTTTTCTGAGTGGGACAACAAATACTGGAGAAATCATTACACAAAAAGCAAACATCATTAACACCAAGAAAAAAGAATGTTGTCAATATACCACTTGTTGCGCCAGAAAAAGTGTAACTACCTCAAATTCATATAAAGCTTGGTCTTATAAATGACTTTGTTATAGCAATGGATAAAAGTGTATTTGGATTTATATACTTAAGAAAAAAGTACCCGAGGGTCAGTGATGCGTAGATCATAGAAAGAATCTTTGTGGTACCTTGAATAAGAAAACTGATTCAAGACGAGAACTTCAATGGCCAGTTGAACCAGGCTGAAAATATTGCGTGGAAGTCTTTAAGGATATTTTCCAGAATTTCTTGGGAAAACATAAGGCAGACAACTACAAAGATATAAGGGATGATTTGTTAAAATCTTACAAAACCATGGGATGCAACATAATTTGAAAATAAATTTATTTGAGTCACACTTGGATTTCTTCTCAGAAAATCTTGGGAATTCAGTGAAGTAATATGCAAATGGTTCCACCAAGATATTTCCGGCATAAAAAAGCGGTACCAGGGCGAGTGGAGTCAAAGTATGCTAGCTTACTATTGTTGAATCCTTAATAGGGAGGTTCATAAGTCAAAAATACAGCGGAAAATCATTCACTTCTACCTTTTAGGTGAGATTTACTAAGTCTGTTCTGTAAATAGTACTGTCAATTTTGATGTGGGTGTTCCTCAAAATTTCTACGTAACAGAGAAATTCTAAAAAGATATTCGAATTCAAAAATAATATTATTAGATTACATTTTTGGGACAAAAGTAAGGAAAATTTTTTGCCGAGTGTTAGATTAATCAATTTAACAAACACATTGAATTGAAAGTTGAATTTGGACAAGAAGAAAAGCTGGTTTTTCAACCAGTTTAAAATTTGATTTTTGACCATCTTCACCCACCCTAATAAAATTAAAAAGCTGTAAATTATAAAAAGTTTTCTTATTTAAATTTGTTTGAAACTCTTTTAAACATAATTTTTAAATTATTTTTGACCATGATGTATGTACAGTAGTTTTAAAGGCTCATTAATTTTCCCTCCGCAATACAATTCTTGACAGGGTTGATGGTAGGGTAAGTACTGTATATGGAAAGTAGGTAAAACCTGAAAATATCAAAGGAATTTGGGGTGACAGGAAAAATTCAAGTATTAATCAAATAAATCATAAGAAATCACTGAAATTTAATATATTTTTGTAATAATCTAAGAAATACGAAGTCGAGGACAGAACCAAACACAAACTATTAGTTTTATCTCAAACTCACTCGATATTTTTATCATATTTATGCCAAAAACTTAGTGGAAAAAAGGAAAAATTTATATTTAGTCAAAGATTATCATATAAAATGCTTGAAAGTTTATATTCTATGGTTTAATAAACCTGGGAAAGATTGGGAAATTCAAAATTTAATCGAATCATCCGTGTTTGAATGTGTTTAAAAAATACATTGTTTTAAAAGAAATAAGTTAGGCTTAAAATACATTTTTGTACTTATCCGTTAGTTATGAGAAAATATTTTAAGTCAAAAATATATCAAAATGTAGTCTCAATGTTTAATTATTTGGCTTACGTATTGTAATAGAGCTATTAATGACCTTAGTATCTGATAGTTACCAAAACTACTAGTAATACATAAATATATTCATGCATAAATTCATATTATCATCTGATCTTTGATGGATAGTATGAGAAGTGGCGGAACTGTGGTTAGGAGGGGGCGTTAGGGAAGGGGGCGTCATCATAAGAGAGGTATTGCCACAGTTCGTAAAATATTGTCCCCCTTCTCCTGTACTAAATTTGTCTCCCCTTAGTTTATTTCACTCCCCTTGATATTAAAGAATATGGAGATGAAAGATAACCTTGCATCAAAATAAATGTAAAAAACAAACTGCAACTGTATAAAGTTTGGTTAAAATTATTATAAATATTTCAAAACTATAAAAAGGTGTTACTAGGTAAACAATATGAGTTTTTCAAGCTCCCTATTTTCAGCAGTATCCAATCAGCTATCGAATGATTCAGGAACAATTCAAAATTTATTTAAAAGAAATCTTGAAAAAGGTTGTTTTGCGACCTATTCTGTAAGCAAACTGTCGAGAAGAGTGTTTTTTCCTAAAATCTTTTAAATTAACATTATTTCTATATTTTAATCCTTCTCCTTTGGTTAAATATAGGAAGATATTTTGAGAACTGTTGTAATTTGAATGAGCTTTGTAGTCTCAGCCATAAATAGCTTATAGAAAAAAAAATCAAATTTCAAAAATCTTTGAGGTGAGGACCACACTAAATAACTTATAAGGGATTTAAGTTTTCGTAAAAATTTTGGTTAAGAACCAATCTTAATTATTTATAATGGCATAAAAAAATTAAAAACATCTGCGGAAGAGCCTCCGAACCCTCATTTGGCTTGGGGGTTGCATGTAAAACTTTTTTTTTGTTAACTGTCCCCTTTCACAAATATGATTCTACCACCTGTAAAGTAAAAATAAAGTACAGATTTTCTTGCTAATAAAATAATTTTTGTATTTTATTATCTTCTCTTCCCATCATGTTATTACTACACTTGATGACAGAGAAAAGCATACAAAAGTACCACCCATTAAAAATAAACCTCTTTCAAATATCTTCAAGAGTCATCCAGGGTTTAAAATTGTTCATGGGGACTACCCCCGGACCCCTCTCATTTGAGCCCCCCTTGCCAATTCCAAATAGCTTCCGAGCCCCTGGCCTTGTACAACTCTTTGTTAAAGAATATAATTATTCAATGTCATTATAACTCGATTTATCTCTGAATTTCAAAAATCTTTCTTTCTTAGCGTCCACTACTTTATCAATATTAGTCATTGCGAGAGTTTATCGTTGTGATAGTTCATCGTTGAGAGAGTTTATCGATGCGTCAGTTTACCGTTGTGGACGTTTATCATTGTAACTGTTGGTCATCGCGACAGTTTTTCGTTGTGATGGTTTGAATTTTTGAGAGTTTGTCGGTATGAGAATTTGTCATTGAGAAAGTTTATCGTTGTGACAGTTTGTTTTTACGAAATTTTGCCATGGGGAGATTTTATAGTTGTGACAGTTTATCGTTGCGAAAGTTTATCACTGTGACCAGGGCCACGTCTGCGGAGAGAGGAAGGGGGCAAAGTGGGCAATTGCCCTGGGCCTCACATTCCAAGGGCCACATTTCCCCTCAAAATTATTAAATTCAATTACAGTTATTATTCTAAATTTCGTATTAAATATTATACAGATAATTAACAGCAATAAGTATTCACTTAATGATAGGAATCCATTCCAAATTACCCGCCTCGGTGGCGTAGTTGGCTAACGCGCTAGTCGTGTTGAGCTCGACCGCCGAGGACGGGGAGATTGAGGTTCGAATCTCGGTCGGGTGAACTGGGGGTGGTTTTTCCTAAATGGTTTTCCACCCTCCCTCCACGCAAATGCGGATTCACTTCCTCTATATTCAACCCTCCCAATTCCTAATCCATTAGCGTAATTAGTACTTAAGCGTATAACCAGAACGGGTAGTAAGACGCGGTGCTAAAATTTTTATTATATTATTATCATTCCAAATTCCTGAAACCCCTAAATTTTTGTAATTTAAGATTTACTCTATTCGAGTAATGTTCTGCAGTACAGTAGAATACGCCACCATCATGATCAATACACCCAATTGGAATCAAACTCGTTATCTTCCCGACTTCAGTGGTCTAGTTTATTGCGAGAGTAGTGACTTAGACCACGCGGCCACCGAAGCGGGTAGCATCATATCAGTTTATAATCGCGACAATTTGTCATCGTGACATTTTGTCTTTGGGAGATTGTGTTGAACCAACTAACTATGGATGTGTTTGAAAAGAAGTGTGATGGACATATATTTTTTACATCCATTATACTGTTTCCAGCCTGTGGCCTGGGTCAATTTTTTATTCAAGCCATATATTTTCACCTACCTGCTTGCTAGGTTTGTCGTAGCTTCATATGCCTTATAATCTAGCTTAAGACTAGGGCAGGCACAACATCCAGTCCCCAGCCGTTAATTAATCACTATGAAAGTGTAAACCCATATTTCGCCAATGATAAATTGTTTGCCCATGCCGGGAATCAAACCTGGGACTCTTTACTCAGTAGACATACACACTATCGACTGATCCAAGGTGTCAGATTGCATTATTAAAGTACGGTACATTGATTTAAAACAAACATATCAAAATTGTGGGGACGCGGGCTGCATGTGACCTGATACATGATCCTGTACGGGCCGAGGACGAACCAACGTACAATATGGCCCAATCCAGCTGACTATAAACGTTGAATACACCATTTTGGATTATGACATTTGGAAATTGGTCACTATTTGTTGGAATCTAGCAAGTGAAGTTGGTGTACCAAACTTTTAATCTTTACTCAACATAGATATATTCCCAAAAATTATTATATTTGTGCAACAAATATGTGCAACGTTTGGCAGTACAAAAATTGTGAACAGCTAATTATCGCTCATAAAAAGTAACAAACACCCTACCGATCACTTTAATGGACACGCATTTATCATCCACTTCGAAAGTAACTTCTACAGAAGATATTTTTAGCCTTACACTCACACACTTGCTTCAAATGAAAAGATTTAATTTTTTGGTAAAAAAAAAAAGGGATGGTTCTTAAGATTTTATGTAATCCAAGGAATTTAAAATTGAGTTTTTTGTCCATATTTGTGAAAATATTTAATTTTCTATAGTGATCCATTCTATCCTCCCTATGTATTTACCATTTTTATGTGACCCTTTTGGTCAAATGTGTTTTAAAAGGAAATATTAGACCAATTCCAATATTATTTACCATTGAATTAATATTGCATTTAACGAATTATTCTATGAACTAAAAGATGGCAAAAGAAAATAATTAAATTATTTTTAAAATACATTACAGGCGTTTTCTTTACTTATACTTATGCTTTACTTGTAAGCTACATATGTCACTAGACACATTCCAATTTATCTATCTCACTGATGAATCGTTATATATATATATACCTGAGCAATCATATTTCCAAACCAATCATAAACACTAATGACTAGATTGACAGCTGAGTGTCCGTGTGATAGATATCGTTCACGTAGCTTGTTATATTTCCTAGTGGGGATTTTTAAAAACCTAGCGACACTTTTACTTTTCAACAGCACTTTTAAAGTTGCCAGAGTGTCATATATCACAGTATTAAATGATCCATTACACAAAATTGTTATCTAAAAATAACCGATGACAAAATTACTGCAATGACCAACTGTCAACCCTGTGAATTGCCGCAACGAAAGATAGTAATTATTTATCTTCAACAGTAAACACACTTTATGTTCAATGAAAAAGAACTTATATTAGAAAAATGTCTGTACAAGCAAAATTAAAGAATTAGTTTTGGAGCACCCGTATTGTAGATTGGTTGGAAAGTTGAGTGAACTCATTAGTCACTCATCAATCATCAAGTAAATGTGACCAAGAAATTGTTTCACCTAGTAACAACTCCGAGAACTAATTAGAAGCACAAGGAATATATTTCCTTCCTCAACTCAAGGACGAGAGCATTCCGAGCCTGACGCAAGAGGCACTATGGAACGTTGGCGCGTGATTACATTATGAAAAATAAAATAATAAGATATATAGGTCTCTTCCTTTGGGTGTGTCCATTACAGCTCTCGAACTTGAATAGCACATAGGCCTTAGTATATATATTTTCAGTTTATATTGCTATATTTATTTAGCGGACTTTTTCTAAAACATCGTTTCGGTTTAAAGTTCTATAAACATTATTTGTACCTCTAACGTCTTGTTAAAAATTGCCTTGTATCTTAATATTTACAAAATGCTTTACAGTAAAATAATTTAGTTTTTTATCTAAAATTTGAACCTAATCAGCCAATTTAGGTATCACATTTTCTAAAAAGAGTAAAAAAAAATTGTAGTATTTTTACACGTTAACCTAACAAATACAAGGATGCATTTTCTTTAACTTTAAAACTAAACCATTTTTATTAATAAAAAGCCTATACTGCTGGATGATTTATTCTAACGTGGATACTCTTGTCCTGTCTATTATATTCCACATAAATAATATTCTAAGGAAACACTTAGTTTTAAAGCAAACCCACGACATATAGTGTAGCGCACTAAAGTCAAAAGTGTCGGGTTTAATTCTCTTGAACAAGTGTCATTTTTTAAATTTAACCATACAAAACCTGCTTTGGTGTCCGCATGGTCTAAAGCGTCATTCTAGACCAGGGTTCCTCCAATTATTTTTGATGGAGGTCGGTTTTAAAAACTCAAAATACTTCTGCGGTCCGGCAAAACATAAACAGTGGCTCAAGTTCAAGGCCTATAGGACTATACTAATTCAAAAACGTGATTTTCTTTCCTTAAGTTATTTTACTTATCTATTATTGTTGGCCTTCCATGTCTACTACCCGCCCACCACCGAAATAGCATCATTTCTTCTGTTTCACTATCTCGTCAAGGTCCTTGAAAATGTCTCTGCGGTCCGGATGTGGACTCCGCCATTTGGTTACCACTGTTCTAGACCATCACTAGACCATCGATGACAGGGAGTTCAGGGTTCGACTCTCAATAGGGTGTATGGAGGGTGGTTTTCCAATCTCGCTCCACGCGAATGCGGGTACACCTCCTCTAAATTAAACCTTCCTCATCCCTAACTCATTAGGGTAATTAGTACATATGTGTATAACCTGACGCGGTGCTAAAAAATATAGAAAATCTGTATTAAACGACCATTTCAATGCATTATGCTTAGAAACGTCCATTTATCTTGTTTTTATCAGCCCTGGTCCATCAAGGCTGGCCTAAATAATACCAAAAAACAAATAAGGAGGTAGCATAGAGAGCTCTTAAATGTGTTCTAAGTTTGGTCGAGATCCATAAACTAGTTTTAAAAAGTTATTATATGGTAACTCACAGAGATTAAAATTTTCCAGTAAATTTTCCGCAGTGGTGGCATGCCACGTATTTAGTAGGGGAAGGGATTGGGTTAGGGATCAAAGTTGTTCACAAATACTCAAACCCAACATAAAAAGTATTTTAATGATATTATTGATGATACTTTTATTTATCCTGATGGTGTATGTATATATATGTAATTAAGTACGTATGTATGCATGTATGTATGTATGTATGTATGTATGTATGTATGCATGTATGTGTGTATGTATATATGTATGGATGTATGTATGCATGCATGCATTTATAAATGTATGCATGTATGTATGTATTTATGTATGCATGCATGTATATATATATGTATGTATGTATGTATTCATGTATGCATGCATGTATATATTTATGTATGTATGTATATACAACGTGTATCTAAAACATTGCATCAAACTTTAGCAGGATACTCCTTGGGTGAAAATAGAATAATTCACACCAGCAACCTAGGGTCCATCTTGAATAATAAGGGTGGTATACACCCCTAAAGATACAGCTAAAAACGACTGTTGTGTGAAATATTATGAAAACTGCTTAGGGTATTACAACAAATATTTGTATACTACTTATTGAAACCTTGATCGTTAATAAATTAAATGTGGTGTTACAGTTACCCACCCCCATTATGTAAAAAAGGGGGGGTTGTAACACTTTTTTCTGCAATAAAATATGTCAGAGTAAGTATTGCGAATTTTGACTTAAGATTACAAAACATTGAGTAAAAATTAACAAAAAAAAGGTGTCTTAAAGAAACTGTCTAGCTCTACCCGTTTCCGAGATAATCATGCATGTTTGATTTCAAAGACAAGTGTTAATTCCTGCCAGGTAGGGAGCCAGTATAGCTGTGTTGCTAGCTGTGTCATACATTTGTCTCTGAGCTCAAACTTGTGTGATTATCTCGGAAACGGGGAAAGATAGACAGTTTCTCTAAGACACCTTTGTTGTTAATTTTTACTCCATGTTTTGTAATCTTAAGTCAAAATTGGCAATACTTGCTCTGACATATTTTATTGCAGAAAAAAGTGTTACAACCCCCCCTTTTTTACATAATGAGGGTGGGTAACTGTAACAGCACATTTAGTTTATTAACGATCAAGGTTTCAATTAGTAGTATACAAATATTCATTGTAATACCCTAAGCAGTTTTCATAATATTTCACACAACAGTCGTTCTTAGCTCTATCTTTACGGGTGTATACCACCCTTATTATTCAAGATGGACCCTAGGTTGCTGATGTGAATTATTCTATTTTCACCCAAGGAATAGCCTGCCAAAGTTTGATACAATGTTTTAGATACACGTTGTATATGTATGTATGTATGTATTTATGATTGATTGGATCATTTTAATTTGTTGACATGATATTTACACTTCAAAAACAAGGAGAATATAGAATGGAATTTCAATGTTAAAGCCAAAGATAAATTTATTTACAGATACCCGTTTTCATAGTCTTGTTTATTGTTTTGTATCCATACTAGAAAATAATAAAAGTGTTTCTTGGGCAAGTAAAAACTACACAGGTAACGTTCAACACCATTATTTAATATTATACTACATTTATATACATAGTATATATTCAGACAAATCAATGACTATTCTAGTCAAAAGGCATATTGAAAATGAAAGCGTGTGAGAGAATACATTGATAGCAAGAAAATGTTTTAGTTAAAATGCCGTTTCCTCTCAGGCAGTTCCTTACATTCATTTGTATATTTGGTTCATTGGCCGAACCTAGGATGCTGCGAGATATCTTTTTTGATATCTTCACATAGAACTTTGTCAGGAAACACGATACTCATATTTCCTGGTGTTTCAACTGTTAAAATTTAGCTCTCCGGGATATACAAAACATACTAACATACAAGGCATAAATTGGGAAGCCTAATTTAATTAGAGGAAGCCTCCACATCACCTTCTTGGAATCATCCAAGATATTTCTGACATGAACAAGGAAGATATAGTGTAAAGCAAAATGTATTTGACGTTGAACGCAGAATAAAAACTTGCATTATGATGACATTTAACTATGCAACCGTCATCAGAGGCCAAACTACTAATATGGGATGAGTCAACCATGGCTCTGAGTCGTGCAATATATGCAGTTAACGATCTGTTGCAGATTAGGCTATAATAAATAATCATTTTCCATTTGAGAGAAACGTTTAAATGTTGGGGTAATGTTTACCAATAATTACTCTGCATGCTCATAGGGCAGCAGTAATCCAGATTATATTAAATACTTTCAGTTGTGAAAGGGGTTTTTAATTCTCACGTTAAACAATATCACACGGGAATTTAACAATAACTTCCCTTATTCGCCAATGCAAATGAGTGATGAGAAATTTAAATAAATGTTACGGTGCATGGCAAAGACTTTCTTCCGATTTTATCTTAAAATAGACATCTACTAAAAACTCGTAAGATTTGTGAAACGAAATAATAGGTATATATACATTGTTGTAGACCACAGATCATAAATGAAATAATATACACTGTTACTTACTTACTCTATTGCATTAGGAACTAGGAACACTGTTATAGGAAAAGTGAGAGAAGAGAAATATCTTTGTCCACCAAAAAGCATGAGAATCAAATTCATTTTCAAAGAACAGAATTAAAAAGTACATACATTTGCTTATAGCTCAGAAACTATTGATTTTATAAAAACATATTTCAAATAAAAGAGTGTTATCTTTAATAGTACTACAACTTTACAGTGATAAGATATTTCGCATCTCAAATATTTACTGAGAAATTATGAAAATTGGAAAATTCCCCTCGTGTAAAGTACCCTCAAAGTAATTTTATTGAAAAAATTAAACTTGCCATTTTGTTCATAACAATAAACAGTGTCTATATATAAAATTTAATCAAAATCGTTAGAGCGAATTTCGAGAAAATCAATTAATCTCTTTTTACTCTTCAGTAAACCACCCTTAAAGCTAGGGTTGGATATTTTATTCCAAAAACCCCTTGGAGATACCTTATGAAAACCCCAGATACAAAGTTTTTAGCTCAATCTGTAAAACAGTTTTGGCTTTATCCCGAGGTACAGACAGACGACATCGCGAAAACAACTTTTTTTGGTTTCAGGGGGCCATGAAACATCGACATTTATCAAAATCTTGAATTCTAATTTTTTAACGATCACAATACTTTCTCCCCGAGGTGTCGAGAGAAAGTAAAAAACAGCCTGGAATAAAATATCATATGGGTGCCAGAGGAAATTATTGACACACGGCTCGATAGTTCACGAAACATTTGAAAATAGGCTGAGCAAAGTGATATCTTTAATGGCCATTCCGTGTTTGCGAAACGATGAAGTTTCTCAAATAAATGAGGATGTATTGATTATGCTAGAACAAGAGGTCCATTGTTACATTTCTGTGAACTCAGTCGACTGCAAGGATGAGCGGGGAAAAGGCGACTATCTAGTGGAGATTTTAAAGAGTTTGACGCCTTCAAGAATACCATCACACAGATTAAATTATACTTAAAAATAGGCAGTTTAGTAATGATCCTTGGGTATTTAAATACTTAACAGGGTATATGTAATCGAACCTGCCTAACAGTGATAAAATTGGATAAAAATCTAATCCATGCAACAATATTAACAGCTTTATTTCAAAGTAATGTATATTTCTTACCGAGAATCGACCATGGCATCCTCTTTATTTTGTGATGGAGGCAGTTACTAGTTAAACTGGTTACTATTAATTAGTTACGAGGCTAAACCTTGGACATGGTTGGTATATATCTGCCCAAGCCCGTTTTAAGCCATGGTCAATTGGACGTGGCCTTTTCGTATACAATTTTATAACTCATTTAATAAAAAATAGTATTGATTTATTTCTCTCGCTTTATCTTCTCTTGCGTTATAATTGACGAAAATATACTTTTTTACAAATAATGCCTAACCTTCCATGAAATTATTATTATATTTTATTTTTATATTTAGCACCGCGTCTTACTACCGTTCGGGTTATACGCTAAATTATTATTGAAAGTTAGGTTTTGTTAAGTTGGTTAGTAATATAATCAATGTGTCGTAGACAGGCCTAAAAAACTAGTACTGAAAAAATCCAAAATAATAGTAGCAATAAGGATGAACTTTTTTTTGTTTAATGTTTAGTTCATTTAATCCTAAGCGCCTATAACCTGAACAGGTAGAATCATTTAACTAAATTAGGGAACACGAAAACACGTTTTACAAGCATTCTCGCAATTTAACTAAAGAGGAAAAGACGAAAAAACACTATCCAAGTATTTTCTCACGCCAGTAAAATACTTTAGTAAGATAATAATCCTGAAGCCCAGAAAGCCGTTAGCATCTCGATTACAACAAAAAACAACTCCACATTCAAACTCTCAAAGCATTAATTTAAATTTGTTTAAAATGACACATGGACACTGTAATCAAACCCGGGATCTTTGAAATAATGTTCCGTTGCTCTACCACTGAGCTATCCAAGAACCGTCCCACGTACAGTATCATTCTTCACGTCTAGTTTAAGGCTGAATATGAAATGTGAGTCTGATATATGGTCCCCTCCATACAGACAGTACCGTAATAATACAATAATATGCAGTATGTGTGTTGTATTCATTAAAAAAATTCTTTAAACCTACAATATTGTATTTTACGTACACTTGGCAGCATAACAGCCTATCCGAGTTGCAGATGGCTGTGGTATCTGATCGCTCGCGATACTATTGGTCACTCATATGTAGATTATGATTCCACACGTCCATCACAGACTCAGCCTTAAAATAAGAGTGAAGAATGACCCTTGACACGGGATGGATGCGCTAAGCCAAAGGTCCCTTTTTGATTTCCGTGTACCGGTGTGATTTTTCAACTGATTTAAATTAATTTAATTGTGGTTCCATCTTTATTACCAGTGCCGTAATTACAATGATTTGCAGCCTTTGTGTTGATTTTCATTCTCAAAGGAGTGTTGGCATATCAATTTCTAATCATTATAATAAAACTGTAAATCTGTGTGTACGTTCATTTGTCTGTTTCCAGTAAACTCAAAGAACTCATCGGATCGGGACTGGACTTATTCTGTTGTGTTCCTTATTTTTGAGGGAACCATGGTAATCTAAATGCCATCAAGCTATATCATAAACGAGAAATATAGTATCGAAAATATGGTCGTAAGCAGTGAACATTCATCGTGGCTGGTAATACAGATACATAATAATGACACGTGATAAGAGCTGGCTTTTTAAAAGGGGAGGAGAAGGGGGCGAGTCCGTGTGTCTTCGTGAACATTCGTACGCACATTAAACACTGTTCTCGGCAAAGTTTCATTCTTTTCTAGTATTCGAAGTGGTCGTCCGTGTTGATATTTTGTTTAATGTGAGCAAAGCCGCGAGAAAATGCTAGTAATATATAATCCTGTAATGGATAGCCTATAACACATCAAAACGTGTTTCTCTTACAAAAGAGTAGCGGGTATTTCTGCCGCCCGTGGAAACACGACCACTGGAAACAGTGTATCTAGACCGGTAGCTCTGCTAGAAATCTACGTGGTGTGTTGCAGCCCAGCAGTGTTGCTTGGCGATAAATTCTTTTAAATGGTAGTGTTTCCACGGGCGTGCGTGGCTAAACTAGCAGTGCTATAGCCGTGTTCGATCACCTGTTCTCACGACATCCCACGCTATTTATTGTAGCACGACCGGTCTTGATACGGTGTTTTCTTTAGAACCGCGTCTTACTACCTGTTCAGGATATAGGCATACATTGTTTAAAAGTGTCGTGTTTCCACGGATGGCAGAAATACTTGCGACTCTTTGAATAAAGAGCCACACGTTTATGTGCTAGGCTAGCCATTGCAGAGTTTTATATATTATTATAAAATATCATGCCAACAATCCTTTGAGAGTTTAGATGTGGAGATGTTTATTAGTGAGATAGAGATTCTACCTGCTCTATGGGATTCAATATTATTATGTAATAGGTGTTATAGTATTCTACTTTTTTTTTACATACATTACTGTTTCCATCCTGTAGCTACGACAGGCCTAGCAAGTCGGTAGTGGAAAATATATGGCTTGAATTAAACACTGACCCAAGCCACAGGCTGGAAACAGTAATGGACGTAAAAAAAACTGTTTCCGGTCTTTGGCCTGGTTCAGTTTTTTATTCAAGTCATATATTTTCCACTACCTGCTTGATAGGCCTGTCGTAGCTTCACACATGCCTTATAATCTAACTTAAGATTAGTACAGACACAACATCCAGTCCCCGGACGTTAATTCATAACTGTGAAAGGGTAAACCCACATTTCACCACTAATACATTTTTTGGCCATGCCGGGTATCGAACCCGGGACCCTTATCTCACTAGACAGACACGGTACCGACTGAACTAAGGTGTCAGATTATTATAGTGTTCTACTGAAGTGCAAAAATACATGTAAAATTTATTTTCATATTTCCTTACTCTGTTAAATGATTCTACTGACGGTGACCTGGTGGTCTAGGGGTAAGATGTCGGACTTCTTTGCTTTGGGTCCGGGGTTCATTCCTCGGTCCCGACACAGATTTATCTGATTGCCAAACCCTTCCTTCACCTCTGACAAGACGTGTATTAATCACAACTTGTGAATGTGAGGAATGCCAGGCCTCCACCGTGGTTCGGATCCCACGTTAAACTGTAGGTCCTCCATTTCATCTCACAATCACCCTACCATTGCACATTAGCGTAAGTGCGTATAACCCGAACGGGTAGTAAGACGCGGTGCTAATAATAATAATGATTCTACTGACGTGCGAAAATACTTGTTTTTTATTTATTTTTTTGAGGTATTTAACGTTCACTATCTGAACCGACAGATTAGATCAGCACACATGAATTATTATGATTGAGAGAGAAAGAGCATACCAATTTAGCCGGGGTTCTATTACATACCTCAATCGACATGGAGCTGGTGGTCTTACTACTCCGAAGGAAGTTGTGATATAGATTTTTATCCCTAAAGAAAAATCCATCGACTCCGTCTGTGTTTGAACCCACGAACATTGGGCTCTGAGGCGAGCACATTACACCAAGGTCAATGAAAATACTTAGCAACTGTGTTTTCATCTTTCCTTATTTTTTATTTTTTTTCACTTCTTACCATCCATTCGGGTTATACGATTTATGTACTAATTACGCTAATGGGTTAGGGATGAGGAAGGTTGAACTTAGAGGAAGTGTACCTGTATTTGTGTGGAGAGAGCTTGGGATACCGTTTATGTAAAACCAACCATAGTGCACCCGACAGGGATTGAACCACGGTCCATCGTGGTTGGAAGTATAGTCTAATGCAAGAGTAGTACCTTAGACCATGCGGCCACCAAAGTGGGTCCTCACTTAGTTGAGTAATTTTCCTAAAATGAAAAAGTACTTTAAAAATATATTTTACTCTTTCCTAATTTAGTCAAATGATTCTACTGACGTGCGAAAATACTTGGAAAATATGTATTCGTCTTGCCTTATTTAGTTAAATGATTCTTCTAACATGAGATCCTGAAAAAATACTTGGAAAATGTGTTTTTATCTTTTCTATTAAAAAAAAATAGCGTGTGCGATTGTCCTGTTTCTAGTTCTGTTGAAAGCAGAGGGGGAACCCTAGTACCAATTACGTAATATATTAAATAAATTATCTTATGTTATAAAACAAATCCAAGTACTTCATCCTTAAAGTCCATTTTATTGTTAAGATCTTATAAGAAAAAATAGATTAATATTGGCAGCGTGGCAGCAGCGCTGCTACGGGTGTTGACAGCGCTGATGCCGCTCTGCTCAATAGCACTGCTAGATACATTCGTGGAAATGGGCCCCTAGGCTTTTATTATACAGGCAGTGTGTTCCCCGGTTAAACGGCTAAGCTTTGGGAAGTGGTAGTGGAGGAAAAAACTAACTAAAAATGTACATTTGAAATATTTTCTAATATTCGCTTTCTTTTCACGCAAACAGCAAAAAATTAAACAAAAACAAAATCGGTAGGTATTAAATAAAATGTTTTTTTTAATTTTGTTCAAATTGACGGCTTCCAGCCAAGAGACAAGCATTGCGTCTATCAATAACAGAACGAGTGGCTGACCGACATTGTGCGACTGTTGTTCCTTCGCACGCTTGCGGTTTCCTTTGTCGTAATAATTGAAGGTCATTAACAGGCACTTTATACACTTTTTGCTTGGGAGCTTCTCATACAAAAAAAACTCTAACGGCGTTGAATCAAATGAACACAGATGCCAAGGTACAGGTCCAGCATGACTGATCCATCTTCTAGGAAAATTAATACTAAGCCATTGCAGAAAAACGTGTTTATATTTAGTTTTTCGCTGTTTGCGCGAAAAGGAAGCTAAAACGAGCACATTTCCAAAACCCATTTTGAATTAGTTTTATGATCCACTTCCCAAATTTTAGTCGTTAAACCTAGCAACACCCTGTATAATCAAAGTATTAACACATCTGGTCTACAGCAGACCCGATATTAGTAACAAAGTCAACCACGAAGCGTTGTAATAATAATAATAATAATAATAATAATAAAATAATAATAATAATAATAATACTTAGCACCACGTCTTACTACCCGTTCATATTATACGCTTACCAAGCGTTGTATTCGATACGTGAGTATGGGAAGAAAAATGGAATTGCTCTTATATCTTTATTGGAAATCATAAGTTAAATTTTATGATAACGTTGTCGGAAGAAATATAAATAATATGTAGTCTATAAAAAGTGAGATATATCGATTGCATTTGTTCTTTTAAATAATTGTAAATTTTTTCAATTTTTTTAAATATTTCCAAAGCGGAAAATTCTCTGGAAAAATTAAGCGAAAATTTTCCATAATGAAACACATTCTCGTCCTCGCATTGGTCTTTAAAATGCCAAATGACATCGCTTATGAATCAGAAATAAAGTATTCATTTAGGTCAAGCCATGATGGTTGGTGCGTGGAATCCAACCATACTGTTGGAATCTAATACAAACCATGTCTTCTCTGTCGACCTTATTAGAACGTATGTGGCCTATTTACGGTTCATATTGAAGATGAGATTAGTATCTTTCCGTTTATAATGAAGGCAAGCTCTGTTGAAGTCTCGAATGAATGAAGATTTGTGTAGGTTTGGTTCATTTCCTACGAACGGCCAGATAACACTGTCAAAACATGGAGTTAGGAAAGGATAAAATATGGGGATTCTTAAATATATTTAAATGTAGCCTATTTATTTCAAAATAAACTGGCCCAATGGTGTAGTGGTCAGTGCACCTGGCTACGATCCTAGTGGTACCAGGTTAGATTCCCGAGTGGTAATTTGGGTATTTTTCCCGAAAGGTGAATTACCCCAATGGTCACCAGGGTTTGGTTAATTAGGCTTTAGTTATGGTTAAAAGTTTCTACTGGTTACAAACCCTCATACTATCACCATCCCCTCATCACATCGAGACACGGAAAGAGCCTCCACCGAGAAGATGTACAATAATTACATTCGGGAGTCCCCTGGGCAACGATACATTAGTACTGGCTAATTTCTCCACAAACTGGGTTACGAATGATGTAGCCCAGACGCGCATTATTATTATTATTTTTATTATTATTTTTTTTTTAATAAATTTTATATTAGCTAATTTTACTCATATCTAATAAACTGCATTTAGGTGATTCCAAACTCCTGACAAATATATTTAATTAATTTTAATCTATCTAGGAAAACAATACAGCTTTATTATATAATTAGATACTTCTTTGTGCACCACAGCATATAACCCGCTGGCCACATATTTTAATAACTGGATAGAATGAATAATATATTGTTTATGGAATAGTGGAAACTATTTCGTAAAATAAAGCTTTGTACAACCGTGAATTGAAATCCAACCTTTACATCACAGGATAATTCAGACTAGACGAAATTGATGCCTGTGCCCACATAGCCGCAGAAGCTGGCATTACAAAGGTGCAAATTAAACTATTTTATAAATGATCTTTTAAATGTTTCTAGGCTAAAACCTCAACATTAACAATAAATAAACATAATTATAAAATGTTGTTAACCATTTTCAACTAAATTTGTCCGGATATATAGTACATATATGTATGTAGATTGGCGTACATGTTGTTTAAAAATCCTCAGAGCTCTTCTTCATAGTTTTAATCATTAAAAAAAAATCCAAAGCTGTACAGCAATAAATGCCATCTTATGTATATTTTGTAAATTGGGAACACCGTAAATTGGGGTAAGGATACACCGTTGTTTACAGGTAAGATTACGAAAAGCACATCATAAACAGGGAATAAATTGATCATTTTGCTCTTTAGAACAGAGTGCCGTCCATTGTTATTTTATTTGTTCAAAACAGTCACCATGTATGTGTGTTGTGACTTCCTCTCCCTCCACCTTAATAGGGTGTCGTATCCAACCTTGCTTGCGTATAAACCATCTCACAAACTAAGCATAAGACAACGTTATCGTGGTAAATATTAGGCTTAGTTTACTTAATGGAAAATAGCTTTATGGAGGAATTACGTTAGTGAGAATACATTCTCAAACTATTTGAATAATTGTAAATACCAAAAATGATTTTATATATATATATATACATTACTGAACAGTGATCAACCAACCCAGACCAGTAAAGATACTATTTTTAAAAGGTAGATTCAAGTTCTAAAAAAACACAACAAAGAATCGTTATTGGTATATTTCATTTGGTAAGCAGAGGATTTAACGACTTAACCAGTGTGTGATGTGCTAGATGTGTTCTACCAACTGAGCCAGTGTGTGATGTGCTAGAGGTGTTCTACCAACTGAGCCAGTGTGTGATGTGCTAGAGGTGTTCTACCAACTGAGCCAGTGTGTGATGTGCTAGAGGTGTTCTACCATCTGAGCCAGTGTGTGATGTGCTATAAGTGTTCTACTAACTGAGCCAGTGTGTGATGTGCTAGAGGTGTTCTACCAACTGAGCCAGTGTGTGATGTGCTAGAGGTGTTCTACCATCTGAGCCAGTGTGTGATGTGCTATAAGTGTTCTACCAACTGAGCCAGTGTGTGATGTGCTAGAGGTGTTCTACCAACTGAGCCAGTGTGTGATGTGCTATAAGTGTTCTACCAACTGAGCCAGTGTGTGATGTGCTAGAGGTGTTCTACCAACTGAGCCAGTGTGTGATGTGCTAGAGGTGTTCTACCATCTGAGCCAGTGTGTGATGTGCTATAAGTGTTCTACCAACTGAGCCAGTGTGTGATGTGCTAGAGGTGTTCTACCAACTGAGCCAGTGTGTGATGTGCTATAAGTGTTCTACCAACTGAGCCAATGTGTGATGTTCCAGAGGTTTTCTACCAATAGAGATAGTGTGTGATGTGCTACAGATGCTCTACCGACTGTGCCAGTGTGTGATATGCTACACGTGTTCTACCGAAAGATCTAGAGTGTGATGTCTTTTTGGTTCTTACCATTCGATCCATTGTGTGATGTGCTAAAGTTGGTTATTGAGTAATAATCAAAAAAGTCAAATAGTATAATTTAATCTAAATACAAGTTGCGGTAACAGTAGGTTTTACTTCTCGTCTGGACTATCAGCATGTTACTACGCCAATAGTGTAGGGTTGAAGAAAGAGTGTGAAATCTTTTATGAAATACCACCCGCAGTACACCAGCTGAAACTCAAATTATGACCTCCCCATCACCGGAAAACCAGGCTAGACGAGCCTGATATTTAGTCCATCTGCCTATCGATGCAGGTTACAAAACAACTCAAACAATTTAGAAACATATTATTGAACTATTTTAAAACTAGCACTTGCATATGTTTCGCAATATCTGCTACGGTCTGAGGTAAATTGTTTTCAAATTCTGCTTGTTCACATTCATTCTACAAACAAACAATTTAGTTTAGTCCTTGTGAGGAGAGATATATGCGACTGTTGTTCGGAGCTTTACCTTCTCTTATGTTGGGAAATGCGCGCACATGTTTTCGTGTTTCTATGACATGTTTCAAATGGGAGGGACATTCTTCATCCAATATTTAGCATGATAATGGTTTCACAACAGCACTTCTGGTTCAAACTCACACGGACAAACAAGTAAGAATGCACAACTAAAAATTGCAACATTAATCAGGTTACACTTATTACTGACACGTTGACGGATAACTCTTCAAACATGAATTCGGACAATCACTCCAAGATTGTGGCCGTATCTACAAACATTCTTATGGAACATTCTAGCTAGGACATGTATCGCCCATCCCATCTTGTTTTTCAGGAACGGAGAGGCAAGGCCGTAGTCGGGGGAGGGGGGGGGTTCAAACCCCCTGAAATTTTATGAATAAAATATATATATGCTTTATTTATGATTCAAACCATATCAAAATTAAGGTACAAGTACAAATTAGGGGACTGTGTTGCCATAAAAAGCACTTCAGAGAGCTTCTAGAGGTGTTAAATATGTATGATATTTCCTAGCCTTCAGCAGTTATGGGGTTTTGTTGTCATAAAAAACCATTCAGATAGCTTCTAGAACAGTTTTATCATTTGAATTTGTTTCTAGCCTTCCGCAATTGGGGGATGTGCCTGCCTGCCAACCCCCCGAAATTATTGGCTGGCTACAGCCTTGCGATGAGGTTGAGGTTTGAATATCCACTTTCCTTCTACGCAAATTCTGGTTAATTTCTTTCAAAATACCTACCCCACTTGCGCTGTTATATGTGGGTAGCCAGGAAGGATACTAAGATCCTACGCAGTAAATAGAAAATTAGCGACTAGTGAAATATAAAGTTTGGGCTCTTTAAATGTTTCGTCAAGTCTAGTTCTTAACTTTTTGGCAGACATAGATCAAACATTTATTTATTTATATGCACTTTCTATTTTAGGAGTTTCCGAGCAATGTATTGATTTTAGAGAAAGGATCAGTAAGGTGAATTTTACGTATCAACAGAAGGGTAGCTAGTGACACATGACTGAGAGATGTACAGACGTATCAACAGAAGAGTAACTAGTGACACACGGTCGAGAGGTGTACAGATGTATCAACATAAGGGTAGCTAGTGAAACACGGCCGAGGGGTGTACAGACGTATCAACAGAAGAGTAGCTAGTGAAACACGGCTGAGAGGTGTACAGACGTATCAACAGAAGGGTAGCTAGTGACACACGGCCGAGAGATGTACAGACTTATCAACAGAAGGGTAGCTAGTGACACACGGCCTAGAGATGTACTGACGTATCAACACAAGGATAGCTAGTGACACATGACTGAGAGGTGTACAGACGTATCAACAGAAGAGTAACTAGTGACACATGACTGAGAGGTGTACAGACGTATCAACAGAAGAGTAACTAGTGACACACGGTCGAGAGGTGTACAGATGTATCAACAGAAGGGTAGCTAGTGAAACACGGCCGAGGGGTGTACAGACGTATCAACACAAGTTTAGCTAGTGACACACGACTGAGAGGTGTACAGACGTATCAACAGAAGGGTAGCTAGTGACACACGGCCGAGAGATGTACAGACGTATCAACACAAGGGTAGCTAGTGACACACGGCCGAGAGATGTACAGACGTATCAACACAAGGGTAGCTAGTGATACACGGCCGAGAGATGTACTGACGTATCAACACAAGGATAGCTAGTGACACATGACTGAGAGGTGTACAGACGTATCAACAGAAGAGTAACTAGTGACACATGACTGAGAGGTGTACAGACGTATCAACAGAAGAGTAACTAGTGACACACGGTCGAGAGGTGTACAGATGTATCAACAGAAGGGTAGCTAGTGAAACACGGCCGAGGGGTGTATAGACGTATCAACACAAGGGTAGCTAGTGACACACGACTGAGAGGTGTACAGACGTATCAACAGAAGGGTAGCTAGTGACACACGGCCGAGAGATGTACAGACGTATCAACACAAGGGTAGCTAGTGACACACGGCCGAGAGATGTACAGACGTATCAACACAAGGGTAGCTAGTGACACACGGCCGAGAGATGTACAGACGTATCAACACAAGGGTAGCTATTGACACACGACCGATATTCGAACATCACCAGCAATCCAGTGTATTGAGATCTTAAGGGAGACTGCGTGAGCAGTCAGAATATGGGAAGATCACTAAAATAAAAATACCTACTTCTTGCTTATTCAAACTTGGGCCTCCAGAGTCCATGTCTAGCTCCCCAATCAAGCTGATATAACACCTATAGTCCTAGTAAACTGAGGAAATACCAGGGCCTCAGGGATGACCTTTTCAGCTTAGATTTGTTTTGTTTCGCTTTGCCACCGTTATATCGAGAGAGGTTCCAAAATTTCCAATCAGAAACAAATACAGTTTTTATCTAGGCATCGATCAATACATCCATTTGAGTGTAGTCCTAATCTATTAATGGACGCCACACTAGAAAAACAAACGTTTAAATGAGAATAAAATATTTTGAAAGATTATCAAAAATATCATACATACATTTGCTTACAACGGACCACAATCAAAACGTGTTACTCAAATGACCTTGCTGCTTTTAAAATATAGTCATTGACATCGTTTCATTTCTTTGGTCAATAATTCTGGCACTCGGCTTGGTGGTTAAATGTTCTAAGGCGTCATTCTCGCAATAGATGGTACAGCCGATGACGAGAAGATCGATGTTCGAGTCCTAGTTGGATGTACTATGGGTAGTTTTATATAAATGGTTTCCCACTTTACCTGCACACAAATGTGGGTACATGTCCTCTAAATTATACCTTCCTTATCCTTAACACAAAGTACAAATGCGTATAGCCCGAAGGTATAATAAGACACGGCTCTAAAACCATTCTGACGTGCAGGGTTCAAATAGACAATATGTCGAGCACTTGAAATGTAGCATACAGTATTAAGCAACAAGTATACATTTCAGATCACCTCTACAGTGGCTTCTATATTGGCCGTAGGATGTTTGTATTCCCCTCTGAAGAGCAACCCGTTTGGACTAATCTATACAGGAAGTTTAGCACTGATTAGTAAGTAAATAGGAGGCTGTTTAGATCAACCGAGAAAGGACGGTTGGACAAAGGAGAAATATAATGTTTACATAAATGTATGCAAACATAACATAATCTAAGCTAACCTTACTTGAGCATCAAGTTATTTCCTTTTCAATTTGCAGACCAAACATAAAATAGCCACCAGGAAATTTAATTTAATTTTATTGACCTAAACTCAACTAACCTATCATTCTGAAAAATTGAAAAATGACACCTGGACACGGGAATCGAACCCGTGTCCAGGTGTCATTTTTCAATTTTTCAGAATGATATCTAACTGAACCAACTACCATTAAAATAGCTTCGGCTATTTACACTTAATCAACTAACCTAGTCAAACCATTAAGCGTTTCTCTTTTAGTTTTGTAAAACTAATCTAACACTACCTAACCATCAGGCGATTGAACAGATACTGGATATAAAGATCCAAATCAGAAGTAAACAAATAAACAAGGTTGAATTAACAGGTGTTTACATAAACGCTCCAAGGTCCTATCACCCAAGGTGGATAGAGAGTGGATAGCGGCCTGCAGTATGTTTCTCCCGAGCACTCAGCGCTGCTGTGACGTCACCGAGTGACCCAGCTCGTTCCTACGCTTGATGCTAAGTTAACACACACTACTGCTAGCTGATTTAAGGTAGCTTATTCATGCGTCTAACTACAAATGTGTTATTATGAAAATTGAAAAATTACACCTGGACACGAGAATCGAACCCGGGACCTGGGAATCGATTCCCGTGTCCAGGTGTCATTTTACAATTTTCAGAATATGATATCTAGATGCGAATAAATCCTCACTAAAACAAATATAATAGCTTTGGCTATTTGATTCTTACAAATGTGCTGTTAAGTTAATCAACTTAAGTGATTTATGAATATACAGTTTATATTCAGTATTAATAATATACTAGTTCAGTATACTATTATATTCAGTGTAATAGCTTATTCAGTATATTCAGTTTATTTGTTTGGATCAAGCAATATTGTTGAAAGTTGCTGTTTATTAAAGATTTACTGAGATGCCGGGAATGAGGTGTAACAATAGTGCCGTAAAAACTGACGGGCGTAAACTGAGACACGGTAAAAATTGTATACACCTCTGTAAACGAGACGGTAAGTGTAACCCAGATTCGTGTAGAATTTGTTCTGAACACTTTGTTACTATGAACATGATCTTAAGTCTGAGCTCATGAACTTGCCTCCTAAGAGAAAGTTGAAAGCAGCTGCTGTACCTTCATTAAAACTTTGTGTTGAAAATGAACATTCTTCCATTGTAAATAATGATAAAATAGAAAAAAATGAAATTCGCAGCTTAAGTCATGATAAAAGGATTAATAAACAGTTAGTTCAAGATATTATAGGCTTAGGTGATATCTCGCAAAAAGAAGAGTCACAATGACTCGTCATTAAATGACCAAAATACTATGAACTTAAAGGTAAATTACATTTAAGAAATTATTATAAAGTATGAAAATGCAGCAGAAGAAAATAAAATTTTAAAAACAAAACTTTTAAAACAGCAACAACAATTGAGAGAGAAATCTTTGAAGATTTGAAGGCTCTAACACACAAATGTATAAATGAAAAATAATAAAATTCATAATAAAGTTAGTGAAACCGAAATAAAGAAAAAGTTAAATGTGGTTTTTGCAACCAACCAGTTAAATTTACTCCTTAAAAAGAAAAGAAAAGTTAATTGGACCCAGAAAGAAATATCTTTAGCAGTCACACTGATATACTTAGGAAAACGGATGACATATATTTAAGGAACAAAAGTCACTATCCATTGCCAGGATTATCAACATTACGAAAGTGGGCTTCCAATTGCACTATAAGGCAGGGATGTAATGAAAATCCTAAAAATGGCAGGAGAAAATATGCAACAGCACCAAAAGGTTGCTATTTTGTAATATGATGAAATAAAAATCACAGAGCTGTATGAATATCATGCAAAATTGACCAAGTATTTGAGCGACACAAACAAATGCAAGTTGTTATGGCGAGAGGTTTGTTTTGTTATTGGAAACAACCAATTTTTATTGACTTTGATTGTAGTACAACTAAGGACATTTTGAATTCTGCTATTGTCAAGGTATAAAATTGTGGCCACCAAGTAGTGGCTTGTGTTTCTGATATGGATGGAAGTAACTCCGGTACCTGGAATAAAATTGGTGTCACAATAAAGAAACCTTGGTTTTGTAACCCAAACGACGAAACGAAAAAGTAAACTTTTTTTGCCGATGTTCCCCATTTGTTAAAACTGTTTAGGAACTGGCTCTTAGACACAGGTTTTATCCTTCAAGATGGGGTTAAGCTAGACAAATCTCCATTGATAGCTTTACTTAAACTTGACAGTGATGGACTAAAATCGGTAATAAGTTAAAAACTATTCAATTGTCATGCGTGGGGTCAGAAAGGAAAAATGTTCGTTTGGCAGCACAGTTGTTGTCAAACACAACAGCCAAGGCGTTGTACTTTTTAAAGACAGGAGAATCGGCTGAATTAACTACAAGATTAGCGTCTGTTATCAGCACAGTGAACGATCGGTTTGATATAATGAACACCTATGTGCCTGAGAGAAATAATTTTAATTTGAAATGTGCCTTCGGATTGTATCAAGAAGAACAAATAAAAAGTTTAGACAACATGTATAATCTTGTGCAAAATATGCTATTTTTTGGAAAAAAGACATTGCAGCTGTAACTAGTCAAATTTCTCCATCTCCTTTCCATATTCTTATTTGTATAGGTCCGTGGCATCCAGAGTGTTTAGTAGAGCATTTCGGGGCTAATTAATTAATGGTGGGGGTGGAGAACATAGCCGATCAAAAAAGTAGACATTTATGCAGTAGAAATTGAAGTTTTATTTTAAATAAACATTATATACATTTTGAACCACTGGTTACATAATGAAAAGAAAACAAATTTAATTATTATATGAATATGGATAAACTGTTAATATTGTGGTCATTTAGCCAAATGGTCTCCCTTTTCTCCCACCCATCTATAAAACCTCCTTGACCAACACGAAAAAAAACGTGACTATAAGTACTTCTGAATATAGGTCTTATCTGTTCGCGTGCTAACCGGCAAGTGTGTTGCTCCCTTCCACATAGGGTCAACCACAGATGCTAAATCGGATGTGCTGATTGGCTAGCTGTTCGCGCCAAACCTCTCCCTTCCACCGTGAAGCCACACGTGCAAGCCACAGGATAGCCTATCCAAAAGGGAATACTCCTGTCCATTAATTCCCCGAAGTTGTTATTGAGGGATGTTAGATTTAATATGCAATACATCTTGACTCGCATGCTTAACCAGGATGCCCTTGAAAATCTTTTTTCTCAAATAAGAACTAGGGGAGGTTTAAACGACCATCCAACTCCACTCAATGCACTGAATAGATTAAAAATGATTGTAATAGGTATAAGCCCAGGTATTCTCCAAGATAATGTAAATTCAGCTTCGCCGCCCATCGAGGACGAAGAACATGTCGTCGCAAATGTGTTCAATCGAGCAGGGATTCCATGTACTTTTGACTCTGATGAATGTAAGACCCCTGAGGAAGATGAATAATTTTTTTAAGCTGGTGGTTCCATGAATGGAAGCAAGACAAGTCAAACTAAATATATATTTAAAGGTGCACAAAGCTACTTAGCTGGTTGGGCGGCAAAAATATATAGTAATAAATATTAATTCTTAGGAAGCTATACGTACAAAAGCACCTAATCCAAAAACGAGTCTACCTGGCTGCAACACTTGAGTTTTGGGGGTCTAGTAGAACCATCATCTGAGTGGCATAACATCAGCAGAAAATGGGAGGAAGAGTTCAAGAATTTCACAGAGACAATCTCAACAAATGTGAAGGTGTTGCGAAAGTTTTATTCCACAAAATATCAAACTTGTTTCCTAAGTTCCCATTGGAAGTAATTTGTAGATATATTAAAACTTTAACTGTAGTAAGGTTAATATTTTAAAATTATCAATTAGAGAACGACAACGTGAAAAAAAAGCGTAATGACAAACAAAACCAAAAACAGAAAAAGTTTTAAAAAATCACAATATAACAAGGTAATCAATGTAAATAATATTATCGTACATTTAAATAATAAAATGATTTTGTCATAATAACACCCTTATATAGTTTTATTGGGCCAATAAATTAATTATTTGAGGAGTTGTACATTTATGGTTGCTATATTTTTCTAAAGGTCAATTTTCTTAATATTAAAAATGATATTTTTTTCTGTTTTTTTACATTAAAAATACTATTATTTTTTAAATGATAATTTTCTAGCATTAAAAATTGTATTTTTTTTTGTATTTTACATAAATATGTATGCTATCCAGCAGTAAAGAGTAGGTTACAAAACTATTACAAAAGAACACTCGATCCACCGCTGCGCCGCCTAGCAGCTTCGAGAGTAAAAACAGAACCTTTCTCTTGTAAAAAAAAATCACCAAAACTAGTCATCGTAACACAAATTAGCTAAATTCACAATTAAATTCAGACTATTATGAAAAACTTACTCGCTGACAAAAGTTGCCTGACCAATAAATCAAAAAAGATCCCGCTTATTAACTTTTTGAAGTCATTAATTTTGCTTCATTTTGTTTTTATTATCGAAATACATAGTAAATCTCATTAAAATGTCAACTTCAAATATTAAATATTTATTCTTGAATAATCATTTAGAAAAAGTATTAGCTTAAATTTACTTTGTAATAGGATAAGGGGATTTGTTTTTACCTATGACATGTTCAGATTATTAAATCTAATTTACTCTGAGTATTAGTTTATTATTTCAAAATCAACTAATTAAGAGTAGGATTATTCAAGAAAGGGAAAAAAAGCTAATAGAAAATGTAATCATTTATAGAGCAATTAAAAAAAGGGGAGGGGTCTATTAGAAAATACAAATATACTATTTGTGGCAAAAATTGAGAACATTTATTTTTTGTGTTTTTTTTTATAGGTTATAATAGTTTTATAAGTAATTTTATAACACCTATCAAAAGTGACAGCTTAATATCACATGACCTGCGATGGCATACGTGAAAATAGATTTTGTAACTTTTCTAGCTATCAGGAAATTGGAATGTATATTTGTCTAAGTATACAGCATTCTATTCGCTCAAGTATCGATTAGTTTTTTAATGATTGAGAACATGCTGAGCACCTGGTTAGAAACTAACAAAAGTACATACTGGATCGATGGCTTATGATTTGTCCAGTTTATGATAAATGGATCACATCATAATAGGTATCAACTGTAGCCCGTATGACGCAATATTCGGTTCTTCAGTAAAGTTGGCCTGAATATTTAATCATTCCCTAATAATAATAATAATAATAATAATACTTAGCACCGCATCTTACTATAAGTTCGGGTTGTACGCTTAAGTACTAATTACGCTAATGGGTTTGGAATTGGGAAGGTTGAATATAGATGAAGTGAACCCGCATTTACGTGGAGGAAAAGTGGAAAACCATTTAGGAAAAACCACCTCCAGTTCATCCGAGTGATATTCGAAACTCGATCTCCCCGTCCTTGGCAGTCTAGCTCAACACGAAACTAGCGCGTTAGCTAACTAAGCCGAGGCAATCCCTAGTAGTGTTATTGAAAACGTTCGAACTGAAGAAGAACTTGAACCAATCGAGTCATCATTAGGAGATGCAGGTACCTCGGAAGAAGCTCAAGAAAATGTTCAGGGAGAAAGTTATGAATACAATCTCACAGACAATGATGACTACATTGCAAAAAACAATGCGGAGAATACACATTCAGTCAATAAGAAAAAATGAGATGTTGAGAAGAAGCGAGGGATGGCTAAGACTGCACTAAAGACTTAAGTAAAGAAAATTAAACACATTTCTGACACAAAGTTTCTCAAAGATAAAGTTGGAAACACAATGAAACTTCGGGTTCCTGACGTGAAATATTTTGGCAGTAATATTGATCGTTGAAAACTATGAGTAACTTACTTTACCAACTGAAAACAATAGAGGGACTATTGACGAATGTGCTAAGATGATGTCTATTTCAGGGGGTCAAGGATACCAAAGGATCAATTTGCATGGAAAAATGCCAATCTACTAAATGCGAATGCAAAAGAAATATAAAACTATTTATCTAAATGTCATGACAGTTTTCCCTGTTGTTATAAGTAAGGGAAAAAAAGCTAAAAATGCAAAAAGTCTTAAGATAATTTGCAAAAATTATCTTTTTCTATTTGAATAAAAATGTTTATCACTTTATATTTGTTGTTTATTAAAGACTGTTTTTAATAAACTGTTGTTTTTTCTTTCTCAATAAAAGAGTTTATCACTTTTCATTTGTTGTTTACTAAAGCGTGTTTATAAAAATTGTAGGCTATCTTATTCTTGGTTGTAATAAAAAATATTAAATAAGTTTATAAAAGTTTTAATTTATTGTTGCATCTATGATTTGAAATCATGTTTTTTACAAGAATAAAAGAACGGTTCACTTCAACATAAAATTGAAAGGAAACCAAAAATATTTAAATTTGATAGAAACGTTGTTGTACGAAGAATTTTTTTTTAAATTCCACTGTAAAAATATTTGTCAAGTTTTAAATATATATCATTTTGGCCAAGGAAGCTCGATTATTATGTAAAATCAACGGTAAGAGATTTAAATTACTTAGGTTTATAACATGTACAAAATTCGTTGGTAATTATGTACAATTACTGGTAAGTAAGCAGACTTTCCAATTAATCACATTTACAGTAACACATTCATGTTTTTAATCGGGGATATTGCTTTTTCTTTGGTCCAGGAAATCTACATATTTACACTAATTGGGTAAGGATTATGAAGGTAAATGTTTATAGGAAATGTTTCCCCAATTGCATGGAGGGAGATCAGTAAATAATTGAATAAAAAACACCCCCAGCACAACCGGTCGAGATTCAATCCCGAGCTCCATGTCACCGACAAACCAGATTAGACGAGCTCTATGGTTAGGCCATGTTCGAAGCGATACGGGCAGTAAAACGTGTTTACACAATGAAAATAATACTAATCACCGCAAGTTGGCACAAAATGGTTCTTTAAGTAATACAAATGTAATGAGATCCAATTTGAAATGATAAATTTGATATAAACTACACAAAATGAATAAATGAATAATGTAAGCGCACGACTTAAAAACTATCTTAATTATCTAAGACAAAGCCCTCCATGCTGCAGCTACTGACGAAATCTACTCTCCATAAATTTGGAATATCCACACAGGTGGTCAACTGGTCTATATCATCAGGACCTCAAGAGACTCGGTTGCTGGTGACGGGGAGCTTGAGATTCTAATCCCACTCGGGTTCACTGGAGGGGGTTTAACACATGATTTTACACCATATATTCTCCATCCCTTCATTATTCTTAAAGGACACAATGCCTCTATATTCCCTTCCTTATCTTCACACATTAGATTAAGTCGTTAATAATATTGTTATAAGTAGTAATAATTAAAAACTAGTTTTGGTAATTATTTGGTTAAAGCTCAAAATTGTATCTAGCTACAAAACCAAATTTAGGCCCCAAATGGGATATAGCTAATATCCTTAGCGCTGTACGCCTATTCAACATTATGCCACAGTGGCAACCAGACAAACTAATTCTAAACAAGAATCATTCAGTTATATATTATTTAACAGTTTTAAGTGAATATTTTGAAATTATTGAAACAATTTAAACCCTGGTCTAAGAATAGTATAATTTCCAAAGGTTTGCCGATAAAGGAGATACATCTAATATAAAACATTTATAATTATTTAAAACAGATTTAATTATAAACCCGCATTAATGTTCACAATAAAATCAACCAAAGTATGAATCCTATATTTAATGGTTACAGTTTAAATATTATTTATGTATGAAGCACAGCTGTGAAAAATCATCAATTATATTATAAATATCATGTATGGCTAAGTATGTGTCTAAGTATGATGACGAGCTCTGACCAGGTCAAACAATTTTGTAAAGTTCAGATCAAAGATAAAATGTTGTTTAATTATGAAGCTTTGGCCAATCATCATATATATTGTAAGTATCATTGTTAACGATGCGTATAATTAATATTTAGATCTCCAATCAAGTATAACTATAATGTGGAGTTCAGACCTCTGACCAATGAGAGACGATCACATCATCACCAAATACGAATGAAAGAACAAGCATGACTTTTGGTTAAAGAGCACAACATTTACAAGTTATATTCTTTTACGTCATGGTGTCCATTTAGGGAACAGTAAGATGGAGGTATTTTGTCTAACGTCTCAATGCTTGATAGCATTGATAAACCGATATGGACGAAGGATGTTGGTACATGGAGAAGTTGATTGTCGCTATGCTATCATTCCCACTGTTCCATGTTATGGAGTAGAAAGTGAGAAGGAAGGATTGGGGAGAGAAAAGGTTTTGGGATCGGATCTTTTCATCCTACAACCTATGGTTTATACATTATGTCTATAGTATATATTTGCCTGCTTGGTCCTTATTCCTAAAATATTAAATGTGAAGAATATTTGTGGTTATAAAGTACACGTAAGGATCAATGGAGTTGGTCTGAAAGGGTCTTCAAATTAAAGAGAATATTGATTTTAAAAATTCTTATCCAGTCTTAGTACATTCCTCTTTTAAGATGAAGGGTAAAGGTGATTAATATTTATAATATATGCAAAACAATTAATGGGGTTGGATGTCCTTAGTTATTCTATTCTTCCTCTAAACTTTACATGTTTAGAAAGCGGTACTCATAAGGAGTGACAGGGTTAGATGTCATTAAGAGATTATTTATTAATATTTGATTTTTTATTCATCTTTCTCCATCACTCCACTACGTGTTTATAATGTATGCATAAGGATAGATTCATAATCAAAGTTTTAAATGTCATCCTGAATGAGTGAGGTCTACTCGATAACGGGTTGAACGTGCCAAGCCGTCTGCCACATCATTTAAATGTGTATACTCGATGTTAATCCTTTCCTACTCAAATCTATAGTATGTATTTAGTAAGAACACTGTAATATATTTGACTTGAACAACCAATATTGTGACTAAAACTATTTATGATGAACCTCTTAGATTTATGATCTCACCAAGAATTGAATAGCATCCTTAGAAGCTGACATGTTTATGACGATTTGTAACGCCAGGTTCGTTGCGGACGTCTTTTCCCGCCAGTAAGGAGGGGGTTGTAGGATAATCATTGATCTCTATAATATAACTGGATGGAAATCTGTGGCTGAAATTTTCGAGCTGTCGGCTGCATAGCATTGTGTAAGAGAGAAAAAATCTTTCGGGTATAAATCTTTCTCTCTTACACCCATATAAGGCACTGTGGCATTTTGACATCGTTCATTAATTTGATTGAATATATGAGATACATCAATGTGGGATTAGTTAAATTAAATACATATGTTAGTAAAATCTTTGAAAAGCTTAACAAAGTCCGAAACTGGTTAACTATTTCTTTGAATGAGTTGATGTAGCCGAATATACACGATGATTTTTGAAGGAAGCTCGCTTGTAAGGCTTGATCTCGTACCAGAATCCTACCCTATAGTTGTGTTTAGTTAGGATAAAAGACCTTCGAGTAGGAAATTTCTACTTTCGTTCTAAATGGCCGTCCATCCTACCAAAATATTTTATATATATATAATTCTGGTACGAAATAAAGCCTTACAGATAGGGATTATTACTAAAATCAGGGTTTAGTAGATACCGTACTTCATAACCTAAATTATCATTTGAACGTAAGACTTCTACACAAAGTATGTCATTCAAACAAAAAATTGAATACAGTTTTTAGCTAACTTGTTTCATCATAGTTATTGAACATTCAACATAATATGGTTTCTGAAAGCAATATACAAGATATGAGTAAACTTAAAAATAAAACGTAATATAAAAAAACTTTCTACAAGCCTATAACCTAAGTGATAGTTTGAATGTGTGGCAACTACACAAAGTTTGTCGTAAAAACAAATGTAATCAAGCTTTAATATAATTTATTCATTATATTTATCGAACTTTCAATATAATATGGTTTCTGAAACCAATATATAAGCTAATAACCAACTTTAAATATAAGTGTAGTCTTGGCAGACTGTAAACAACATTGATGATAACTACATATTCAAATATGTTAAAGATTGTATTCGTATTTGTACAGTATTACCTGTAAAACTGAATTGTATATCCTTTAATGGAAATATTTTTTCAGGAAAGTATGGTATAATACTTCACTATTTTCAAACAATAACACTTTTATTCATCAGACAGAGACATGTTTTCGCATAATAAAATTGAAAGAAACCGTTAAATCTGTCCCCCCACAGTGAAGCAGACGATAAACTTGAGCGTCACGCTTTGGTCCTTGGCAATGTGTATGTATGTCCATCTAGTTATATTATAGAGACCAATAAGGATAATAGGCTAATATTGACAGGCTTATAGTTGTAGATAGAGATCGTAAAAAATAACCCATAGACTATCTTAAATTAGCAAGAAGGGGTGGTAGTCGGGGGTTGAACTTTGTTTTTATAGGGAGCTGTGAGGAAGTGGTTATCTATGAGAAGGTACTTAACCGCTATGGGTTCTGGTTGTGGTGGGGTGGGAGTAAAATTAAAATATATAAACAAACGATAACAAGGGGTAAACTGATGCTGGGTGTGGGGGAAAGACTCGGTGGCTGAGATGCAACACCCACAACATCAGTGGGGCTGCATAAACCTCTATAGATAGCATCCATAAGAGGGGGATGGTAATGTGGGGTGGTATGTTCAATTTAGCAAACCTACTAGAGTGAAATAATGTTTTGAGATAGCAAAACATGTTCCAAAATCATT
The DNA here is from genome assembly GCA_033556935.1 of Timema podura. Lineage (NCBI taxonomy): Eukaryota > Metazoa > Arthropoda > Insecta > Phasmatodea > Timematidae > Timema > Timema podura. The sequence goes on along the minus strand of JAVRXN010000010.1, from coordinate 65,105,588 downwards.
TAAAAAGAAGAATAAAAAAATATATTTTCTATTGTCCTTAGGATGCACTTTGAATAATGTGCATTGACAATTTTGATCAGACAGCAATAAAATTTATGAAAAACTTATTCTTAGCTTAAAATATGTATAAAAATATGCCAGTATATTCAATATAACATATACCGTACATAAATATTTTGAAATACGTCATAAGAAATGTCAAATTACTATCCAACTTTATAGTTTAATCACTGTAAAAAATATATTTTTAATAGATGTAATATAATTTTTTGCTCTTAATAATTATAACATTAATATTACTTATTTTACTATTTTAAGATCATTGATACAATATGTTAAAGTTAAAGCCCCCGAAGTCTTGATTCTTCTTAAGTTATGGTTTTATAAAATTAGTTTTTTAACGCTTATAAATGTTCATATCGCGATTCCACTGTAATTAGTGTGCTTTGATCCAAGCAGAATATATATTTTGTTAAAACTCTGCGTTTACCATTGACCACTTTGCTGTCCTGGACTTATATTAAATCAATGATAATTATTTAAACTGTCCTGTGTCCACGGTTTGGTCGTCCATAGATGATTTTTTTTTTTTACGTTTCCAGGAAATTTGAAGACGTTTGAGAAATTTTCACATTCTCTATTTTAAGTTTGCTCGGTCTATAGGCTATGTGTTACTTCTCAATAGCTGCTTGATGGACTTTCATAGAAATGAATTTAATGAATACTTAATGCTACTCAATGAATTCATATTCGGTTTGCAAGGTTTGTAATGCAAGTACAGCCTTACTATTCTTTTAATGTAAGTATATATATATATATATATATATATATATAAGCAGTGAGTTATTATTGCATGAATTAATGATTAAAATATAATATTTTACGTATCAGTGATTAAAACTAATGTTTTAGTAACGAATAAAGAGAGCTTATAATAATATTAATAATATTTGGCACCGCGTCTTACTACCCGTTCGGGTTACACGCTTAAGTACTAATTACACTAATGGGTTAGGAATTGAGAAAGTTGAATTTAGAGGAAGTGAACCCGCATTTGCGTGGAGGGAGAGTGGAAAACCATTTAGGAAAAACCACCCTCAGTTCACCCGACCGAGATTCGAACGTCGATCTCCCCGTCCTCGGCAGTCGAGCTCAACACGACTAGCGCGTTAGCTAACTACGCCACCGAGGCGGGTAAGAGAGCTTATAAAAGAGAAGATATAATTAGTAAAATCAAGTGTAACCAACACTATCATTTAAACGTAAAATATGTGTGAAGGAAGAGAAACGGCTCTTGACAAATTTTAGACTGTAACAAAAACAGAAATGGCCCACTTTGGGCACAAACTAAAGTATAAATTGGTTTCCAAATAGTAGTCTGGAACAATATTTAACTTGAATATGCATATAGAATCAACCGACTGACTATGAAAACTTTCTTGAAAACATATTCATTAATGTATTATTTTTTTATGCAAACTTATTCATAAATATGTATTATCCTTTTTTGCAAACATATTCATAAATATGTATTAATCTTTCTTGCAAACATATTCATAAATATGTATTATTCTCTTTTGTAAACATATTAATAAATATGTGTTATCTTTATTGTAAACATATTAATAAATATTTACTATCATTTCCTGCAAACATATTCATAAATAATTATGTATTATCCTAATTTTATTGATTTATTTTATTTTGCTTCTAAGCGTGCATTATCTTTACTTGAGATTGAATAGAATTCTAAGAATTAACAGCCTATAACAGCCCATCTAACAATAAACAACTTTCTTCTAGCTCAAGAACAAGTCTATAGGATAATTACATTATATTGATTCTAATAATGTCAAGGATTCAAGTCAACCTTCCTCACATTTCACTAACGACGGTGGATTTCATCAATAAAGATAAATATAACATGATGAATGTCAAGACGTTAGTTAAAATATTATCGAGATATCTCACCAAACTCTGGCTTGTTGAGATAATTCTGCATATTACGATCCTCCCACTTCTTCTCCAGCCTTGCAAGCTCACTGCCCTTATCTCGACACGCAAAATGGGCTTCCTGCCACGTCTCCATGTGTGTGCTGAAGAAATAACAACTGTTGCCGTTACGCACCAAAGCTCGGAGGACAGATGTATTGACGCCGAGACTCCAGTCCCATTCCTATGAACAGAATCAAGATAAGTTGCAACATCCTGAATGCATGCGTTAGGGGGTGATGGGGGTGTTCCCCCCGGAGCCCCCACAAACCCCACAAGAAAGAAAACTATAATTTTAATTTTCTATTGTAGATATTTTCTACAGCTACCAATCCAGTGGCAGCGGAACCTTATTTGTGTAGGGAAAACTACGCAAATTTAAAATAAAAGGATTTGACTTCCTTACCCACTCCCACTCCCACCCAACTCCCCCCTCCCGATAAAGATTTGAAAAGTAGATGTTTCTAAAAAGCTATTGGGAGTGGTTCCCCTTTACAATTTTTAAAATTTAGATTATTTTCATAAACTATTACTCGTATTTGAAGTAGTCTTCCCCAATTTTTTATTTGGATTCTTTCAGAACAAATTTGGAGTGGTCTTCCTTCGGAAATTTTAAAAAAATTGGATGCTCTAGACGCTATTATGAGTAGTAATGACCTTGAATTTAAAAAATCCTCTATTTTGAAAGTGATCCTCCCTAAAGGTTTTTGAAATTTGAATGCCCCTCGAAGCTATTTAGAGCCACCCTTATCTTGATATTTTCTGACAGCTAGATGCTTCTATATTTATTTAAAGTTATATTCTCAAGCAAATTTAAAAAAAATGGTATGTCTTTAGATGCTATTAGGAGTGATCCTCACCTGAATATTTATGAAAATTGGAAGCTTTTAGAAAATAATTTGAGTTGTCGTCACCTGGATTTATGTATATAATAATATGAATCTGAGGTTTATTTGGAGTGGCCCACTCTCAGCAAATTTTAAAAATTGGATAACTCTAGAAATTATTTGGAAATTGGAGTGGTCCCTACATGGCACATTTTTGAAAATTGAATGCCTTTAAAAGTTATTTGAAGTTTGATACAAGTCTTTCAACCTCATATTCATCATAGAGCAGAAGGTGAACTCTTTTAAAAGCTATTTAGTCCTCGCTCCAAACTATTTTGAAATTTCGGTGCTCTTAGAAGCTATTTGGAGTAGTCCTTAGGAAATTTTATAAATTTGTATGACTATATAAGCTATTTAACGTGGTCTTCTCAAGCATATTTTTGAAAATTATGTGCATTTAGAAGTCATTCGGTGTTTGAGAAAAGGGAATCTTTTAGCTTCATATTCGATAATATCGTTTGATTTGGATCTATTCAGTGGGAGTCAAACTTGTTCCAGGGGGGAATACTTTCTGAAGGGCAGTGCCCTCTACTCAACCTTTTCCGCCACCACTGTACCAATCTGGTCACTGAATACAAAAATGAGCTCAAACCATCCTTAAGGAATGAAATAATACAGTTTGCAGCACTAGTGGTTGACATGAAAGAAAACTACAACAACTCTTTCAAATTAAATGTTATTCTATGAAATCTCCATTGAACAACATTTTAGAATAACATTTTTTAATGTAGAAATACTTTAAGAATACATTTAACACTTATGATGTCAAATTGTAGTGAGGAAAGGTTATTTTCAAAATTAAAACTGAAAAAAAAAAATACATTAAAAAAAGTATCCGTACAATCATGAACCAAGATCGTCTAACATCCTCTCCTTACTCAGCGTGAGAAGTGACACACTTCATGAAATGGACCTTAAAGATATTATTGACATGTTTGCCGTAAGGAAAGCAAAAAAAGTTTGTATTATAATGAGCGGTTTCACGAAGTCTTTATTTAGCCTATTTCCTTTTACCTTGTTATTATTATGTTTGTGTAAAATTAAACATTTGATTAAGTTTTACCTTTCCTCAGACACGCTATGATGTAATTTACATATACTTTGCCTCAGTGGCCACATGATATAAAGCGTCACTCTTCCAATAGACTGGACTGCCAATGACGGGGGGATTGGGGTTCAAATCCTGGTCGGGTGTACTGAGGGTGTTTTTTTTCCTAAATGGTTTTTCCCTCACTATCATCGCAAATGTGGATACGCCTCCTATAAATTAAAATTTCTCAACCCAAACTCATTAGTGTAGTTAGTATATCATATTCTGAAAATTGAAAAATGACACCTGGACACTGGAATCGAACCCGGGACCGGGGATTCCCGTGTCCAGGTGTCATTTTTCAATTTTCAGAATATGATATCTAGATGGAGTAATTCCCACTAATAAGCATCAATAATAGCTCTGGCTATTATTATTATTATTATTATTATTATTAGCACCGCGTCTTACTACCCATTCGGGTTATACGCACTTACGCTAATGTGTAATGGTAGGGTGATTGTGAGATAAAATGGAGGACCTACAGTTTACCGTGGAATCCGAACCACGGTGGAGGCCTGGCATTCCTCACATTCACAAGTTGTGATTAATACACGTCTTGTCAGAGGTGAAGGAAGGGTTTGGCAATCAGATAAATCTGTGCCGGGACCAAGGACTGAACCCCAGACCCTCAGCACAGAAGGCTGACACCTTACCCCTAGACCACCAGGTCACCCCTCTGGCTATTAATTCTTAGTTAGTATATATTCGTATAGTGTGATTAGGTTGTAAGATACGGTTCTAAAATAAATGGTAAGGAACAGCGCACGAACTTTCTCGCTCTATTTGTTAAAAATAGAGATATTTACTCAAAATTCGTAATACAATATACACTAGCAAACCCGAGAACAAATTGCGCTACACATACGTAAAACATTTTTTTATTCATGTTTTTAAATTTCATAATTTTATTTCATTTGTATATTTGGATCAATACAAAATATCGATATTGGGCCCCCAAAGGTCAATACTTCGTATTAAAATTTTGACTTCCGGTTAAAATTTTCGTCATTTTACTAGGGGATGCACATCTTATGGTTATCGCATTGCTATTAAATTTCTCTTTTATAAATCATGACCAATAAAATATGTAATTATTGATTATTGAGTCTAAAATGAGAGAAATAAAATGGTTATAGCAGATTTTGAGAAAATGAAATTTATTCTCTTTTCACCCTTTACTAAACTGCTATTAATTTTAGGGTTAGGCAGATGGCGTTGCAAAAACCACTTTTTAGGGTTCGTGGGGTCATGAAACGTCGACATCCATCACCATCTCGGGCTATATTTTTTTTGACGGTTGTAATATTTTACTTTAAAGTGTTGGCAAAGTTAAAAGAAAAATATATTTGTGTATAGTTTGAAAACTTTTGGTTCTATAAAAATATATTTCAAATAAAATATGTTTATTATGAATAGACCCACATAGTAATTTCATATCTCAAAGACTTACGGAGATAAAATGAAAAATTAGAATTTACGCATCAGACCGGAGCCCTTAAAGCCATTTTGCCGAAATATTAAGGGTAGACATTTGGTTTAGAATATTTATAAATGTTTTGAAATGAAATTTAATCAAAATCGTTAGAGCCGATTTTGAGAAAATCGACTTTTTCTCTTTTTTTCTCTTCATTAAACTACCCTTAATTTTAGGGTTAGATATCCAATTACTAAAACCCCTCGGGGCAACCCTATGAAAACCCTAGATACCAAGTTATAGCCCAATCGGTAAAATAGTTTAGGCTCTAGTCAGAGGTACAGACAGACGGAAATTCCAAAACCACTTTTTCAGATTCGGGGGGTCATGAAACGTCGAGATTAATCAAAATATCGAGTTGGTTTTTTTTGACGATCACAATACTTTCTCTACCTGTAAGATAGTGAGAAAGTAAAAATACGGTGATCTATAGGGACCCCTACATTTCATGCTGCCAAAAGACCCCCCCACATACGTAAATCCAGCACCGAGAATCAACACTAAGTTATAGGCCCTACACAATCAGGCCTAGAAATATAAGAATATTGTAAACGTATTGTATCGCCAGTAAGAACTAGGTTGTTACATACATATTCATAATTAGAATAAGAAGAACAATGTTAAAAAATGTTTATACAATACTACAAACATTCGTACTTTCATTTATTATTGGTGATATAATAGCATAATTTTGTAACATATGAAAACACTGCACACTAATAGGTATAATTTCATACTTGGACCCATAATGGCATGGTCAAATGTAACATCTATAGGCACTGCTCACGTATACAATTTCATACTTTGAAATGTAACGGCATGGTTGTGTGTAGCACTACGCCATTACACTTGAATCATGTTTAGATAAAACGTGCTTAGCTGAAGTATAAGACAACATGTAGCTGAGAAGAGACGATAAAGATCACTTTTAGCAGATCCAACACTGATAATTAGTTTTTTTTCTGATCTGGGAATTGTAATTTACTTATAAGGCTTCTTAATTTGTATAGTTTGGTCATTATTTAGTATTGTTAAACTAACGATTTATTATTTATATTATTATTATTATTATTATTATTATTATTATTATTATTATTATTATTATTATTATTTATTATATTATTATTATTATTATTATTATTATTATTATTATTATTATTATTATTATTATTATTATTATTTTTATTATTATTATATTATTATTATTATTATTATTATTATTATATTATTATTATTATTATTATTATTATTATTATTATTAATTATATTATTATTATTATTATTATTATTATTATTATTATTATTATTAGCACCGCGTCTTACTACCCGTTCGGGTTATACGTACTTACGCTAATGTGTGATGGTAGGGTGATTGTGAGATGAAATGGAGGACCTACAGTTTAACGTGGAATCCGAACCACGATGGAGGCCTGGCATTCCACACATTGACAAGTTGTGATTAATACACATCTTGTCAGAGGTGAAGGAAGGGTTTGGCAATCAGATAAATCTGTGCCGGGACCGAGGATTGAACCCCGGACCCTTAGCACAGAAGTCTGACACCTTACCCCTAGACCACCAGGTCACCGAACGCTTCTTTTTTTTTAAATTAGATTAATATTAGCTCTAGGTTCATTAATTTTTTCACAGAATATCTGAAATTATAAATATATTAAATTGTATCTAGAAATCATATACTAAGCTTTGCTTGAATGCATATAATCATAAAACACACATTCTATAGGATGATAAATTTAAGCTGGTGACCAGAATATCATTTTAGGAAAAAATGTTTCGGAGAAAAGTTGCTTATTTTTTAGCATAATGAAAAGCACTTTTTTTTTTGGTGACTAAGTTTAAGGTCATTTCGCGGTAAACTTCGTTTATTACAATATAAATCTGTATTTTCGGACTTTATTTTTAAGATATTTTACCATTAAAGATAGGTGAGGCATTTAAATTGGTACACCTGTAATTTATATCTAGAAAACAAAGCATTTTAGAAAAATATGTTTCAGACAAAAGCTGTTACGATTCAAGAGGAGACTATTATTTAAATCTTTCGTACGTTCGAATGTGTAAACATTTTAACTAAATTTACGCGTCTGAGTGTGTGTTAAGTCCGTATTCAAGAACGAAATGAGTAAAAGTGAAGAGGGAGTAAGAATTGGTTGTCGCTGATATAATCGATTTGCTTGTTAAGAATAGTTTTCAAGAACACAAATCAAGTGGGGTAGAAGGTGCGAGTATTTGATGGGTCAGCAAGAAAATCACCACGCCTTCTACCCCACCTGACCTGTTATCTATTTAACACATTGCCAAAAAACAATGAAGTTTATTGAACATGGAAATAAACATTCATATTAATATATATAGATATATATATATGTGTGTGGCGGGGGGCTAATAACGTGTGAGTAAATATAGATTCCACGCTCAAGAATTTTAATACCTCTAACATGATATTCCTAAAGAGAAAAAAAAACAACACTTTTTATTGGTCAAAATGTATAAATGAATAATTAAATATCAATGCGATGACTTGAAGATCTGCAACACCTTATAAAATTTTAAAATTTTAACCAGAAATCGAAATTTTAATACGAAGTGTTGACCCTTGTGGAAGACATTAAACTGTTTGAAATGCTCTTAGGTGGACAAAGGTGCGCCTCTTTTCTCATTGATTATATATCATTGTATATTATTTTATGCGTGTTCTTATGTGGAGGTGTGATGATACAATGTACATTATTCCGTTCAGAAATCTTACGAGTTTATAGAAAGAGAGAGAAAGTCTGTGCCGTGCCCCGTACCATTTATTTCTTATTTAGTGACTGACGAATTGACGTGAACTTCTAGGAGGAAAGTCCTCTAATTCAACCGAGGTTTTAAAGATGTCATTAGGAAAGTAAACTTTTTTTTTTTCAGAAGGAAATATGAGCATTTTTGTCCTATTCAAAAAGTCTCTTCTTAGAATGACCTCCCTACTTAAGTTGAGTTCCACCCAAAATCATGTTAAATAATAGCCTGACAAACCCAACAAATATTTTCAATTTGAATTTTATGTTCATTTTTATGCACACGTAAGCAATTTAGCACTTCATTTTACAATCACTTTCTATTTGCATAATCTCTGAGGTACCCTCAAGTTTGAGTATCTCTCTGAAATTAGATTAAGAACTGAACCTGTGCCCTGTAACGAGAGTTTGTCCCACTGCCCCACTTTTATTCTTACCCCTGACAAGATTGGAACTTGTCCACAAATCTTTTGGGATTCTTGGCCCAACCATCGGGATATGCACATCGTAAATATATAGTGGGGTGCATGTCCCAATAGTTCAACCCGATGCCCACAGGCGCTATTTCCCCTCTATTCCTACCCTCTCCTTTTTTGACCTGATTTTCACATCCTTGTTTAAAAAATAATTGACGTTTCATAGGCTTAAAGGATTAACCCAAAATTTGGGGAACATAGCCCCCCCTCCCCGTTACATAATGGGTGAGGGATCCTACACCCAATCTACTAGCCAGCCTGGGCGATGGAGATTCGAGAAATAGCTCAAAATTTAGTTGGCATAGCGAGAGGATATTATATTTATTGCGTCGTCTTACAGTTAATTTTTAGCTTAAGAGAAAATAACCATCTCTTTCTGTTCACCGTATGATTTATATGGCTAAAGGGTTGAGAGTGCGTTGACTTCAATGGAAGCCTGGTCACTAATGGGCTCTCGTTACCAATGGCGCAAATATATGTCAAAACTGATTTGAATTACCGCGTGTACATATTTATTTGCTCAAAGAGAGCTTTCCACTTAATGACCTCCAAATAACGAAGCACCCATCCTAAAGATAGAATGAGCTCTACAGTTATGTACAGCACGTCACTTAACGGTAATGTGACCGAACATACATAACACACAGCAATTACTCGGGATTGACGAAATGTCACAACAGACTGATGACCTTTACTTCAATATTCTTATTAAGATTAAAAATTTACATTAATATTTAAATTTTGTTTGAAGGTAACTATCGATAATTTTAGAAATATGTAATGGGTTTTACAACATTAAAAATGTATGCTTATTTAAAACATAATTATGACTATTACTGTATTATTATAACAAAAAAGGCTTACCTATCATATTTGTTTTAATTACGAATAAGCAGCTAGGAAGGTTAAAGAGTGTACCTGCATTGTTATTATTATTAGCACCGCGTCTTACTACCCGTTCGGGTTATACACACTTACGCTAATGTGTAATGGTAGGGTGATTGTGAAATGAAATGGAGGACCTACAGTTTAACGTGGGATCCGAACCACGGTGGAGGCCTGGCATTCCTCACATTCACAAGTTGTGATTAATACACATCTTGTCAGAGGTGAAGGAAGGGTTTGGCAATCAGATAAATCTGTGCCGGGACCTAGGTTTGAACCCTGGACCCTCAGCACAGAAGTCTGACACCTTACCCCTAGACCACCAGGTCACCTTACCTGCATTGTTGTCGAGGGAGAGTAGAAAATCATCCCCCTCCCCCCCAATAGGTCAGCTCGCACATTGTTAGATAAGGGGTAAGCCCCTTCACAGAATTCAAAACAACCACTGTACTTAGTGCATGTGTACCAGCATTTGCATATGGGAATGGGTGTTTATAAAGGGACATACCTATCTAAACACATTCATATAGAGCTGTTATATGGTGATTAAAAAAACACTCGTACACAGAAATTGAACTAGGGACCTTTGACTTAGTAAGCCAAAGATCTGTCATTGAAATACTCAAATACATGTGACATTGGTATTGATATAAAATATGAACATACACCCGGACGATAAGACACGCTTGGTTGAGTAACGGTATATTCATTATAATTTATTTGAGAAGCTAAACGGGAACACTCACTAAACAATAGGCGACAAGAACACTAATGTAGGCCATATCCGGTTGATATTTTGTATCAAAATCCTTGCTAATAGTACATTTGTTTATTCTACTTAACCTTCAATCGTCAAGGCCCTTAAATGAGTTTCAACCTCATACCCACAGGAGGCCTTCCGGCCAGTTTAAATGGAGGTATGCAATAGGGCCTACGATGTATATATATATATTTTAAAGTAATCAAATGAAGCAATACCGCTATTGTTTAAAATGTATATATTTCCATCAAAAAAGTTGGTTGATGCCCCGACCTGTCTAATTATAGATTTATATAGGTTTGTACGTTGCAAAATATGTAAATTGGGGAATAATATTTGGCTTCATCAGGTGAAGAGGTTGCATTTTAAATATATTTGATTGGTGAATGAAGCGTCCAAGTACGATGAATAACTCTAGGTTTTATTAGAGCAGATGACCTCAGGGGAAATCTTTCGGGAGAAAGTTGTACATTTGTATGATAGAGGTGGTAGGTCTATTTTGGTTTAAAATTTAGTCCTCAAGAGGGAGGGCATGTTTAAAACTTGATGTAATAATTTGTGAAGCTAGCTCATCGTTTCTTTGTTCAAGACCGGTGGTGGGAATTATGATCAGAGAAATTGATTTGGTCCCCTTCACAAATACCAGAGGGCCTTTACCCTTTAGGCCGTTGTTGTCATGCTGCCAAGGGCCGAAGGAAGCACTCACCCGCCACCCCCACCATACAACATGCGAGAGAGTGCGATTTATTGCGATGATGTGCGAATATCGGAAATTGACAGAATCGACGCTGCGTCAAGCAAGTAGTAGACACATATGTACAACTAAACTTAAATAAAAGACAAGCTTGAGATATAAAATGTAGTGAGTGAAAACGTATAATACACTTACATGTCTGTACGAACCAAACTACAAAAACTTTTGGATGTAAACAAAAGATGTGAATGACATTTCACCTAAAAATACATTTCTATTTCACCTAGAGTAAATTTGCATACGTGAAATAACTGAAAATTCTAGAACCAGGTTTATAATATTTCACTTTTCCATTCTACTTAATAAATTTGCGAGCTGCCTATTCAAGTGTACAGTTGAATGTAAAATAATAAGTGACTTAACGTTTCTTGTATGTTTAATTGTACCGGAAGTGTTTTATTCTATTAGTTTTGGATTATTTATTTTTTTGGAATGGGGGACACATTTCCTTCCCCCATTTTTATATGATTTTTCAGGGTGTTTAGGCTGACTCTTGAACCTTCCAAATAACTTTCAATGTTCTACCTCAATGAGAAGTAGTTTATTGTTTAAATTTTGTAAATTCTAAAATCCCCTCATTTTACCAAGCCTCAAATAAAAATTTCAAATATTTAAGTAATATTTAGGTAATTGGAACATTTCCACTACATTCCTAGTAAATTTAAACTATCTATTTCACCTAAAAGTGTGGTTTTCAGTTAATATGCTCCCCTAAGTTCTTTTTACTCTATCGCCATGTAAATTTGGGTACACGTCCTCTGAATTCTACCTCACTCCTCCCTGAAACTTAAGCGTAATTAGTACAGAGGTGTATATCTCGAACGGGTAGTGAAACGTGGTGACCAAAATAAAAATGTATTTCTTACATTTGTGAGTTCTTACTGCTTTTCTACTATCCGCAACTTAGTACATTCTTTTAAGGGAAGAACTGTTAGTAGAGTGTGTGTAAAACATTAAGGAGGAAATCTTTCTTGAATAAATGCATAAAATACACAAATAACATTCGTTTGAGAATCTTAAAGACTGACTACACAATGTCTACAGTTAGCGTTAAAAGAAAAGTTATAAGAGCTGCGCAAGTAACACCATTCAAAATTTCTTTCGACCACATTTTGAATTTAGTTTTTGTCAGTTGACAGATGATTGGATTTTTGTCAAAATAATGGACCTTGTAAAACGGTAATGTTGTGTCTTACCCCTCTCCTCCCAACACACACGCACATATTATTTATTTGTAATAAAATACAAATTTTGATAAAACTTTATTTATTTCTTGTTTGTTTTTCAAATTTATTTCAATACAAAGCCAGCTTTAAGCTTCATATTCGAAAATATCATAAGGAATTGAAATAAATCTAGAGGTGGGCAAATTTAATAAAGGGGTCCAATTAATTTGTGTGTGTACAAAATCAATGTTTAAACTCTTTCCAGGTGCGGCAATGTCCTCTGACCTCTCCGATCCACCTCCACTGTGCAGTGGCGGATTTACCAACAGGCTGAGTAGGCTGGAGCCTAGGGTGGCAGATTTTAGGGGCGGCAAATTTGGGGCCAAAATTTTTTTTTTGTCTTACAGAAATTAAAAAGATTCATATTTATATACCTAAATGTTATTAGGTCCACACAAACAATTCAACATGTAATATGTTTCACCACTTAGATACATTTTTCTACAATTTGCGTAGTCGCGTTTGGTTGCGGCGCGGGAACGAGTGACATGACCGTTCGCTGAGACGCATGTAGAAGTTTGAGAGATTCTTGGCACGAAGTCCTTAAAACTTTGGAATCAATCAAGGATGATTGTACCGAAAAGCCTGTAACGCGAAACGAAGCGACGGGAATACTTTTGAATTTAGAAAAACTGGAAACGGTGGTAATGGTTGTTGTGTGGAATGTTTTTTTGGAAAGAATAAACAAAGTGAATGTTCAAATTCAGGCTTCTACCGTAGATTTGATCACTGTTGCCGATCTTTACGAATCTCTTAGCAAGTTTTTCGTAGCTTAACGAGACAATTTTAAGTATTTCGAAGAAAAGGCGATGGAATCAAAGCAGTATAAAAAAGACATAGGAAAAAGATAACCGAAAAGGAAATGAAGAAATGAGAATGATTGCGAGTGATACTTGCAGGGTTACCACATTTCTCGTCCTCATTAATAGACTCGTATCCGAATTAGAAAAACGGCAGGAGGCCTACAACAGGTTCAATGAAAAGTTTTCATTTCTGATCAAAATGAATGAATTGTCATCATCAACCCTTACGGAAAAAGTCCTTTTCTTGGAAGAAATGTATCCTAATGATTTAGAGACTGACTTAGTTAAAGAATGCATACATTTTCAATGCCACCTTTCTTCTGAAAGAATTTTGGTAAAACCAGATTCTGGATCATTGGAAAGTCTATCTTCGTTCCTGCGAAAACAGAATTTGCAAAACGTTTATTCAAACTTGGATATAGCAGTTTGCATGGCTCTATGTACACCAGCGACAAATTGTTTGGGTGAGAGAAGCTTTTCTTGCTTAAAACGGGTGAAAAATTATCTAAGATCTATCTTAAGCCAAGAAAAGCTAAACGCCTTAGCTCTTTTGTGCATAGAATCAGAACTAATGAACAACTGATGATTTTGCGAATAGAAAATCGCGCAAAAAGGCATTGTAAAACTTTCATAACTTGATTGAATTTCATCGTCATCATCAGCCGGATTGCTACCAAATAATTGAATATATTGTTTTTAAACTGTAAGTAAGCACAAAAAAATTATTTAATTAAGTTTACCGAATGTACATTATTGTGTAAGTAGTATTAAGGCATACCTTACCCCGCTTTATTAGTAGTACATGATTGAGCTTTTATTAGCTCAGAAATATACCCAAAAACTATTTCTTGTGCAATCTTAACTAAATCGTTGGATTGTAAAAATAATCTAGGAACTGACACATTGTAGAGGTCGGTAGGGGCGGCAAAATTTTAATAGCCTACTGGCAGCAAATGTGTAAATCCGCCACTGCCACTGTGTATAGTAAAGCTTTGTATCTCATGATACAGGGATTGGTTGAACTTACTATTTTAGAATTGTTTTCCATAAAGTATGAACTTAAGTGTTATATTGATCAATTATTTTAACCATTTGTCTGTAAAAAAAAGGTTGTATATCAAAATAATATAACAGAAAATGTACTTATTTAATTTAAATAATCTAGTTTTCATAGAAAGAGAGCTTGAAAAGCTACTAGATTTACTTTTACGTATTCAAACGTCAAGTCATAAGATACACAGCTGTCACTTTTGAAAGATATTATAAATACATATAAAATAGTACTAATATAATATAGTAAAATGTAATCAAAGTTAACCACAGAAAAATATCTTTTTTATTTTCTAAAAGATCTTACCTATGAAAATTGGACTTGGGGTGGGTGTTTTTCTATCCAATAATTTTTTAAGTTTAAAACCACATTTTCAATGGCTAGGAATCATAAGTAATTTATTTTAACATTTCCATGTTAATTGTGCATCTAAATTGCTATGTTTTAGCATGGTGTATACATTAGAAAGAGATTAGAGGAATCAATAAATGATGCAATAAATTTATAAGATAGACCTGTGGCACGATGGAAATTTATACAACTGTTTGAGCAACCAGGGTCTGTCAACTTTTACTCACATTATGACAAGCCCTCATTCACAATTTAAAACTGGGAGAGGAAAGAGATTGAAGGGGAAGGATTATTTGACTAGGGGGGTGAGGTTGGGCTAGGGAGGGTGTGAGGAGCAGTAGGCTAGGGGTAAGTAGGGTTATTAAAATGAGAAAATTGGGAACAATGTATAAAAACTTGTGAAAATATCCGTCTGAATGTGCAAAAGGATGAAAAGTATATTCAAGTTATCACGCGCAAAAGAGTTATAAGTAAAGGAATGTGTAAAAGTGGAAAACATGAAGAAATGGTCTCGTAAAGGCAAAAACTATGCACAAAATTGGTTCCAGACTAATCCACCATGTGTTTAAAATGCATTTAAAATACTTAAATCGCATGATGAAATAACATAAATACTTACAATTAGGTGTTTCAAAATATTATTTTTATATGCGATAGTAAATATTTTATATTTTATTAAGTGATCAGGCAATCATTTTAAAATCGTTACAAGATCATTTATAGCAGTGGCTCCCAACCTCTTTCTGCTAACGCCCCCCTTGGTAGATCATCAAATTTCCAAGCTCCCCTCCCCCCAACTATTTTTTGGGATGGCTATAAAAAGAAATTCTAAACATTTCTATGATTTTTTCACTTCTCTATTTTATAAAAAATGCAATGTAGCACTGGTAGCATATTGGTAGGAAAAAAAATAATGGGATGGTTGGTATGGTTTTTGTTTTTATTAGGTTTTGAATATTGGTTTAAATATTTGACACAGCACACTTCAAGTCGACAACGCTGTTTAGTTTTTATGAATAGTCACAGTTGAAAACTCGGTGGTATTGCACGTGGCTGCTATCGTAGCTTAGTAGGAGGGTAGAGAGGAGACATTAATGGTCGTATCTGTGGCTTACGGTCGTGAAAATAAACACGTGCAGGCGGACGAGCGTCTTACTTTTGGCTGGTCACCTAATTGATTAATTAAAACTGGTAGACAGTGTTGCCAACAGAGCAAGAAAAAATAATTACACTTATTTTGGAAAAGGGATTGAAATAAAAGATTTCAATTCTTAGATAATTTTTAATCTTATTTACTAATTGTTCCACGCCCCCCTTGGAAGTGCCTCACGCCGCGCCCCCCAGGTTGGGAGCCACTGATTTATAGCAAGTTACTATTTCAAGTAGAAAAAAGCTGATATTTACAAAAAATAGACTTTTAAATAACTAAGAATCTAATTCCTTCAATTAATACATTTATTAAAGAAATAAAAAAAAATGGAAACAAAATAATTTTGAAATTAAAACACAATGGGTCCGAATCATTTATTTAGAGCCAAATATTCGATTTCTCTAAACAGATCTGATACTCCAACACACTTAAATGGTTTTTGAGTTTATCGCGAAAATCTAAACAAATAAACATGCACACACGCCTCTTTACATAAGTGAGAGATTTAACAGCTAATTTGAATTTATTATAAATGTACTAAATGTAAAGATGTTTTCTTTTATATATATATATATATAGGATGTGTGTGTATATATATATATATATACAGGATGTATTTTAATTTGTGTCACCCGCCTCGGTGGCGTAGTTGGCTAACGCGCCAGTCGTGTTGAGCTCTACCACTGAGGACGGGGAGATCGAGGTTCGAATCTCGGTCGGGTGAACTGGGGGTGGTTTTTCCTAAATGGTTTTCCACTCTCCCTCCACGCAAATGCGGGTTCACTTCCTTTAAATTCAACCTTACCCATTCCTAATCCATTAGCGTAATTAGTACTTAGGCGTATAACCCGAACGGGTAGTAAGACGCGGTGCTAAATATTTAATTTGTGTCAAACAAGATGTGTATTAATCACAACTTGTGAATGTGAGGAATGCCAGGCCTCCACCGTGGTTCGGATTCCACGTTAAACTGTAGGTCCTCCATTTCATCTCACAATCACCCTACCATTACACATTAGCGTAAGTGCGTATAACCCGAACGGGTAGTAAGACGCGGTGCTAATAATAATAATAATAATAATAATTTGTGTCAAATATTTTTGAGGCGTGTTCGCATCAACCAAACGATAAAAAAAGTTCATATAAACCTGAGTCCATAAACGCTTAGTTTTATAGTTATTAAATATTTTTCTTTAGATAGTTAATCAACCCAAATTGCTTTAATGAATGAGTTGCATAGATAAGTAATGTATTCCATGTTGTTTAGAGTTAGTAATAATGTATGTGTGTTTTATTTTGCTGATTTCCTTTTGTAGTGTTGTTCACAGAGGTTAGTTGGTTGAATTCTTAATAATAATTTATTGGAGTCACTTGTCATACACCAAAACACACAAAAATGGCCTGCATCCCCTTAGAGCTTAGAGATTGTCCCAGAATTTGATCTACTAAACGTTGTAGAGATAAAATAGAGCTCACTCATCTGGCCTGGAGGTTTACAGTGTGAAGCTTTGTAATCCTCCAGGTCAGATGAGTGAGTGAGCTCTATTTTATCTCTACAACGTTTAGTAGATCACATGCTGGAACAATCTCTAAGCTCTAAGGGGATGCAGGCCATTCTTGTGTGTTTTGGTGTATGACAAGTGACTCCAATAAATTATTATAAAAATTGTCAACGCCGAGTTTCTCAGAATTGACGTGACTTTTTCTTTCCTATTCAGTCATTTTTAATGGAAGAAGGATGTAAGGATGTTTACTATTATTATATGGATTTGCCTTAAATATACGAATGATATTGATTTGTTTCAATTTTACTAAACAGGTTTTTATATACTAGGTAGTCCATTTAGATTATTTCTATAGACAAGATTGTTAACATAATGTGTGTTTTTAAATATTTATATGGCTGTTAATTTTAATTAAAACTGGTTATGAGTTAATATAATTGTTTTTCCCAATAAAGGCGTAAAGTTATTAAAAATTTGTTTCCTGTGTTGATAACGTTGTCATAAGGATATAATGAGTTATAAAAAAATTTACTCTTTAGATTTATACCGGGCCTACAGTGAAAAATCTTTCCAAAGAATTGTGTCTTACTTTCTTTGAAAAAAATCTTGCTTATATGACCTAAGTTTTAATATAATACTGAAATGACCTAATTTTATTAATATAAAAAAATCTTTCAGGAAAATATAATAAAACATTATTTGTAATGGCCTTATTTGAAAAATACCAGAATATTAAATCCTAAAGGCCTAATCCATATAGGCCTAATTATTGAAACCGATTAGCTTAATTTAGTAAAATTTTACATTTGAATTGAAAGTTTAATTTAGATATGAAAAAAGTTTTTTTTAATGCAGTCTAACAATTATTTTTAGGCCACCCTAATAAAATGAAAAGGCTGGAAATGGTAGCAAAATCCCTCTTGTGATTTTAATAAAATATCTGAATTTGTTTAAAATTATTTTAAACATTATTATTAAATTAGAATTATTTGACTATGCTGTATGTAGTTTAAAGGCTCATTAATTTTCCTTCTAAAATATCAGCCTCGACAGGGTTGTAGTAGGTTATGTTAGTAGAAAACAAGAAATCCTGAAAAAGTCGAGGGAATTTGGGGACAGGAAAATGTCTAGAAGTCAAAGAAATGATAAAAAGTCGCTAAAACTTTATCTCAAATTAATGTGATTTTTTATCATCTTTGTGCCTAAAATCAAGTATAAAAAAGGGAAATTTATGATATTATTAAAGATTTCCTAATAAAATCCTGGGAAAGTATATATTTTTTGGTACTGAAAACCTGAGGAAAATTGGGAATTTCAAAATTGTAAAGGGAAACGACCCTGTTTGAATGTGTTTTAAAGAGAATGGTTTTATAAGAAATAAGCTGGGCTTAAAATACATTTTGGTAACCATCCGTTACCCTTGAGAATATATTTTAAGGTTACAGAATGCCAGAATATAAAGGAAATGTATAATTATTACGTTTATGTATTGTAGCAGGGTTATTAACTACATTAGTATTTTTTTAGCACCACGTCTTAGGGTTCTACACTTATGTACTAGTTACTACAAATGGTTTTAGAAATCAGTAAGGTTATATTTAGAGAAAATGTACCTGAATTTTCGTGGAGAGAAAAACAGGAAAACTATTTTGGAAAAACTAGCTTCAGTACACCCAATAAAGATTCGAACCTCGATATCTCCATCATCAGTAGTCTAGTCTACTGCGAGAATAGTGCCTTAGACTATGCATACAACGAAGCGGGTACCTTAGTATCTTACAGTTACAAAGTTACTAATACTACATAAATATATTTATTCACAAGGTCATATTATGATCATATGATCTTTGATAGATAGTATGAGTGGTGGTGGAATTGGGATTAGGAGGCTTTAGGAGGGGGCATTGCCCCAGGTGGGAAAATATTGTTCCACACCCCCTATAGTAAATTGTTCCCATTTAGATTCATTTCACTACATCTGATGTTAAAGGATATAGAGATGAAAGATAAACTTGCATCAAAATACATTTTAAAGACATACTGCAACTTTATAAAGTTTGGTTAAAATTATTATATTTATTTCAAAACAATAAAAAGGTGTTGGAAGGCAAATGATATGACAGTATTTCAAGCACTTTATTTTGACCAACAACCAATATGTTGTCGAGTTATTCAGGACCAATCCAAATGCCATAAGAAGAAATCTTGAAAGAGGATGCTTTGAATCTCACTCTGTATGCAAACTGTCGAGAATAGTGTTTTTCTTTAAAAATGTTAAATGCTCATTCTATCTGTATATTAGTTATTTTCCTTCGGTTAAATATAGGAAGTATTTTGAGAACTGTTGTCATTCGAATGCACTTTATAGTTTCGGCCATAAATAACTTAAGGAAGCATTCAAATTTTAAAAATCTTCCAGGTAAGGCCCACTTCAAATAATTTCTAAAAAAATTAAACCCTATTTTTTTTTTAAATGAGGACCAATCTAAATGGCTTAGTAAGGGCATCTGAATTTTCAAAAAAATCTGTGGGAGACGCACCGAGCCACACTTACATATAAAAACTTTTTTAACCTAGATTTTTCATAAGGTTCCCCAGAGGGATTTTTAGAATTAATTATTTAACAGCAAAGTGAAAGGGTGAATAGAAAAAAGTTACTTTCCCAAAATCAACTCAACAATTTTAAATAAAATTCCTATTTAGTCATTGTTTAACATAACAAACAAAATAACGCATCTCATTTTCTCGGAAAAATTACTTAGAGGGTACTTTCCTTTAGCGGATATCTCCAATTTTGATCATTTCTTCACTACGCTTTGACATACCAAATAACTTCTCATTTACAAGTTGTAGGAATATTAAAAATAAAAAAACTTTTATTTGAAATATATTTCTATCAAACCACTACTTTTTAAAATGGAGGTCTGGGAAATAGGGAGTTGCAAATGTACAAAAAAAAATGTTTCTGTAATAGTGAATACTATTTTATGCATGCTCTTGGGTGAAATGCATTTTTTTCACATTATATTTCTTTAAGAATGTATATTATTTTGTTTCGCATATCTCACCAGATATAACTATGATCTAGATAAATAAGTGAGGAAGTTTGGACGGCATATCGTACAATTTATCTTTTCTTAGGCTTGTTAACTGTCAACTAGAGCTTTTGCTATTTCTGTATTTTTTTATAAATATATATTCGTAATGCGAGAAATTATAGACCAAATATTCAAATACAAGTTGCTGTAGAAAATGTACTAACATTATAATTTACTAGAAAAGTTTCTTCATTGAATTTTTTCTTACTAAAGCACACATTAAATCCGTACATGACTTACAAACTAGCTTTACTGAGGTCGGGACTCCTTATACTAAATATCTAGTGACAACATCTAGAAATCAGATTATATTTAAATAGTAAACAGCTTCATTAGCAAAAATCTGAATCAAACACTGATCCATGAGCCTCAGAGTATAAAAAGCCACCAGAACAGGCTCCTTCTGCTATTCCCTTGTGAATATTTAAGGTGTTAAAAGAACAAGTCTTGAGAGATCCGAGAATACTAAAGTGTTTATATCTTTACATATAAACTCATCTAGTTCGAATACCGTCTTAAACATAAAGGAAAAACGGATAGGATGGAAGTGGATCGATTTAAAATCCGAACAACAGGTTACAGCCACTAATATAGATCGTTTAGTCTGGTGTTCAGGTAATGGTGAGGTCAGGGTTCGAATGAATCCCGGCTGGGTAGGGTGAAGGTATTTCTTCCTAACTGGTTTACACTCTCACCCCACATGGATTCAGGTACAATTACTCTAATTTATATCTTCTCATTCCTACCCCACAAGTATGATTAAACTGCGTAATGGCCTATTCACGGGGTATATTAAAAAAAAAAAATGCGCTGAGTGTATCAAACTAATAATTTGGGATTAAAAAAAAAGAAATGCAGATCACAATATTTTAAGGATAATCATATTTTAATTAAAACTGTGTATTTTTAAAATGTATTTCAGTAGTAAGAAGCAATAATATTTGTTTACAATGGCACATTGACTCATAGACAGGTCACACATGAAGTTATATTGGTGGAGAATGAACACCCCCTTCCAAGGCAAAATCTTGTCCATGGTGCCCTTCCTATGTGATTGTAGAAAATTTGGTCCATATCTACTGAGAGCTTTGCTATTTTATAGTCAGACAAAGTTTTTTTTTTATTTAGGTAAGCAATAGAAACTCTTAGCTTTTATCGGGATGAATAAAACATTTTTAATGCTTTTTCAATGGAAAATGGTAGGTGGATACTACACGTGATTTGATGGCTTGCCTTGTATTCTGGATTAGTTATTTTTCTCTATATTATTAGCCTTATGTTGGGTGTTCCAGAGTTGTCGTTGAAAATAATGAGCGCGTCTCACACTGGGTGAGGAAGGTATGATTTATGGAAGATATAACTACATTTGCGTGAAGAGAGAGTGAAAAACCTTTAGGAAAAACTACCCTCATTGCAGCCTGATGTAATTTGAACCCCAATCTACCATCATCAGCAAGCAAAACTAGACGCACATACCATTTATTCCGTTTGACCAATATTGCAGTTAAAATAAAAAATAAGCACTAATATACATTGCGAGCAAAATCAGTTATTTAAAACATCTTTCTACTTTTATTTGGTTTTATTTTAAATATTCTTTTTATCTGAACCTTGCAGAGGGCCTGGATGATTTGTAAGAAGCAGACTCCCCCCGCACCCCCCGTCCCTCCAACCATCAACAAAAAAAAAAAAAAGGTCATATTTAGACAATGAGATCGGATAATAGCTACAGGCCTACATAATTGGGCAAACAAGCAGACCTAAATAATTTTCTCTTTATAGTACATTTAGCACCGCGTCTTACTACCCGTTCGGGTTATACGCTTAAGTACTAATTACTCTAATGGATTAGGAATTGGGAGGGTTGAATTTAGAGGAAGTGAACCCGCATTTGCGTGGAGGGAGAGTGGAAAACCATTTAGGAAAAACCACCCCCAGTTCACCCGACCGAGATTCGAACCTCGATCTCCCCGTCCTCGACGGTCGAGCTCAACACGACTAGCGCGTTAGCCAACTACGCCACCGAGGCGGGTCTCTTTATAGTAAATTTGATTTAACATCTCAAAATTTCCTCCCTAAGTTATTCCAAAATAATATGTGAATATAAAGAAGTACGCCTGGTGACTTTTTTTAAATTTAACTCGACTAATCTGGAAATAAATAAATTGTATATTTTAGTTGAAATGTTACATTTCCAGAAATTAAGTCACCCATTATTCAAGAAAACATCATACCATAATTTATAAAAAAAATTACATTTAGTTTCTCAGCTGCTATATTTAAAAGCATTTTATTTATTCTTATTAATTTCCCTTGCATTTTAAAGACATAAGAATGTTTGACTTATTATAATGCATTTTCTAGTACTATTCTAATGTTCTCAGCCACAGCAGGTGTTACTGGATAAAAAAGGACTTAGCCCAGAGAATAAAAAGAGCAAATAAATGTGTGTATTTAAGAATAATGTTTGCATACCACTTTAAAAAATCTTCCTGAGCTTTCGTACCTGGGCTTTATTTACATTATGTTTTAAGAAATGAGGCTGTACGACCTACATCAAGCCTTTCAAAATGTGTTAATAGTTTCAACAAATACGTCCTGCAAAATGTCCGTCATTTTTGTATCCGTGTGAAGTGGTTATCGTCAAGGTAAAAGGATTGGGCTTTGCTTTGACGTCTGGTGTCACACCAAGGTTAGCAAATTAGAATGAGTGTGTTTGAGATTAAAAAAAAAAGCCACGGGAAGAAGCTATGTCACCTCTTTTATGACATCAGTTTTCAGATCTCGTGGTGCTTGAAGGGACTTACTCAGCTTTTGTTCATTTCTGCTGCACCATTAGTGTATTTTTTGGAAGTTCTTATAAAAATAAGACTTTATTTGCTATGTTTGTTGTACGATAACTCTGTAAAATATTATCTGGAGCCACACTAAAGTCTTCATTAATTATTTTATGAGTCTGTCTCATGGAATATTTATCAGGTGGCTAATTTTTAATTACATCATATCAGTAGAGTGCGTCATGGTTAAATTAATTACTAAATTAAATAAAAGAGTGGCATTGTTTTTATTGCACTATGATAATAACTAAATCTTATCTGAGTCGTATAATGTATTTTATTGATACAGATAGTGACACCATTTTATAATATAGTCACTTTTTAAAAAAATTATAAAATATTAATAAAAGCAGTCACAACTCAAGAGGGTAGAGGAACTTTGATTTAAATGGGTCCTATCCCCGGAAATATTATAACAATAAATTATAGAAAAATAATCTTATTTATTTTGTGCTCATTATAAAACAATTTAAATTATGTAACTAAACTAGTTAAATCGATAATGTGCCATTATGGTCAATGTCATTTTAAATATTATTACCATTAAAAAGCTTTGTTTAACACGAAAGACTTTCTTCACCAAACGAAAATTAAATAGAATAGTATTTGTTCATACCACGTATGCAATATTTCAATAGTTCGGACCAAGTGTAAAATAATGAAATTATGACTCACCGTTATAGAAGCCGGAGAAAAGAAGTAGTACTAAATAAAACCACATTGCAATGGTTGTACTTCAATATATATCTACTCCACTCTGTCACTTATCAAAAACTGTAACGAATCCACACTTGTTGCGTCCAAATGCAAGTCACTCCCACCAATGCGTGATTCCCATTCAACCAGGGAGCAGCTACTAGCCAAGCAGTTTGTCAAGAAATATTGTCTTGTGCGGAAGTTAAGCCATCATCCAAAGTTGAAGCGTAAGATAAGGTTACTTCAGTTGTTGTCTGCATGGAGCGGGTTCTGGTCACTTCAAAAGAGATGGAGGACTAAGCAAACGGAAGAACGCTGAACGCACACGCGTGTTTGACGCGCGCGTGAGAGTCGCCAAGTTAGCATGTGTTCACTTCGCTCGGTTTCTTTAGTTGGTTGGTTTACATCTCTACACAGTCTTTCACACAGACTCTTAGATGGTTTATTTTCTCATCGTTGTTTTTTTATGTAAGGGGTTTATAAGAAAAGAGAAGGCGCAGCGCAAAGTGTACGGTAAAAGAGAAACGAATGTGAGAGGAAGCGAAAGAGAGGCGAAGATTCTCGTTGGCTGATTGTCAAAGAACGGTTCTGAGACAGCTAGACTGCTATTTTCAGTGTTGAAGGCACTTCAACCAGGAGATGAGACAAGGAAGAAAAAAGGTCGAGAGGGTGCATTAGTCATCGTGGACCAAATTTCCTAGATTTTTTCATAAAAGTATTTAAAAATTGAAACAGAGACCAATAAAACAAATTACTATAGAAATCAATCGAGCTAAACCCACATAGGTGGGCAAGTGGAGTTTTTATTCTTCCTTTTTAACACTACTTCTCAAGCGGAATTAATATACATACAGCCTGGACTAGTAGTAAGACGCAGTAGAAAAATATATCTAATAAAACCTGTTATTGGACTAAAATAATTGAAAATGATTAAACTATTCTTAATGCAGGAATAAACTTTTTATTTTTATTTTAAAAGCAAATATAAGCCTTACAATTTTAAGTAAATAATAAAATGTATTTAATTGCAACCCTATTTACAAAATATCGTCTCCCGTATTTAGTTGAGCTTCAGATGCTGACCAGCCATCAATGAGAGGATAGTTACTAACCCAATTGGGTCGAAATTGAGTCTTGGTATTGCTGCGTTCAACAACTGTTTTTTAAATTAATTATACTAAGCGTATGGATGAGAAGGATAAGTGATAAAAGTGCACCAGGGTTTTCTTTCAGCCATGAGGATAAACTAACTAGCAATATATTAATGTCTACATAGCAAATTTCAATGAAATTCGATATAAGGACATTAATCCCAGATTTTATACTAGCTGAGACTTAGATTTCCTGAAGTTCGTAAATATAAATAATTTGAATTCAACAAAACTTAATATACAAAGTAGTACTCCCTAATATCAATAATATAAATTTGTTCATGCGATTAAACGGCTAAAGGGCATCCAGCATCACTAATATTTTCAAACACAAAAGTTCGGGCTTTAAGATAGCACAAAGATAAAGCTGATCTTGCAAAAATGGAGTATTAATTTATATTAGTTGAAAAATGATACCTTGGCATGGGAATCGAATCCGGAACCTTTAGACTAATGCGAAACCTATGTGTTGATATTTAATCAAAAATTGAGTATTTTATAAAATACATTTGAAAATATATTTTTAAAATGCGTTCAAATTTTTATTTTCTCGCTATCTTACAGGTGTAGAAAGTATTGTGATCGTAAAATTTTTTGTTAATGGTGTACTAAAGGGTGAATAGAAAAAAGTATTGTGATCGTCAAAAAAATAGAACTCGATATTTTCATGACCCACCGAATCCGAAAAAGTTGTTTTTGAATTTCCGTCTGTCTGTATGTGTGTCTATACCTCCAACTAGAGCCGATTGGGCTAAAACTTGGTATCTAGGGTTTTCATAGGGTTCCCCCAAGGAGTTTTTGGAATTGTATATGTAACCATAAAATTAAGCGTAGTTTACTGAAGGGCAAAAGGAGAAAAACGTCGATTTTCTCAAACTCAGCTCTAGTGATTTTGTTTAAATTTCATTTCAAAGCATTTATAAAAATTCCAAACAAAATGATTACTTTCAATATTTTGGCAAAATGACTTTAAGGGCTCCGGTTTGATGAGTAAATTCTCATTTTTTGTCATATCTCCGAAACTATTTGAGATATAAATTTACTTATCATACAAATATGTAGATCTATTTATAATACAAATATTTTATTCGAATCATATTTTTATAAAACCAATAACTTTCAAGCTGTACGCTTGATTTGATATATATATATAATACACTTTTCTAACACAAAGATAAAGTATTTCAATCGTAAAAATAAATGGTACTAAACTCCGCACGGACTTTCTAGCTCTATTGTTTGAAAATTGAGATATTTACTCAAAACTCATAGTATATGTTAAACTAAATAGTATACACTAGCAAACCCAAGCATAAATTGCACTATACTTACGTAAAACATTTTTTGAGTCCCGGTTCTAAATTTTATAATTTTAATTTTTAAAGAATTAATGTCTTCATTTGTATGTTTGTACCAATAAAAAAGATTGATTTTGGGTCCACAAGGGTCAACACTTCGTATTAAAATTTCAACTTCCGTTTATAGTTTAACATTTTATTAGGTGTTGCACATCTTCAGCTCATCGCATTGCTATTCAATTCCTAAATTATAAATTTTTATCAAAAAAAATGTAAATTTTGATTATTGAGTCTAAAATGAAGGAGATGGATCAGTGTTGTAAAAACATTTCTCCTAAGAGGTTAAAGGAAAAATAACAAACTTTTTGAGAGACTTACATATATTCAACTAAGGATCACAAAATTTTATTAATATATTTGCCAGTATCTCAGAAATTGTTGGTTTTATAAAAATATATTTCATATAAAAGTTTTTTATTTTTAATAGTACTTCAATTTTTCAATGATAAGTTATTTAGTATCTCAAATAGCTGCGGAGATATGGAAATTTCAGCTTCTGTAAAGTACCATAAAATTCATTTTCATGGGAAAATGAAAATAGCCAGTTTATTTATAATCTTAATCAACGCCTAGATACGAATTTTAATCAAAATAGTTAGGGCCCATTTTGAGAAACTCGATGTTTTCTATTCTCGCTTTTTATTAAACTACTCTTTATTTTGGGGTAAAAAAAGACACACAGACAGACGGCACTGCAAAAAAAACTTTTTAGGGTTAGGGGAGTCATGAGACGTCGACATCCAACAACATTTCGGGTTAGATTATTTTTACGGTCGCAATACTTTACCTTTTAGTGTTCGAACAGTTAAAATATATAAATATATATATAGATTTTAAGTTATTTGTTTTATAACAACATGAATCTTATAAAATGTTTGTATTATAAATAGATCTACATATTTGCAAAGATAAGTAATTTCATATCTCAAATAGTTTCGGAGATTTGATAAAAAAAATTAGAATTTACGCATCAGACCGGAGCCCTTAAAGTCATTTTGCCGAAATATTGAGGGTATCCATTTTGTTTGTAATGTTTATAAAAGTTTAGAAATGAAATTTAATCAAAATCTCTAGAGCCGATTTTGGGAAAATTTACCTTTTCTCGTTTTGCCCTTCTGTAAACTACACTTAATTTTATGGTTAGATATCCAATTCCAAAAATTCCTCGGGGAAACCCTATGAAAACCCTAGATACCAGGTTTTAGCTCGATCAGTAAAATAGTTTAGGCTCTAGTCGGAGATACAGAGAGACAGACAGACGGAAATTCAAAAACCACTTTTCATTAATTAATTAATTAATTAATATTCATCAAAATCTCGAGTTTGATTTTTTGGACGATCACAATACTTTCACTACATGTAAGATAGCGAGAAAGTAAAATCTAATCTGAAATGTTGATGGATGTCGACGTCTCATGACACCCCGAACCCTAAAAAGTGGTCTTTGCAATGCCGTCTGTCTGTGTGTCTGTTTACACTCAAAATTAAGAGTAGTTTAATAAAGGGCGAAAAGAGAAAAAATCGATTTTCTCAAAATGGGCTCTAATGATTTTGATTAAAATTCGTATTTAGGCGTTGATTAAGATTGTAAATAAACCGGGTTATTTTCATTTTCCCATGAAAATGATTTTAAGGGTACTTTACAGAAGCGGAGATCTCCGTATCTCCGCAAATATTTGAGATACTAAATAACTTATCATTGCAAAATTGTAGTACTATTATAAATAATAAACTTCTTTATGAAATATATTTTTACAAAATCAACAGTTTCTGGGATATTCGCAAATAATTAATACAATTTTGTGAGCTTTGGTTGCAAGAAGATACTACTTCAGTTTTAACACAATAATTCTCTAATGCCATAGAGTAATTAAATATAATAAGTAAGTCTCTCAAAAAGTTTGGTATTTTTCCTTAAACCCCTTAGGAGAAATGTTAGTAAAACAATGATCTATGTCCATTTTAGATTCAATAGTCAATATTTACATTTTTTATTGGTCAACATTTACAAATGAGGAATTTAATAGCAATGCGATGACCTGAAGATGTGCAATACCTAATAAAATGTCAAAAATTCTAACTGGAAGTCGAAATTTTAATACGAAGTGTTGACCCTTGTGAACCCAATATCGATCTTTTTTATTTGTCCAAACATACAAATGAGGACATTAATTCCCTAAGAACAGAATTATAAAATTTAAGACCGGGACTCATTTTTTTTTACATAAGTATAGTGTAATTTATGCTTAGGTTTGCTAGTGTATATTATTTCGTTTCACATCTATCACGAGTTTTGAGTAAATATCTCCATTTTTAAACAATAGAGCGAGAAAGTCCGTGTGGAGTTCCGTACCATTTATTTTAGATATACTTCAAGATTAGAATGGTGGCGACAACAAAAACTCATATTTTATTGAATTTTTTTAGATCTTAATAAGGCAATATTAACTTTTTTAGGCAAATTTCGTGGGAAAGGTATGAACCGCGAACCTCCCCCCTCCCCCAACCCTCACCCCCGCCACTTCTCCGGCTACGGTCTTATTTTGATAACCCAGACAATCATTAAGACACAATGTAAAAAATTCATACATATTAAGTTAATACAATTAAAACACATTTCACAAAATAAAAATTTGCCTCAGTGTAGAACAAATACATTTTGGTCAAATTCCAACTTGAGGAAAGTGTAAACTGGGGATGTACATTTTTGGAGTAGGGCCTACACACAAAAGAAAGAAGAGCTAGAAACACTTGTGTATTTTATGTCGGTTAAGTTTTAAACCAATTTTACAATTTTCATACGAATTCATAAAATTATGGGAAAAACAGTTTTTTACTTGAGTATAACAAAGTGATAATGGGATCCATCCTTTTGTAGTCTTACTTCCACTTATTCTTTCATCATCAGATGTGTACAGATAAAACAGTTTCAAGCTACCGCTAGCGAAGCAATCTTCTATCCCAATCGTTGAATAAACAGTTCCCATGTCCACGCGTCTAACGCTAGTCCATAAATGGCAATACACCTTATTAATATGTAATTCCCTACTTCAATAATCATTACTATAGGCGTGACTTTAAACGTGGCCAATATAATATTATTTTTTTATCACCGCATCCAACTTCCCATTCAGTTTAGACGCATATATGATAATAATTACTCTAATGGTGTAGGGTTGAGGAAGGAAGCATTTTAGAGGTAATATGCCCGAATCTGCGTGGAAGGAGAGTGGGAAATCATTTAGAAAAAAACACACCTAATACACCCAACCGGGATTTGAACCCCGATCTTCCCATTATAAGCATGATAGTGACGCTTTAGTTAGACCATTCAGCCACTGAATTGGGTGTGGTCAATGATATTAGGATCGGGAGCAGATGTCTAAGATAAAAAGCCTGAAACAATGATTTCATTTCCCTCTGCCAATCATTTTATGTTATATAGGATATTACGTGCGGCTATTCAAGTTTGGTGGTATTGAGGAGGTTGGGGCTTGAATCCAGAACTGGTGTGTTGAGGTTTTTTTCCCAACTGGCTTTCCAATCTCCCTCCACGGAAACGTGGTTACGTTTCCTCTCAATTCTTCCATTCACACCCCTACCCCATCAGTACGGATATCTCTGATGGGTAGTAGGGTGAGATTTATGACTTTTTAGGTTTGTTTTATTTGAGAGGAGAGAGAATACCAGAGAAAAATAGTTGCTGAAGCCTGAAACTATATGGGCGTTTGACGAAACTTCGTAAGACTAAAATTAATACATTTAGTCAACACAAATAGCAGTATTTTTACTAGAAAGAGTGTAGGCTGACTAAAATTAAATTTAACCAAAGTACGTTTCCAAACATTAGGTCAAGTTTAGACATCATTTGCATCTTATTAGTACTTCTGTAGGCCTAATTAATCGGCGTATTGTACACCCCATTTACACTGAAAGGTCTAACCTTGATGGATTACACTTTGCCCTATCTTATAAGCTATGCCGAATTGCAGTGGTATTTAACCTGAAATATGCGTACCCCCACGCGTACGTGGAAACATCTTAGGGGATGCCTAAAAATTAAAAATATATGCACATATATATTTAATCTTTAAAACTTTTGTTTAAAACATTATTTTGGATGTAATTTATTTTTTGTATTTTAGATGAAGATGATAAAATGTGTATAACCTGCATTATGCAACGACAACTTTGAGGGGTACAAAGTTGAAGATAAATGATATCAGGGGGTTAATATTATTATGTGTTCTGTCTTACGACAGGTCTATCCCTTTTGTCAGTGAACTTAGACCACCAATGCGCCCTATCCACTGCCTCCTCCTTAAGCTCCCAGAATTTTCTTCTTTCCTTCAAGTTATCTAGTATTTGAATCCTCTTTTTTCCCAAGCTCCTCTTTCCCTCAACCTTTCCATATATGGTTCTCCTCTTACCCACTCTTATTAGGACTTATATTCATTTGTCGCCCTGTCTGTCCACATAATCAGGGGGTTAGTGAGCAAAAAGGGTTGGATATCACTGCCATAGTGTTACAAAATAAGGTAAGCTTGCTACCTTACAGGAAAACCAAAATAGTGTTTTATATTAACAATTACAAATTAAACTTAAAATAATAATGGGAGTAGTTTTGAAATACATTATGAGTGACTTTTGATACCAGTATACTGACATTATTGAAAACTCTGGGGCCCCTAGCCTTCAAATTATCTCTCGTTTAAATCATCAAGTCTTAACAAATCAAGTATTGTAAAGATGATAATCACAAAGCAGCTTGATGATTGAAGGCAACTTTTATATATTTGTTTTTTGTACACTCCTTTTCCCCTGAACAATAGCAAACTTACCTTTACGGGTTCAGCTATGACTCAGCTTTTAATATAAGACATTACTGTGTTTGGTCAAGGTAAGACTTCTACCGTTCAGAGTAAATGAAGTGTGCATTTTTTTAATCTATGCAAATAAGAGTTAATAATTCAAAAAACTGTAGGTTTTTTAATCTTTAAGGAGCTCATAAAATTCTACTCTCAGGCGCCCTGAATCCTCTGGCTAGCCTTGTATGTTAATATAAAAGTTACAAAATTACAGATTAATATCTATTATTTTAGCTCTGCGTCTTACTACCTGTTCAGGCTATACGCATATATAGGCCTACTACTAATGAGTTAGGGACGAGGAAGGTTGAATTCAACGGAAATGTACCTACATATGCGTAGAGGAAGTGTGGAAAACCTCTTTGGCAAAACCACCCACAGTACCCTCGACCGGGATTCGAACTATTATCTCCTTGTCATAGACAATCTAGTCTAACTCGAGATGAGTGTGTATGTGTGTTATGAACAATAGGAGGGTTTGTAAGCTGGTTACAAGCCCCTATTTGATTATTGTCTCCTCTAACTTATTTACAGATCCATAATAATAATAATAATAATAATAAATATTATGTCTTCATAAAGTAAAATATAAATAAATAGGCCTTAAACCGTCACCGTGTGGTAAAACTATTCATCAATCGGTAAGGAGGCACAATGTCTTTCTGGAACTGAATGGATAACTATGTTAAATAATTTAGACTTCCTTTGCCCTTCGAGACTAGAAACATCTTTCACATCCTCTGACAATTTATGTAAAATAAACAAACATATCTTTTCAAACAGGCTATTTTAAGTACAAACAGTAAAACGGCCAGCTTTTATTGGTAACCTTATGGGAATAATGAAAGCTGTCTTTGATGTCGAATGGTGTTTTGAAATATCTCTCTAACAAGATATAATAACTTTGTTTGAACTTTAGAAAAGATAACATAGTTATTAGATTCTTATCCCAAGAAGTTCTTTTACTTGATACTCTGCCAGGATATAATTTTAAAACAAACAGTAAAACTATCTGTTGAATAAGTATCAGTTTATAATTTGAAGGAGAAAATGGCATAGCCATTAGATAAATTACAGATTTGTTTAAACTATATAGTTTAGTGCATAGCACCATTTATTAGGCACGGGTTCAATGAATCTTCTAAAAAACTCATTCACAAAGAAGCCTAAAAATGTGTTTTTTCTACAAATTAAAGAGATAAACAATAGGTATCTATGTGGCAAAGTGCGACTGGCCCCACACCTCTCAATCCTTTTAAATACCACCAGCAATTTTATTTTCAAAATGACAAAAATCAATTCGCTTTATAAATGTTCATTATTGTTATGACTTGCAATTTTGTTTACCAAGTACTATACCTAAGTCTTGTTAGGTCTAAGAAGTTGGCTGTATGCGCAAACGTTGATTCTCTCTCATGGCATAAAATACAGGCTCAATCGTATAAACATTATAACACTCTGGTTTATCCAATACTAATATACAGTTTAGAGTCCATTCCATTTGACCACTAGCTACACAATCACAGGGTCACACGCTATGAACTATTACTATTTTGGCAATCACTACGCACGTATCGTCCACAAAAAAAAAAAATAGCTCATCAATGTCCTCAATCTGCACACTACGTCCCCCCCCCCCAGACGTGACGCACCATTTTATAAAGCACACAAAGAACGCCATCCGGGTTTTATTATCCAATACCTAAATATACAGTGTTGATATATTATTTGACCAGTATCTTAATATAATAATATAGTATATATTATATTATATTATTATTATTTATATTATTATTATTATTATTATTATAATATTATTATTATTATTAAATTTATTAGTATATATTCTATTAATTATTATTAGTATTATACTGTATTATATATATTATTATTATTATATTAATTATTATTATATATTATTATTATATATTATTAATTTTTTCAATATTATTATTATATTATATTATTATTATTATTATTATTATTATTATTATTATTATATTATATTATTATTATTATTATTATTATTATTATTATTATTATTATATATTATTATTTATTATTATTATTATTTATTATTATATATTATTATTATTATTTTATTATATTATTATTATTATTATTATTATTATTATTATTATTATTATTATTATTATTATTATATATATTTATATTATTATTATTATTATTATATTATTATTATATATTATTATTATATTAGCACCGCGTCTTACTAACCGTTCGGGTTATACGCACTTACTCTAATGTGTAATGGTAGGGTGATGAAATGGAGGACCTACAGTTTAACGTGGGATCCGAACCACGGTGGAGGCCTGGCATTCCTCACATTCACAAGTTGTGATTAATACACGTCTTGTCAGAGGTGAAGGAAGGGTTTAGCAATCAGATAAATCTGTGCCCGGACCGAGGATTGAACCCCGGACCCCAGCACAGAAGTCCGACACCTTACCCCTAGACCACCAGGCCACCCACTAGGTGTAGACTGTCAACATAACACGGACCACCTACATCAGCACCTCTTCCATTCAAGTACCAAAATGTAGGAAAAAAGATTTAACAACCAATTAAAATGCATTATCATCATAAAAACTTGATATTGTTATATAAAAGTTAAAAATAAATTAATAAAAAAGTTGATATTGTTGTCGAAAAGTTAAAAATAAATTAACAAAAAAAAGTATTTTTTTAAATTATATTTTAACAAGAGAAAACATAGTAAATCACTAATCAACACCAAACCACATTTTTCTTTTTTAAAATTATATTTTAACAAGAAAGAACATAGTAAATCATTAATCAACACCAAACCACATTTTTCAATATATAGGCGTCGATAAGAAAACAATACAAGATAATTAACAAAAAATATTAATAAGTGAATTAAAAAAAAATACAGGCTCGTGGACCTGTTTAAGGCCAGGGGACAAGAATAAATAACAGCATAATTATTTTATAATTAAAATGGTATTAAAAAATCTCAAGAAAGTAAATAAACGAACCCTTTTTTAATCTCCATTTCAATGTGATTAAATGTATTACAAATACAGATTTTCCATAGAAAATTTAGAAAATTTCGCGGAAAACCTAGTACCTAGCCACGGACCACCAGTGGTCCGCGGACCACAGTTTGAGAACCACTGGCTTAAGCCATGCCCCACAAACAAATATTTCAACCAGCTGCCACTGGGAACGATTCTTCTATCTAGTTTCATAAGCGTATATCATAAATTAAAAGGCAACAAGAACAATATAGGTCAGGGGTCGACAACCTTTTGGTAGTGTTTTGCCGAAGTAATATATAGTAAAGTCACTCAGAGTGACAACCAACCTAAGCCCACCCAAATTGTTTGTATTTTCATACTAGTTAACTAGTACAACTATTAAAATAATTTAAGTTGATATTGTAATATTTAAATGTGACATAATGTTTCTAAATCGAATACATTAAATAACTACTTTTTCTTTAATATTGAATATTATAACAGAAATCAGAATAAATACAAAAGTTATAAATGTGTTTTACAAAATTTAAGTTATGAAAATATTAATTTGAAATTTTGAAACAAAACACTTGAATCATTTAAACATAAAACACGTCGTTATTAAAACTATTAATCATATAAATGGTTTTATTAAAAATAAAGGTTTTATATAATTTCTATTCAAATCGCTAGGCGTGCCATTTGAAATTTTCCCACGTGCCGTAGGTTGTCGACCCCTGATATATATACTTAATAATGAGTGAATTGAAACTATCCTTAATCTATTGTAGACTAGCTATAAACAAATATTAATAATGTAAGTGCTAGTTTTCTATCGTGATAGTTAATTGTAAATTTTATCATCTACAAATGAAATAAAGGTTTTAGGATTAAATATTAGAATATTTATGTTTTGAAAATATATTAAAATGGAGGAAAAGTTTTATAAAATTTGTAAATACTCCTAAATTGTACAAGGTTGGCATACACCAGTACCTGTTTAATGTATAAAATACAATAAGATGGGATACTTTTCGTTCGATTCTAAAATTTGTATATGTATTTTGTTTTAAATTACTGGAACTAGAATTACATTATTGTTATTATTATTATCATTATTATTATTATTATTATTATATTATTATTATTATTATTATTATTATTATTATTACTATTGCCGTTTGGAGGTGCGACAACACATACAGGTAATTTGCACCTTAAAAACTAATTAAATTAATAGTAAAATCGCCATAGGCAGTGGCGGTTCTGGAGTACGCGAGGCTGCAGGCGGGTCATTTGCGGGGCCCCCATAACCTAGCTTAACCTAACAATCGCGCTAATTAATCTAGATTGGGAATATTTGGCCAAAAGAACTAAGAGGAAAATAATAAAGTAGCCATGTAACCTCAGAACTTGTAAAATAGCGTTAATAGGGATGTGGTAAAAATAATATACGATTTGAGAAGTTTTAAAATTAATTAAAAAAAATTGAAATAAGTAAACTTTAGAGTTACAGAAAAACTCCTTTTGCTTTTATATTACAAAATAAAATACTGTTGAAAAGAATTTAAAGTATTTCACAGTGTGAGTTCGCGATCGGCTATCACACGCACTGCTATTTAACTTCTTAGGGAATTCAGATGATTAAAAGGTGATTGAATCACGAGTGACCGACACATTAATTACGGTCATGACTCCGAATTGGTCATTAATAAAAAAATATGTTTTCTCTCGACGAACACTGGTCCTAACTGCTTAGTGACTATTACGCGAGTGTTGTCATCTCCGTTTTCCAACAGGGTTGTTGACGAATTTGCTTCTAGAACCTTCAAATGACGTGATGCAATCGTCCCTTCTATCCGTCTTGCTTGGGTGTCCGATAGAGAGAGACAGAAGAACGTTGCACCACGTAGATATTTACTGTGAAATATGACGTAAATTAAATAAATGTTGACTACTATTACCTTGGGTTGGATCTGATTATCTCTCTCAATTGATCAAAAGGGATATGTAAAATATAATAGATACACACATTTAATAAAATAAAATAAAACGCTAAAATTAGTAAGTTTAAATGCCCACTTATTTAATTGACATTCTGAAGGTTTTGGTTCATTGGTGAACGAGTTGAACGAGTTGAACGTGAACTCGTCGGGTGGGGTAACCGTTAGGTGAAGCCATATAATAAATGTTTATTTTTACTGTTGATATATCTTGTATTCTCCCTAATCCGATGGTATAATTTAAAAATGTGTTTAAATTAGAAAGAAAATACGGTTAGTAAAATTTAAACAGAAAGCTTTTCCTGAAATTTAATATTAAAATGTTAGTAATTACAAACTTGCTTGTTTTTTTCTATCCTCTTCACTCAAGATGAAAATATTTAGATAGTACAATAGTAGAAATAAAATGATAGCTTTTATCATGTTTCTTATTTATTTTGGAACCATTAAAGCTTTTTCACTAGAAACAGTTTTATTTTAAAAAATATTTCAGCTGTTTAGGTCACTTAGTGACGTAGCTAAATTACTCCTCTTCTATTGACTGTTTATTTTTATATTATTTATTATTATAACTATTATTATGTCAGTCAAAAGGATTTTCTGTTTCGTAACTAAAGGAGGCCTTTATGACCAAACTAGCTTAGCAAGAAAAATCTTTTTAATCTTGAAAACATTTTGGGAGCAGCTCCTCTGTTTTTTTTAATGCTGTTATAAAATTATATTAATTTCGTTTCAATAATTCAGAATAAAATATAGTTTAAATGGGGTAAATATTTGTGAGAATTGCCATCTCTCCAATCCTCCTCCAAATGTTATAATTTTCAAGTTTCTTAAGGTAATTCGGAAAGACTCGTTTGGGTTATACGCACTATAATATGGCTTTGTATATGCGTATAGATTTGCCATGTTAGATCTCCTACTTAAATAGTGTTTTGATCAAATATTTTGATCAGAATAGGTTATTAATATTATTGAATCACTCGGTTCCTGGAACAATTAACATAGGTGTAATAATTGCATAAATAACACATTTAGGAAAAAGCATTTTTTTATATATCAAGGAAATGTACCAGAGGCAAAACCCAACTGTTCAATAATTGTTTAATTCAACCCTGCCAATGATAGGAAATACAAGTATAAAATTACATTACACGTGTATATGATATGCCATTAAAAAGTTTCCCATTTTTATAGGCTTTGTAATATCAAATTATAGTTTATGAGTCATGAGAGTATTATTTAATTGTCATTTAACTTAAGTTTATTCACTGCAATGAATGGTTATGACTGCATAACTAAAGGTTGTTTATTTTGAATATCCACCAAGATAAAACAACACTTAATATTATTAGATCGTGTTGAAATTTAACAAACGACGATGTAGACGGTGTAAACATGCCGCAGGTAGAGCCACACTCAGTCTTGGTGAAAAAGGTGTGAAGCACTTCGTTTATGACGGACTGCTGTAGAAGACACGACCTTGCTAGTGAAGTTGCTCTCACATTACAAGTAACCAAGGACACAAGGAGGAGACTGTTGAAAGAAACAACATAAATTGCATCAACATATGGCAAAATAAGAAGTATATATATAGACTCCATTCACGGTAGGAATTACTCTCTGAAAAGTCTTTTTTCCTACCAATATTCTACTATATAATAGATTTATGGTAGGGAAAAAGGCCTTTCGGAAAACAATTCCTACAGTGAACAGACTTTTTATACACTCTTTTCATAAAGTACATGTATTTACAGGCTGTGAATAAAATCTTCATGACAGTCAGGAAACAATGTGAAAAGCCTATACTTTTTAATTACTGGCCAATGGGTAAACTATGCTATACCATAATTTTTAATTAAATTTGGTTCAAATATAATATATATATATATAAATATATGCCTATATATTTAGTTTATAAATTCGCTTTTATTTATACCTCACTTTTCGTCTGGTAAAAATGATTAAACGTAACTATTTCCAGATACTTTTACATTTGAAATAAAATAAAGATTTTCAACAAGTTTTTAAATCAATAATCTCAAAAAACTTCAATGCAAACTATGAACACATTTCTATATTTAGAATAATTATTTAAATATTAGTTTAGATCGATGATAACCCTCTTTTCTACTCCATATGTGTCGGGAGACCTGGGAGAATTTATGTGGCTATTACAGGTAGGGAACCACGCACAGATCTAGGTCGGTTGATTGTCTCTAGAGGGTGTGGTGATTAAAATGGAGGAAATTTATGGTTAAGGTGTTTTTGGTAGGTGTAGAGTTTAGGTCATATCAGTGGTCTGGGAATTGGGTCCCAAGACTACCCTCCACATTAAATATAGGCCTACTTATATCACCGGAATGATTCCTGTCTACATATTTACCTACGGTCCACGTAATGACCACAGATCACACGTTAGCTACACACGGCCATCGGTAGACAGCCCGTTTACCAGTATAAATACATTTTTAACTCAGTGATGGCCTTAGGCCCTAGACGTAACGTTAACTGCGCAATATTAACTGCATAAGTCTACCGCTCAGGTCCAAGACTTGTGCAAGTCATCCATTAGATAAGTGGTATTCACCCTTTCTTGCTCGCATACCACCAAAAATAATTCTCTAACTTTGTACCCTCATTGGATTTTACATTATACCCAATAAGTACAGCCTATCAGGGAACTAAATAAATGCACAATACAATGCTTTTGCGGGTTTTACTATCAATAAAAATTATATGGGATTTAAAACAACATTAATACTATTGGAATACAGAAAATTACCAACATACATGATTACAAATAGCCATTTAGTGACATTTCTCAAAGCCAAGGACAAGAATTAGTGAGTGCAAGGTTGAGGCCTGGCTCAGGATTCATCCGATTTCTCTCCTTGGTTTTTATGGATGTCATTGCAGAGAAGCCTTGTTCACACAATTAAGTAGATGGAAATGGAAGAAACTTTGAAATAGCAATAGCACTTTAGTCCTTGAACTCACGGCGAGCTGCTATGCATAGATCGCAAATTGACGTTGTCTTGAATGTTGCATTTAGAATGCTATCAGCAGATATTTCAATTAAATCTTCTTTACATTTGATGGAAAGTTCAAACGAAGTGATTTTTATGGTATCAAACGGATTTGCTATCCAATCATATGATTTTTTCCTCTTTCTCAATATATTATGGAAAGTATTTCAGAAATGCACACAGCATAATAGCGTTGAGTAGGGTTTGTACGCAAATTAAAAACACTTTGGCGTACCCCCAGGGGTACGCGTACCACAGGTTGAATAACACTACGGGTTGGATGATACAACCATAAAGCTGTAAGTTTAACCCAGTTGTGGACATTTCATTGTGATTCATGTCGTCAGAAGAAGAGGAATTAGCACTTGCGGCAGTAGCTTTGGCTCTAATTGCAAATAAGAACAAACAACGATGGTTCGGAAGTGGTGTAAAAAATGTATATTAAAGAGAAAAGTTTACTCTCACATAAACTTATTAAATACATGAAAACATCGCCTAAATATTGGCTGGCTACTTGCGTATGAAAGCGGAGACTTTTTTTTGAAGCTTTTGTCATTAGTTACTCCTAATTTTATAGTCTCTATAAAATCCGTTATAACGTGATGGTCTGTCACATTGAGAGGTTATTGACAAGTGGCACGAACACAAAAACAATTAAACTGAATTAAGGTTGTAGAAACTCCCCCTAAACGCAGGTGCGAAGCGAAAAAGTAGAACCATCCCGTCATGCACAAGTCACTTGCACAGTTGTCTAAAACTGCGCAGTTTCCCAAACTACACGCTCAGGTATACTTGCAACAATAGATGTGTGATGTTATTATTGCGCAGTTAAACTTTACATCTAGGGCTGGCCTTAAGAGTGTGAGACCTGTGCGGTCGCAGAGGGCGCTGAGTGTGTAGGGCGACAGGGAGGGGTGCCGAACTAGGAGGGACACCCTTATAGTCAAGCAATATGCAATTATAGAAACATTCTACTCTCTGGGTATGGAGTTTGAACAATCTTGTCTTTAATTCTTTCATAATGACCAATAAAACAACAAAGATCCCAGGCAAGTCAGAAGGATATAAACTTGTGAAAGCCGGGTACACACCTATGTGCATACGTAGTATTAGCTGGCATGGAAAACATTTTGACATACCTCACTTTCCATCACTAAGTTCCTAATTATTGGTTTCTCGTCTACCTCTACAGTCGTTCGCCGACAAATACCAGCAATCATACCTGCCACCAGCCCACCACTGAGCTCAGAACAGGGTTCTTCTTACGTAACGTTACCTTACCCCCCCCTTTTGTTTACTCCCATTATTTTAAATTATAAAGTTTTAGATTTGAGCACAAGTCCACGGTGTAACTGATGTATAAAAAGCAATAAAAGTTCAGTGACAAGTTCTATCCAGTTTTAAACATAACATAAGATCTCATTGAAAAATGACAACAAAATCTGGTGCCAAAAATCACCAAAGGAAACAAAATGCAGATTTGGATAGGTAAAGGAGTGCCAATACATTAAAAAAATATTCTATAGGTAAAGTATTGCGTGAGTTTTAAAAATAAATAATATTACTTTTAAAATGAAGTTTAATACTATGAATGTGTTCTGAATATTTAGAATATTAAATTTCGAAATGTAAAATAGCTAAATAAAAATTAGTCATTTATCTACTATGGAAAGTCTTAGGCATTCAAAATTTTTAAAAAGAGAGTTCAATTTTTTCTATAATAATTCCACTGTACCAAATTATTTGTAAATTTGTTTAACGTATTATGCATTTGCATCTGAAATTAGATTTTTCACAGCTCAAGGCACAACAAATGGGTTATTTCGTATCTGTCGAACACTTATTTTATTTAGAATAATTTTTATGACAAGGTTTTTGAAAATTGTATTAATTTTTTTTCTGTATGTATAGTACAAAAACCCGCCTCAGTGGCGTAGTTAGCTGACGCGCTAGCTTCGTGTTGAGCTAGACTGTGGAGGACGGGGAGATAGAGGTTCGAATCTCAGTCGGGTGAGCTGGGGGTGGTTTTCCTAAATTGTTTTCCACTCTCCCGCCACGCGAATGCGGATTTCCTTCGTCTAAATTCAACCTTACCAATTCAATTAGTACTTAAGCGTATAACCCAAATAGGTAGTGAGACGTGGTGCTAAATAGTAATATAATACAAACATGTGTAGAATTTATAATGAATGCTAAAAAAAGGTTATAAATGAAAAATATGCAAAAGTTTAATATACTTTCTTATTTTTGATCCACTGTTAGAAATACGTATATTATTATTATTATTATTATTATTATTATATGTTCTGTCTTACGACAGGTCCATTCCTTTATCAGTGAACCTAGACCGTCAATGCACCCTGTTTTCTGCCTCTTCCTTTAGCTCTCATCATTTTCTTCTTTCCTTCAAGTCATATATTATTTGAATTCTCCTTTTTCCTAAGCTCTTCTTTCCCACAACCCTTCCTTCTATGACGTCGTGAAGAAGATAGTGCCTCCTAAGAATGTGTCTGATCCAATTTTCTTTGCGCCAAAGAATCACCTCCAAAATGGTTTTCTTCTCACCCACTCTTCTTAAGACTTTTTCATTTGTCAACCTGTCTGTCCACCTATTCTTCTCAAGTCTTCTCCAACAACACATTTCAAAGATCTCCAATTATTTATTTTCCATCTTCCTAAGTGTCCTAGCTTCTGGTCCATACAGTGCTATGCTTCAATATAGCATTTCATCAGTTTCTTCCTTAGTTCCAAACCCTAGGGATTCCCTGACCAGCCACTCACCATACAATTTAAAAAGACTAGGTGACAAACAGCATCACTGTCTCACTTCTCTTCCTATCTCTACGCTGTTAGTCTCTCAATAATTCAGCCTCACCTTCACTGGCTGTCCTAGGTATAAATTTGCCACCAGCCTTCTGTCCCTCCAGTTGATGCCGATCTTCTTGAGTATTTCCATCAGTTTCTTCCATTTCACTCTATCGAACGCTTTTTGCCAGTCGATAAAACCAATGTAGACTTCTTCCTTGACTTCCAGCACCCGTTCTGAAATTATTCTCAGCAATACCGATGGCATCTCTGGTTACTTTTTCCTTTTCTGAATCCAAATTGGTCTTCTGCCATCTCACTTTCTATTTTCTGTTCCAGTCGCTTGTTGAGTATTCTTGCCACTATCTTCTTCACATGAGAGATGAGGCTGATGGTCCTGTGGTCACCGCAATTCTTGGCTTGCTTCTTCTTCTTTAGAATCACCATGGCTACGTCTAGAAATTCCTTAGGCTATTCTCCTTTTTACCTAAGTAAAATTAATTGCGGATCAATAATAAATGTAAGATGTGTAGAATCTTCAACGTTTCACAAATTTATTGCTATGAAATAATCGCTTCAGTATATTTTAAAATAAATGATATTGCTTATATTATCCTTCTTGGTATTTAAATAGGATTGAGGTACGAAATGTTTAAGAAAACTTAGTGAAAAAACGAAATGCGTAGAAACTTATTTATACTAAGTTATCAGTGAGTCGGTGATTTTACCTTTTTAATCTTTCTTAAATAGTTAATGTGTCAACTACTGAAATTTAATTTACTTTTTTTGACTTAAAAACACAATTTCATAAAAATCTTTTAAATGCATCCCCACTATAAATGATAAATTTCATGAAAAAAAACTTTTTTCCTTGTAAGTAAAATATAGATACATCTCTAATAGTGAAAATTATATATCAGAGAGTGAAAATAGTCAAAATGAAAAGTGTAGGGATAATGATGAAAGTAAGCAACTTTATAATGTTAAAACAGTATAATTCCAAATTATCTACTTAGGTGGACTATTATTCTCAGGTATGACCATTGTACGGCTATTCAATAAGGCCGTAGCCAGCTAATAATTTCAGGGGAGGTTTGGTGGGCACATCCCACAATTGCCGGACGCTAGAAAAAAATATTTAAATGATAAACCGTTCTAAAAGCTATCTGAAGTGTTTTTATGGCAACATAACCCCCTAACTGCCGAAGGCTAGGAAAAAATTATAAATATTAAACACCTATATAAACTATCTGAAGTTTTTTTCATGGCAACATAACACCATAACTGCCGAAGGCTAAACAAAATTCTTAATATTAAACACCTCTATAAACTCTCTGAAGTGCTTTTTTGGTAACACACCCCTCTAATCTGTAGGCCTACTTGTACCTTAATTTTGATATTGTTTTAACAATAAATAAAGCCATGTATAGTGTATTCATAAGGTTTCGGGGGGGGGGGGGTTTGAACCCCAACCCCCAGACTACGGCCTTGCTATTCAATTAGTTATCCAAGCGGGCCACTTCAAAAAATCGTAATAGTTTGCAGGCCAGACATTTAATTCAATCTGGCAGTAATTTGAAACGTTATTAGATTATATTTTTCTAGTTTAAAAAAAAAGGGGGGGGGGGGAACTGTGATCTTATATTTTTTATATAATATTGATACATTTCAATGACATTTAAAAAAATGTTAAAGTTAAAATAGGACTATGCCTAGTAAATATGAAACAGTATATCATGTCAAAATCATTTAAACATAAATAGTCATTAATAAAATATAAACCATTAATGGGGAAAATACAGCAAAACTAATTAGAATCAAAGCATTCTGCTATTACTATAAATAACACACAAACAATGAGCCAGGCAAATATCAACTGGCGAGACATCGGCTGCTGTTGGGTGGAGGGGAAAAAAGATATGAACCACTCTCAGCCACCCTGTCGCCCGGCCACCCGCATTATTCACGGTCAAAAGTAAGAATATGTTATATAGCTCAGCCGTTATATGGTAGCGCTTGGAGGGAGAGATACCGGATCTAAAGTGGGGGACGCCTCGGTGGCGTAGTTAGCTAAAGCGCTAGTTTCATGATGAGCTAGACTACCGAAGACGGGGAGATCGGGGTTAGAATTTCGGTCGGGTGAACTGGGGTGGGTTTACCCTAAATGGTTTTCCACTCTTCCTCCATTCAAATG
The DNA here is from genome assembly GCA_033556935.1 of Timema podura. NCBI lineage: Eukaryota > Metazoa > Arthropoda > Insecta > Phasmatodea > Timematidae > Timema > Timema podura. The sequence goes on along the minus strand of JAVRXN010000010.1, from coordinate 65,061,345 downwards.
CGGGTTCACTTCCTCTAAATTCAACCTTCCCAATTCCTAGCCCATTAGCGTAATTAGTACGTTGTAAATACACGATGTTGGTGGTGCCAAAGCCAGAGTATTACTAGGCTTGCAGCTTCCCCCCCTATCCCCCTCCCGACTGATAAGAGACTGAAGATCTCTCTGGCCGTTTAAGGTCAAACGCCTCTACATACCGTCTGAACTATACGACGCATTTCCAGTGATACAGTAGTTGGACTTTAAATCCATGGGCCTATCTACGGAGCTTGGCGGCCCGGATGTGGCCAGCCGGACAATTGTATAGCCTTGCTGTAGATTTTAATATTTTAAATGTAATTTATAAGATTTTTATAAAACTGATGGAAATGACGTTAATTTTTTTAATTTTTTTTTTTAGAAAACTTGAAACAAATTATGTCCAGAAATAGCACCCAAAAAACTAACAAAATTGATTGTCCAGCGATTTAATTTACAAGATTTTACTAAGTACTAGAGTGCATAACCCGAATGGGTAGTCAGACGTGGTGCTAAATAAATAAAATAATAACAATGATAATGATAATGATAATAGAGTGGGGGACGTACGCCAGGTGAAGTTATAAAAATCGAGTAAGACAGAATACATTAAAAATCAAACAAGCAGTCCAACCTCAAGTCACCGACAGAGTATGTCGTTTTTCAAAGAAAAGAAAATGACACTAAGTTATAGGCATTTTAATTTTTAAAAGCTACGAACGCTGATTATAAAAAATATACAAACATGTATTTAAAAAAGCTGTTTTCAAAATTAACTAATATGTTCTATTTTTCCTTTCTGTTTCTGATAGATTTTTTGGTTTTCTTTTGAAGTCCACCGTAAAATCAAAAACAAGTTCAATATTACCAAAATGGTGATGGATTTTTCCGAAAGTAAGAAATTCAATTTCCTCAAAAATATATTTCTTTTTTCTTAATTTTCATTTAATATTTTTTTGTAATATTTTGAAAAAGACGTGAAATATCGGGGGAAAAAACAAGAAGACAATTTTCAATAAATCTTATTTGAAAAACAGTTTTTGCTACTGTATTTTCTTTTAAAAAAATGTAATAAAAGCGATGAAAATGAAGAGGTGCGGGCTCCAGTTAAGGTCTCCACATAGAGGGCCGAAAACCCTAATGTTGATCCTTTTTGAACTGTACGTACCTCTACAGTGGATCAACCAACTACAGCTATGATCAAGCGGGTTCTTCCATGAGGGGTTGAATGATAAAATATAGCTTGATGTTATACAACACTAAGTTGCACATTACAAAGCAAAGCCTTTTTAACTTATAATAAAAGCCTTTTAGATTGATTATCGTTTATGAAACATAATTATTAATATATTCTTTTGCTAGAAAAAAAGTAGATTAATTTAGAGTGTAAAAGTAGTGTTTATTATTTGTTTTATTTGGTGTGCCTTATCTAGCATGCACATTTTTAACCAACAGATTATATCACCACACGACTTACAAATTAATTTGATTCTATAACATAGATAGCAGCCAGTCTCAAGCTGTTAGTTCAACATTGTAATAAGAAAGAACCAATTTCACAAATATTACATTTTCGGAAACTCCATGAATCTAACCTGGGGCCATTAGATCATTAGGAATACATGCTAACGATAGACATAAGGTATTAGAAGAAGGTACTTTTAGGTAAGTTAATAATAAAGTTTAGTTTTTTTAAGAAAATTAAAAATAAGATGTGGTTGTAAACATTTCTGCAGAAATTATATAGATAGTTTTATAGTGTGTGATAACCAACTCTTTTTTTTTAAATTTAGCACCGCGTCTTACTATCCGTTCGGGTGTAACCAACTTAATAAAACTCTACAGTGTTTGATTTTTTTAAAACTTGAACCTCAGTTTTAAGAATCCGGTGTTTATTAGGCTATTTGTGTCTTTAGTGAAGGGAACGCAATTAAAGTATTCAGTTTTCAGTTCATTGAAGGAAAGAAGAAAATTATGGGAGCTGAAGGAGGAGGCAGAGTACAGGGCGCATTGACGGTTTAAGTTCACTGACAAAAAGAATGAACCTGTCGTAAAAAAAACCTAATAGTAAAATTAATAAGGTCTTAGACTAGGGTAAGCACTCATATCAACCATGAAAAATTAGATGCAGAGGGAATTGAAAAATTAAAAATATAAATTACCGCATGAGAACAAATAAGCAAGACAAAGAAAGTACAATTCATGAAGAAGATTGGAGATTAATTTTCGGCTTAGAATAAACCCACATAGCTAATATTATTTTGCGGATATTTCATTAAATAATGTACCATAAGTTTATTTTACTCGTTGAGATGGTTGAATATAAGAAAGGCCGGATGTACTGTGAGGCCAAATTGAAGGTACGTGAGCAATGTTTTATTAAATTACTGAAAACATTTGCACAATTTGGAGACAAGACCCAAAATTACATTAATACAGCGAAAGATGTAAAAACAAGCATTTTAAAAGTAAATTGAACAAATGGTGCCCACGTTGTTATTCACGTGTCAGTCTTCTTCATGGTTCGCTTATTTCTTTACCCATGCACTGTTGATACTTTTGGGGTCGTGCAATGGTAAAAAAGTATATGCGCATGCGCGAACAAGATGCAGGGAAATTACACGTGGGAGTCATGACTAAGCATATGGTGTGTATGGTCTGTTAAAATAACATTTCCTTGCCGTTTAGTTTGTTCTGCATTGTGACAGAAGAGAAGAGGCTCTAACTATTAGTAAATATGTTTGTCTATGGTAGTAGCAAAGCTCGTCTCGTGCCAAAAAGAAAGAAATACTCCTCTACATCCTCTTCTCTATAGGCCGTTCCACTATTAAACTGCAGTACAGGATATTTTGGACACTTACCATCTGTTTCAACCCATTGGTTTCTACGTAAGCGCTGGCCTTTTTCTAACCAACGGATTTGCCATTTTATAGTTTAAAAACGATCATTCTTATTACTACGAAATTAGCATGCTATATTAAATATATAACATTCATTGATGCATCTAATGAAAGCAATATAAACTACCAAAAGTTTTTTTAAACCATTTATTTTTTTACAAAATATGGAAACTAACATTGTGACTCAGTTTCACGAGTTTACAAATTCATCACGTTCCACGTTATCACATTTTCAGACTAATTTATTTTAAGATTGATAGTTAAGATCGTGTTAAAAATATATTTATTGTGATTGTACTACATTTTAAGTATATCCTGAAAGTCTTCTCAACAATTTTATTTTTATTTTATTGATCAGCTGATTGATTGGCGCTCACCCCTTGCTGTAGACGATTTTCCTTCGAAGTTTTCGATTGGACGAAGACTCTGACAATCTCATTTGTTGGAACGGTCACGTGATTACAGATATGAACTGTGTAATCGTGAAGAGAATTTCTTGAGGACCAGGACTACGGAGTACGGACTACGGATCTACGAATACGGAGTCTGTGTCGGGGCCTTAAGGACTCTGTGACCAAAGCAATCTGATACTGTGGCATCGATTTCTTACGGGCCATGGACCTATGGATACGGAGTCTGTGTCAGGGCCTATAGAGTGTAATGCTGGATAGCTAGCTCAAGATAGGGATAGGTTTAAGTGCGACAATGAAACTTCGAGTTCCTAATGCCATAGTGTTTGTAAGTTAACACACTTTGAATTTGAGAGCATGTACAGTACCCGTGCTTTAGAAACATATTTTTTGGGTTTTCGTGTATTCATCGTGAACGTTATCTTATTGAACGCTGACTAACGCATTGTTGAAGTCGTTCAAAGATCTTCTGTTAGATGTTGTTGCTAGGTAAGAAGTGCGAGCGTTTTGACTTAACAAACTTAAGCGGATTTTCCTAGAATAGAAGTGAGTCTCACGGCTATTTTTTGTGGACGTTTTGAATATGATACAGGTTTCCAAAAGACAGTCGTGGATACAGAATGAATATATAACTATTTTAATAATTAGTATAACCTAAATAAATATATTTAAAATTATACAGTTTTCAGTTTGTTCCCTATATCATGCGGATTTAAGTAAAATTATGTATTTCTGTGTGGTTCCGAGAGCTGTTAACATATTTTTCAAACAAAACATAAACTAACACGCCATCTAAAAGGCACAATTTAAATATATAGTGTGTTTTCTATGCTCCACATCTTATCACACGTCAGGGATGTACACCTAGTTAATAAGGTAGGACTAGTTAAGGAATAATTTAGAGGAAATGTCCCAACATTGACGTGTATGTAGAGTGTGAAACCTGTAAGGACTTTAACACCTAATTACATCCGGCTGGGATACTAACCCCCATCGCCCCATCACCATAAAATCAGATAAGACGAGAGTGACGATTTTACCTTCCAGATAGGCGTAGGCGAACTGATCGACAGCTGCCAGCTGGTCCTCTCGTTGTTTATCACATGGTTCTACTCTTATCGATCACTCTACCCACCTAATATTTTTAATACCAGTTATTTTCATTTTATCAACTAATTGGCTGTCGATCCCTTTTCACTCTTATGCATGACCTTGACGATCAGTTGGTCCAATTAATATCGGCCACTTAACCCACTTGGCCTTCAAATATTTTCTAAAGCTTGTCGACTAGTTTTCTGTCGGCCAGTTTGTATGGTGCCCTCGTGATCAACATTAAATATTGTAATAAGAACGAAAAGCAATACATTTTTTACTACAAATAAAGTACCCTCAAACTTTTACCACTCAAATTATTTCAATAAATTGCCTCGTTATTCAATTTTATTTTCTGAGAACAAATTTTGGAAATTTACTAGTTTTCAGTCTAATAAATAATTTGCGATGCGCTTCATTAGTGCATTTAAAAAAAAATTAATATTCTAAAAAGTTTAGCATCTTAAATTATAAACTTATTTGATTTTATTAGTTGTAAATACATGTGTCTGCAGCAAAGGATATAAACGACTTAGGTGCTTGAACAGGGTAGTTAATAAAAAAGAATAATAAAATAGTTTTGTCCTAGAGAATGTGAAAAAAACTCAATCATGGGAAAGTAATCCAGAGCTAGCCAATCCAGGATTCAAACTTAAGCCCCATAGTGAGCCGTGTAGAGGTTATTCCCTCTAAAAAATAAAATGTCAACAGTGAAGGTTCTTAGTAGACCATAAAAACGGTGATGCTTACAAACAAGATAATATCTGGCAACCCCAGCTTTCATAATTTGCCAACCGCCCCTCCCCTTTCACTCCTTCATCATACATACATGTTTTAAAAATCTCCTTCCAAAATTGTAAGGTCTACTAATTCCTAGAGACTTTTTTTTTTTGTTGAGTGACACAAAAATAACTGTTAGTTTCTGTTATCGGATTTGGTTACAGTTCCTACTCTACTCCCTAGTTACAATTTTGTTGGTTTTTCACTGATTAAGACAGATATACAAAAATAAAAGAATAGTTGCAGAACATTTTTTATCGTTTATAAAGAAAAATATCAAATTAAAAAGCAAAGTAAATATAATTTCTAATTTTGGCAGTTAAAAAAAATTTAGGTTATGTCAATTTCTGTATAGTTGATCATATTAAGTGCTTTGCGAATTAATTAAGTAATTCATTTTGATACACTCCATTTCCCCTGAAAGGTAGCAGTCTCATCTTAAGAATTAAACTATGTCCCTATCTTATCTGCTATACGATAAGGAAGGTAAGCTTGTTATCTTTCAAGGTAAATGAAGGGTATAGTGTCCTTAGTGTCTCAACTATCTTACTTTTCCAATGTAACAAATCCTACTCCAAAATAGAGTTTATACATCGTATGGGAGCTTAGGAGTGGGTTGGAACTTTCACGTTTTTGGAGTAGTCTATAAATACCTTTTTGTGAGAACAATATAATAATTTCAATAAAAAAATATTGTTCTTGTACATAATTGTTGTTTTTTCACAGACTACTTGATTAATAAAATAATTTAGTTATTTAAATTTCTTACTTGCAAGTGTTCAAATCGAATTGGGTTTTCAGTAAGTCAACGATATGAGTGACTTTTACCCCTTCTTTCACACATTTCAGAAAGTCCAAACTGCTCCAGCATTCGGTGTGATTCAACAGCACTAGAAAAAAGAAGATAATTTTTAGTTAGTATGTTCAGCCTTCAGGTTATAAGATCCTAAATATGAGGAGTAGTAATGAGAACGGTAGTTACAGGAAGTACATATATTAGAGTGGAAAGAGTATGGGAAAACACCCACCTCGGTGGCGTAGCTAGCTAACGCGCTGGTTTCATGTTGAGCTATACTGCCGAGGACGGGTAGATCGAGGTTCAAATCTCGTTCGGGTGAACTGGGGGCGGTTTATCCTAGATGGTTTCCCACTCACCCTCCACGCGAATGCGGATTCCCTTCCTATATATTCAACCTTTCCAATTCCCAAGCCATTAGCGTAATTAGTACTTGAGCGTATAACCCGAATGGGTAGCAAGAAGCGGTGCTAAGTAAGTATGGGAACAAAAAGCGGCAATCACATTTAGATAATAACGTACCGTGCACATGGATCTTGGGATGCAAAGTTAACGTAACCTAGTTTTCTAGTTAAATATGAATTAATATCATAAGGTACAGAGGTACATAGTAGTGGCCATTGATGTAGAGTCTAGTCGAGTCTACTTTTATCTACTCTCATCTAGCTTAGTGGGAGCCGCTGACGGTGAAGACGAGGCTATAATCACGTCAGGTTGTGCCGAGAGTGGGTTTCACTAAATAGCTTACCATTCTCTCTCCAAGCAAATGAAGGGAAATTACCACTATAAACCAACCTATCTCATATATACACCATTAACGTGATTAAAATGTGTTATCAAATGTGTTTTGTCATATCTCTACAAAGAGTATGTAAAGTTAGTTAACTTTAAACTCACAAGTATCATCCCGGTATTTTATGCTAAGAGTTTTAAACAAAAGAGGGTAGCACATATTGATACTGCAGATAGACACTTAAAGAATAAATATATTTTAAACATTGACAGAGACATTGTAAGATGATTTTAAATAAATTGTACGGCGCACCGCACATACTTTCTCTCTCTTTCTATAAACTCGTAAGATTTCTGAACGGAATAATGTACATTGTATCATCACCACTCCACATAAGAACACGCATAAAATAATATACAATGCTATATAATTAATGAGAAAAGAGGCGCATCTTTGTCCACCTAAGAAACATTTCAAACAGTTTAATGTCTTCCACAAGGGTCAACACTTCGTATTAAAATTTCGATTTCTGGTTAATGTTTTTACATTTTATAAAGTGTTGCAGATCTTCAAGTCATCGCATTGATATTTAATTATTCATTTATACATTTTGACCAATAAAAAATGTAAATATTGACTATTGAGTCTAAAATGGAGATAAATCTTGCTATGCAAACATTTCTCCTAAGAGCTTTAAGGAAAAATAACATACTTTTTTAGATACTTATATTTAATTACTCTATGGCATTGGAGAATTTATTGCGTTAAAACTTAAGTAGTATATGTTTACAACTAAAGCTCACAAAATTGTATTTATATATTTGCAAATATCTCAGAAACTGTTGCTTTTATAAAAATATATGTCAAATAAAAGTTTTTTATTTCTAATAGTCCTACAATTTTGCAATGATAAGTTTTTTAGTTTCTCAAATAGTTGTGGAGATATGGAAATTAACGTGTCTGTAAAGTACCCTAAAAACAATTTTCATAGGAAAATGAAAATAGCCAGTTTATTTCTAATCTTAATCAACGCCTACATACGAATTTTCATTAAAATCGTTTGAGCAGATTTTGAGAAAACCAAATTTTTCTCTTTTCGCCCTTCAGTAAACTACCCTTAATTTTAAGTTTTTATAGACACACAGACAGACGGCATTGCAAAGACTATTTTTTAGGGTTCGGGGGGTCATGAGACGTTGACATCCATCAACATTTCCGGTTAGTTTTTTTTTACGGTCGCAATACTTAAGCTTTAATGTCCAAAAAGTTTAAAAATTCATATAATTGCGTATAGATTGAAAGTTATTGATTTTATAAAAATATGTTTCGGACAAAATATCTGTATTATAAATATATATATACATATTTGTAATGCTAAGTAATTTCATATCTCAAATAGTTTCGGAGCTATTATAAAAAATGTTAATTTACGCATCAGACCGGAGCCCTTAAAGCCATTTTGCCGAAATATTGAGAGTAGCCATTTTGTTTGGAATATTTATTAATGTTCATAAATGAAATTTAATCAAAATCGTTAGAGCCGATTTTGAAAAAATCGACTTTTTCTCTTCTTTCCCTTCAGTAAACTACCCTTAATTTTAAGGGTGGATATCCAATTCCAAAAACCCCTCGGGGCAACCCTATGAAAACCCTAGATATCAAGTTTCAGCTCAATCGGTAAAATAGTTTATGCTCTAGTTGGAGGTACAGACAGACAGACAGACAGACAGACGGAAATTCAAAAACCACTTTTTCGGATTCAGGGAGTCATGAAACGTCAAAATTCATCAAAATCTCGAGTTCGATTTTTTTGACGATCACCATACTTTCTCTACCTGTAAGATAGAGAGAAAGTAAAAAGGACTCGCAGCATTAACATACAAAATAAAATCCTTGATGTTTTTACACAAATGAGTATCCATCATAGCCCTTAATACTAGACGTACATTTGAGTAGCTCCTGCTTGGAGTCACACAAACTTGAGTAGACACCTTTAAGACCAGCCATCCACGAATCAAATTGAAGGCGCCCTTGTTTTAAAGAACAATCCCCATCAATGATGTCTGAAGCACAATTCAAAGCATCGAGTGAAGACCTGAAATATTGTAGAACATTGTTTTAAATTGAAATGAAATTTTTAATTAAGATCACTATTTTGAATTACTAAACATCATTTGCTATAAGCTAAGCCTTCTGGGTATAAAGTAAAAAAAAGAAAAGAAAAAAAACGGGCCACTTCTCTAATTTATATAAAACAGCCTATTTAAAAAATGTAACTTTCAAATTATATTTGTCATTTGTGATATAATATGTAGAATCTTAACATTAATATTAAATAAATAAACACTATTTTTTCTATGGGAATTGGAAAATGAGAATACCACCTCACTCAGAGATGTCGACATTCTTAGCCATTGTCTGCAGATAATTAATCATATATAATTCACATAGCAACCTCAACATTTCTTGAATATCTGTCAAGGATTTCCTGGAATTTAACGACCACTTTTTTTGTTCATTTAAAAATGTAAAATCTAATGCCACTATACTCATGACAGATATTCAACAACTGATTATATCACCATGTGAAGAAAATTAATCTATATGTTTGTAACGAAGCAATATTTTATTTATTTTGTCCAAAAAAAGTTTTGCTATAAAAACTGCAAAAATCCTTGCCTTTTCTCGCGTCCCCTACATCCCCACTTTCATGTATTTGAGCGTCGAGTTTAAGGAGATATAAAATAGTTGTGTAACATAATAATTAAATAGTGTGTTGTATAATTATATACTTTGGTTTTGAATTTCTATATATAGTCTCTTTCAAAGACATTTATACATATTAATTTTATTTTATATTTAAATTGTAAAATATGTGAAGAGAAAATAAAAGGCAAATAAGATGTCAGGACTATATTGCTGCAAAAAGTAGTTCTGGACTGATCGCTATCAAGTTCCTGAGATTCAAAATAAAGTTTGGCAGAATATCTATTTTTAAATTTTCAGTGGCGTGTCTCTTGTGAAAAACTGTACTAAACAATTTAAAAATATTATTGGCGAATTTCACCAAGTAATTTTAGACAAATTACAAGCTGATAGTCTATACATATAATAAACTTTAAGGTCTGTCTGTACATTCGATTGTTTGGGTATTTGTTTCCAGTAAATTCAAGGGGTACTCATCGGATTAAGACGAGACTTTTTCTGTTGTACTTACTACTTATTTTTCAGGAAACAGGGTAAGTTATATTCGATCACGCTATCTAACCAACGAGTGAAGCAGTGTCAAAAAACCTATTGTTAGCATGGTTAAATTTGCATTGTAAATTTGTATCAATTCAAATAGATTAAATTATAAATTTTAATGTATAAATATTCTTTGTAAGTCTCCTCGGCACCGAGGGGCTTGTAAAAATCAACCAACCAATTATAAATCTCCTTGTGTGTTTTGGGTTGGAAACAAACAGGAAAAATAAATAAAAATAAAATGTATTGTGTGCGTTTTTGGCATTATGGTATTATTGTCATCTAAAGGTATGACGTCACATATATTATGTTTTGAAAGGTTTTATGATGTTGTGTGTGTGATTTAAGTTTATTTAGTTTTGTTTCTTGGTACTAAGCTAACAGCACACTTGTGTTTGATAAGTTATGACTCTTATATATAATAATACTTCTTTCAATTTACTAATTTTTTTTTTAGAAAGTAAGTTTAAACTATTTATTTTGGTGGTCATTGCAACAATGCCTCCAAGTAAGACAGCCACTGTTAACGTGTTTGTATTTGCTTCTTATATTAGGGTATGTTTTCAGTCATAAGCCAAGTAGCTGTGTATTGTGTCTGCTCTATAATTAAGTTACCGTACAATGTTCATAGGGAAAGCTATTTAGAAAATACAAACATATTTTTTGCGGCCAAAATGGATAACATTTTAATAAAGTATTAGTTTGTTTTTAGCGCAGCGTCTTACTACCCGTTCGGTTTATACGCCTATGTACTAATTACACTAACGGATTAGTGATTAGGAAGGCTTAATTCAGGAGAAATGCACCCAAATTTGCGTAGAGGGAGAGTGGAAAACTATTTAGGAAAACCACGCTCAGTGCACCCGACCGGGATCGAACCCCGATCTCCCCTAGTCCAACACTAAATTAGCGCGTTAGACCCCGCGGCCACCGAAGTAGGTAAAAAATTAATGCTATTTTATATGTATTGATGTCCGACACCTTAGCTCAGTTAGTTGCATGTCTATCTACTGAGCTGAGGGTTCCAGGTTCGATTTCTGGCATGAGTGAAAAATGTCTCATTGGTGAAATGTGGGTTTCCCTTTCAAAGTGATGAATTAACGGCCGGGGGCTGGAGGTTGTGTCTGTTCTAAATTTAAGTTAGTTTATAAGTCATCAGTTGTTTCAGAAAGTGCGCGTTAAACGCCTCAAATAAATGAAAAATGAAATATAGATTAATAATATTATCTATTTCAATTGATAGCTGAGGATAACAAGATCTACCGTATGAATACATGAAAGTAAATTTAGTAACTTGTCTACTACTATGAAAATTAGAATTTAGTTTGATAGTCGTGGGCTAGTAAAGTAAGTCGATCCAGAAAGTACACGTTTAAAATAACCAATTTGATTTTTTTAGAAAAGTCAATTAAAACATTTCAATATTCATATTAAAATAACCTAATACTGTTATAGTTGAATTATTCTTCGCCAGAGGAATATGAGACTGAAATTTATGATTGGATGGATATGTTATTTTCAAGTAGAAACCATAGAATTAGAAAATAAGATTAACATGAAAAGTGGGCTTTGCACTTGGCAACGTATTACTATACATTTTTTGAGCACAAACCAAGCTTAAAATGTCGTGGCTTACTTATCTTGAAAAAAAAAATTACGGTAGTAATTATCAAATAAATGACCTGCACAAGTAATCTGCATCCCTCTTGTGACAGTTTTGGGTGTATGTTGGGTCGAGGTGGCAAGCTAGGTTCTTGTAGAGCTCGGAAAAGCAGTGATCAGCTAACTGAGGAAGACATGTGTTCTCATCTTCATAATCATCTTCATCGTACTCCAAAGACGACATTGCTGAACAAGACGTATTATATTTTATATTTTAAAACAATAAATATTAACTAATTTTTATAATACCCACAACAGTGGGAACATAAACTAAATATTAGCCTCGTCTAATCTGGTTTGTCGGCCACGGGAAAGTCAGGCTTCGAATCCTGGTCGGGTGTGCTGAGGGTTGTTTTTCATAAAGGGCTTTCCGATATTTCTCTCTCATGTAGATGTAGGTGCATTTCCGCTTAATTCAACCCTACTCGTCTCCGTCACTTTGGTCGTGGTTAAAATATGTAAAGCCCAGTAAGCAGTAAGAAGCGGTGCAAAAAATAAATAAATTGTAAATCATGTTTTATGATTTTGTCAATTTTATTGGAAGGATGGAAAAAAATTAACTAACCAACAACCAAATAAACAAGAAACTTTATTAAAGAGATAAATATCGTTGAATAAGTAAACCATAAATATTGTAAAAACCAATACTTACTCTATGGCATTAGGGACTCGAAAGTTCATTGCCACACTTATAAAAGTACGTCTCGTAGCCCTATCTTAATATAGTTCTATCCAGTCCCCCTCATTACACCCGTATCCCCCAATTCCATTCTAATGTTATCTTCCCATCTGTCTTCCCGATGGGCTCTTCCCGTAGGGTTAGCCAATCAGTACCTTCAACAAGATTCTAGATTCTCCCATTTACGCTGCATGTCTTGCCCGCCATTATCTACAAGACTTGATCATCGTAACAATGTCTTGTGATGAGTACAGAGTATGCAACTCATCAATATGTAACCTCATCCACTCCCCAGTAGCCTAATCCCTTGTTGGATCAAACTTATTCCAAGCACCTTGTTTTCAAACTACTAAATTTGTTTTCGTCATATACGTTTATTACATCAATTAATTTAACAAATTGTATCAATCAATTCTTTCTATATATTTTTAGCAATATATTTAAGTCTTAAATTCTAAATCAAATCAAATCCACTCTTTACTTTCAACTTGTTTATAATGTTTCCTAAAATGGTTCTTCATGTAAGGTAAAATACCATATTTCGCACCCATAGAGAACCACCGGTAAAATTATTGTTGTATATTTCGAGTTTTACATTACTTGAAACAGGCTAGATGTCAAACATTTACTGACCCAATAATAGCATACATTTCCCGACTGTATTATTACCCTATTCTCCAAACTATACTGTTATTGCTAGCTTAAAATTTTTCTTAAATATTTAAATTCATTAACCCTGTTAAATTATATGTTGTTCGCAGTAATCTCCAAATTATTGTCCCCAATCTGTGTTCACTGTGTGATCATATAATTAGTCTTTTCGGCGCTAATTTCAAAAACTATTTCCTTACAAGCCTCTAATTGGACTTCTGCATTCCTTGCAACAGCTTCCTTACTATTACCCAACAAATCTAAATCATCCGCGTATTCTAATAGATGGATTATTGTACCGTTTATTCTCAAGCCTTCCCTACTTGACTGCATTACCCCAATATCATACTCTAAGGCTACTAGATTAAAAAGTAATGGGGAAAGTGCATCTTTGTTTCAACCCATTTGTATTTTGAAAGTGTCTGATAAGGACATCCAACCCGTACCCCACCACGCGTATCAGTCAAACATACCTCAATTAGCTTGAAAAGTTTTTTCGGTATCCCACACGTAGCTAAAATTTCATACATAGTTTATTTATTTTAACTGAATCATAGCCTTTTTTAAAATTGATGTATAGTTGACTAACCATCATGTCATATTCACACTTCTTTTTTTATAATATGTGGGTGAACTGGCGGTCTACGGGTAAGGTGTCTGACTTCTGTGCTGGGGTTCCGGGACTCATTCCTCGTACCCGCACAAATTTATCCGATTGCCTAACCCTTCCTTCACCTTTGACAATACGTGTATTAATCACAACTTGTGAATGTGTAGAATGCCAGCCTACCACCGTGGTTCGGATTCCACGTTAAACTGTAGGTCCTCCATTTCATCTCACAATCACCCTACCATTACACATTAGCGTAAGTGCGTATAACCCGAACGGGTAATAAGAAGCGGTGCTAATAATTATTATATGTGCAGAATAGTATAAATCTGATCCATTGTTGATCTATTTCATGGATATACACACTGATAATCCCCTATTATTTCTTCTGAATCTGACATCAATATCATTAAAATTACTATTTTAGATACATTTTTATATTATATTGGTAGTAGTAAGATACCTCTATAGTCATTACACTCAGTTTTATTTCTATTTTTGAAAATGGGTATTACAATATCTTCCTTCCATGATTCAGTATAAAAGACAGCAATTCATGAATTTATATTGTTAACTTTTCACCCTTTATTAACTCTGATGGAATTGAATCTATCCTTGGAAATGTATGTTTTCTCAGCTTCCCAATAGCTTCTTTGACTTCACTTATACTTGTATCTGGGACTAGAGGTCAGATTTGTTAAGAATACTTGGTAACTGAACATTCTTATGGGGTTTATAAATTGGGGGGTTTGACAAAAAACCAAACAGAAAAATTCTCGTAGCCCAGAATACCTTGGATGCTGAAATTTTGCAGGCAGGTAGCTCCAACCAATAAGGATGCAGAAATGCTTGATGACCAAAAAATCCAATTGGGGGCCTCCAAACTAGGAGGGTTTTCAAATGACTGAAGCTAGAGAATCTAAAATCCAAGAAGACCTATGAACCGTGCAGACAGGTAACTTATAGCCCACGATGGTACAGGAATGCTCGGTAAATAAAAAATTCCCATGGGGATACCCAAACTAGGGTGGGGTGTGAGGAAAGGGGGCCAATAACCCCAAGTCAAAAAATCTCGAAACTTAGATGACCTAGGAAACCTAGATTTTTTAGAATGGTATCCCCTAACTCAAACTCTAGATATAATTTCCAAATGTGTGCCTTTCCACACCCTATAAAAACCTCTTGACGAAGAAAATTCTGGGAGTTAACGGAGGAGGCAGAGGACAGAGCGCATCGGCGGTCTAATTTCACTGACAAAAGGAATTGACCTATCGTAATACAGAACACAATAATAATAGTAATAATATAAATAATAATTTATTAGAGGCAGGCCCGGATTTAAGCATAGGCCTAGTAGGCACGTGCCAACGTCAACAGATTTTAGTGGTGGCAAATTTTAAATAACGAAAGACAATACATATTTTTTCCTGCTAGTTAAAATAATTTTATGGCTTCATCATGTGATTGTTGTGGTTTGCTGTATCTTCTTACCAAAACATGACAGAGTATCGCCTTATTTCACTGACAATCGTCTTAATTCAAGGTCACTTATTGGATAAAAATGGATTTGTCTGTCAACATCGACCAGTTCGCTCAACAGAAATCAAGGCGAATTATACTATCGACTTTTTATTATTGCGTACATGCTAATATTTAATTTGTAGTAACATATTTTACAGTCTACCACTGCAAACTTTATATAGATAATTAAAAATATTTGAATTTGTGTGTTGTGATGGTGTAAGAGATATTTATTTCAATTTTAAAAGTCTTTTCTTGGATTCTTACTACTTTTAAAACCTCACTAGAATAAATAATAAAATAATACAAGCACTTCGTATCTGTTACTCCACAGATAGCACTTAAGTATAGTGTATATATGTGTCGGTGTATGAGGAGTGAGTGGTAAGAGGGAAACGAGGATTTAGGACGTTATAAATTAAGGTTGGAAAGGTGGGCGGCAATTTATCTAGTGCCTATGGGCGGCAGAGTCGTAGATCCGCCCTGATTAGAGGAGGCTAATAGGTAGATCAATGCATGAATGAACAAAATAGTATTCGCAAGGCCTTGATTTGCATCCTTACCCACGAAATTAATCCAATATCCGCGTCTTGTAATTTATAATTACAATAACGACAACATTAGTTTACATCAGAATATTTTTAATCTAAATCATATGTACATTTAATTTAATAAAATTAATGGCTTTACTTGTTTCTCCGAACGTGTGTGGAAATATTGTTTAAACATATTTGGTTGTATTCCTCTCTCTCTCTTTTTTTTTTTGCTTAAAGCTTTATTCCCTAAGTGTGCTCACACATGTCCAGTCAACATAAAGAGTAAAGCCCATTTATTTGTTTGGGAGATGAAATTTTATAGCATTAAAATTAATTGTTTGAAATCTATCTGCAGTTTTATCTGTTCCCACTAATAGCCTTGATGATAATATTACGATATCACATCCCCGCTCTAATTATAAAATTAAATTCTCTTTCCACTATTACGACAATTGGATTCTCCCAGCAGGCAGTTCAGCGTATATTGGTGGGGGGGGGACCAGCAGTGTTTTTTTCCAACTCTAAGCATTTCGAAATTAGAAAAATTCCCAAGTAGCAAACGAGAATACAGGAAGAGTAATGTTGAGAACGGAGGGGGGAGGGGGGGATGGGAGCAGGAGGCTCCTAGAATTTTTTTTTAAAATTTGGGGTGATAATCAAGCCTTGAACCGAGCTTTTAGGCAAATGTATTTTTAAATTTATTTATTTATTGGTTCATACTGGATTTTTCAAAATGCAAGGCTTTTTCAGTGCATAAGGAAATAACTTGAATTATTATTTATTTCAGTTTACCTGCATTTGAGCTAAATATCCAACTGCGCTTGAATATATTTATTTAGATTTGCAGATATTGTTCAAATCGTGTATTTTAGATTAAAAAATTTAACTGACTTTATTACAGCGGTTTCCAACATTTTGTAGTTTATGACCACAACTTTTCTCTCTCTGCGGCATCGCGACCCTTTGATAACTTAAAAGCTTTCGAATCCTAGTTTTTAAGTTTTTTCATTGTGTATTACTAGCAGCCCGGACTATCTACAGTTAACTACTACACCAGTGGGAGGGGTAAAATGTAGAGGAAATGTACCCTTATCTGCTTGGGGGATATTAGGATATACACCCCTGGCCAGAATTAAAATCTGTACTTCACATTCACTAATCAAACCAAACCAAAAGAGCGTGACATTAAACTCGCATGTCCACTAATGCTTGTTTTAATTACTATAAATTGCTTATAGTAATGCATATATGCGACTAATATGTAGTAAAATAGAATCAACAATTCCGGGGTTCGAGGATGATTTTATATTATGCTAGCAGCATTACAAGGCTGCCACAGTAAACAAGTCAGCAAGAAACTATCAGAATGGAATATCCAAAAGCAACCTAAGCAGTAACTAGGTCGTTTTTATCTTTTCAACAACTTACATTTCTATTAAAATTACGCATCTTCCTATAATCATTAAAATCCTTGAAAAAGTAAATATAAAGCTAAAACCTCTATATATTGACCCCACCCAAAACACGCTGCAACCCCCAGGTTGGAAACCACTGCTTTATTATAACACACTTGGAAGTAATATCCCTGAGATGTAGAACTCGCTCGTCACTCTATCAAAAAATTAGCAATTTGGTCATGTTTATTTAAAAAAATTTCAACTGTAAATTAAAGCAATAAATGGAATTTATCGATATTTCTACAGTATTTTT
The DNA here is from genome assembly GCA_033556935.1 of Timema podura. Classification (NCBI taxonomy): domain Eukaryota; kingdom Metazoa; phylum Arthropoda; class Insecta; order Phasmatodea; family Timematidae; genus Timema; species Timema podura. The sequence goes on along the minus strand of JAVRXN010000010.1, from coordinate 65,044,004 downwards.
TACCTGTCTACCAATCTCCTGCTTCATAACCTCATGGAAGTTGCCCTAAAATGTTAATACTGGTACGTCAATAAACTATTCAAAATATATTGTGACTTAGCGCGTGAGGGTAAAGGGGCTTCCCCTGACATTTTATTAAATAACTTATGACAAATTCGAAATTAGCACTCTAAATAACATTTTTATACAAATTTCATGCAAATCGAACACCAAATAACGAATTTAAAAATGTATCCCAAATTGAAAATGTTACTGGTGAAAAAGAGCTTATTTTTGATTTAATATAGTCTACTTAATCAAATGAAAAAGTATAAGAGTTGTAACAAGTAACACAGCCCTATTACTCCTCTTCCTTCATTGTTGCTTTGAGCCTATTTAAAGTGCTTATCATGAACGCCTATTTTAATAAACAATGAAATAAGATACATCAGTTCAATTAAAACTAGTATGGATACTTGCTAGAAAAACTAGTCTGTATTTCAGAAGTCAAATATTAACACTAACCTCAATGTCCTCATTTCATCCGGTCGATAAGAAAACAATAAAATGTTGCGTAACATTCATTGCATTTATGCCTTCAAAATTTAATAAAGCCCTAATTAAGGCATAGGCTGTACAACATATGATAACTTTAATAATAAAACTGCGACAGTCGAGCAGCCACGAAATTCACAACTAAAAACACTAAACCATAAACAAAACATTATCTGACAATGCTGCCACTTCAAGCATTGCTGGATGAATGAAATTTTGCTACTGGGCAGCTCATGTTCCCTTATGATTCGTTTCCATACCACATTCGGCATACACTCACCGGCCGTTGTCTCTGTCTACTGACAATGGCGCTACTAGACTACTTGATTAACTAAGCTTTATACAATTTACCACAGAAGGAATCTCCTTTCAATGTTTGATGATTTTTGAAGTTGGAATTTTTTGTAGAGTAGGGATCAATGGTTGGGAAATTTTAAATTTTTCTGTACAAGTCTGTGATTAAGGACTTTCATAATAGAAAGTAATGTGGTACAGAATAAGCCTAGAATTTCCCAACTCCAAACCCCAAATCTCACAAAATTCCCAACTTTCAAGCTTTTAACCAACATTGGGGGGGACCCCCTCCCTCCGGCGCGACGCCCTAGCTTGCCGGTCATGGCGGCTAGCAGTAGGGACCGGTCACATTATTCAACGGTTCCTAGGAACCCCAATCTTGGTACTTTATGTTGTAGCCCCAACCAGCATCAATTTAAAGTAATTCAAACCCAATGAAACTTAACTGCACGTGTTCGATTTTTGTAAACAATATTTTATAAGATTACAAATTCCTAGGCAGTGTTTTGTTAACGTTTTTAAGTTACGGTACGTTATTTTAGGTTAAATGAATCATGACCACACATTATTTTTATAAATAAATTATTCATCAACTTTAAATTCAATTAGGCTACGCTTATTGATTGATTTATTGGGTTCATTGAAAAAGTGGATGTTAAATACCCCTAATAATTAATATATATGTTTTTTATTTATAGGCAACTGAAAATTATATTGAGTCTGTTTTTCTAATCGCGTAGCGCTATTATAATTCAACATGAAATCCAACTCATAAATGTATAGTTTACTAATAGTCTTAATGGTTTTTCTATCAATATACCATTTATTTTACTTTAATTAGGCACACAGTCTAAATGCCAGGTTCATATGGTCTGGTTTGCCGGTGACGCTTATGTTGGCGTTTAAATTCTATCCGGGCCTTATGGGCGCACTTTCCCTTCACGAAAATATGGATACATCTTCTCTCAATTCTTACTTACTAAACCAAACACCACTAACTTAATTAAAATGCGTAGCACCTGTACGGATGCAAAGCCTCATACACACCAGCGAGCGGAATGGCGAACCGAACGTCGAACCGCACAAAGTACTGCAACATTCTAGCGAACCTGCAACAGAACCGCGCGCATTTCCCCGATCAACCCGATGTCGGTATTTCGATCAACCACCAAAGAGAGGTGCGCGAACGTGTTTCAACAGTGTGGACGGGTAAGCGAACATTTCGACGAATATAGATTTTATTTCAGCCTAGAGATGAGGAAATAACGTTATTTTTTATTCACTGTTCATCGAGAAATTAAAAAGATAAATTTGAAACATACGTATCTTTAGGCAGGGGCGGTGGAACCGTAAGGTGGCGAGGGGAGGGAGGGTCGATCATTCTAAAAAAAGTAATTACTTATTTTAAAAAATATAATAAAAATAAATTACTATTTAAAAATATCTATTGAACCAGAGTAATATATAGACCATAATATTAATAAAAGAATAAATCTCTGCACAGATATTTTAGTCCCAACTAAAATAGTTCAAATAAGTCTCTTAATCAGCTAAGCCCACCAGACACTGATCTACTAATACACAACTGACTTTGCCGCCATCGTCTTTTTTTTATTTTGCTTCTTCAGGGCAAGATGGATGCAAATATATGCGGCTGCCAATTCTTGCTGATACATATTCTCCTGGGTTTGGACGGAACTAACGGAAAACCAGCGAACCAAGCACCCCCGCCACCTATCAGTGTTCGCCGCGCAGTTCAACGTATGGTTCGCTGTTCGGTTTGCCATTCCGCTCGCCGCGCCGGTGTGTACGAGGCTTAAGACGTAAAGATTAAAAACAACATTAATTTATAGAAGCGAGTAAAATACAAGAACACACACCTTTACATTTACAGTCTAAAACTATAAGAGGCATTAGCATCATAAATAAATGTCAACTTGTGATTCTGACTCCCTTTTGCAACACTAGCAGGACCGGCTCCACGCATTGTAAATAGTCAATCAGTTCCCCCAACAACGCTATGGAGAGTAATGAGGATAATGGAAAAAAATAACTTTAAATGTTTAATACATTATAAACACTGCTACTTACTTGAAATGTTGAAAAAGAAAAGCAAAACTAGGATCTTCATGTCGGTAATACTCTATTCTAACTGATTTTGTGTGTTATCCGCCAGTTGAACGCCCCATGAAACGGAAACTCGCTTCCTATCAATATATGCATCCGCCAGTCAATATTTGTCACTATGTGATAAGAAAGCCAAGCTTCCCTTCACTAGCTAGGAAGAAATAATTTGTATTCTACAAGGCTACTATTATGATTTGTTCTATATGACTGTTTCTATTGATGATGGGATCCAGTACTAGAGCCAGTGGCAGCTCGTGATGTAAAAATTATGATGTTCACAAAATATTTTGCAAATACCTATACAATATATGAATATACATACATCTATACATATGCATATATAAGTATATACTTACATACACATCAGATACGTTAGAAGCACTGTTCTAGTGTCTGGATTACTAATTAATTGAATATCGTGTTAAGGTCATTTGATTAAAAGAATTTTATTACACAATTTAACAAGTATATGGAATTCATTGATTTAAAATCATTACAGTTCACGAGTTGTTAGTAGTCAAAATTGCTATTTTATGATTTTAGCGTACCATTGTTATAAAAAAAAGTAATTAATGTATAGAGCTGAAATTTAGTATAACTAGACATTCATATGAGGTATACACAATGAAATATTTATATGTTAAAGACAAATAATTTTTTAATATACAGTATATGCAGTTCATAAAATATACATTTCATCTCTCTTTTTGCAATAATCAATTCAGTCCCGTTAGTAAAATTAACGAGTATAGTTAAGACTTAAGAAAAGTGAATTAGAAATAGCGACCTTTTTTTTACTCTAAAAGGAGATAGAACCAATTATTGGGGTATAAAAAAACTGTATCTATTTATGATTAAAAGTGAGGTAATTTTACCACCTCTTTTAAACTGCATATACTGTACATTAAAAAATTATTTGTCTTTAACATATAAATATTTCATTGTGTACACCTCATATACATGTCTAATTATACTAAATTTCAGCTCTATATATCAATTACTTATTTAGCCAAACATTAAAACATACTTCATGAATATGAGCTACACTTGGCTTGCTGGCTTTAAATTAAATATTAAAAAGTATATATATAACGCAACAAAATTATATTGTAAGATTATCTTACGTCTTGTGAGTACTGCAGTTTTTCTAACATATAACTTTTGTAAGTATTATTTTAGTTTAGGTAAGCGGTCGGCAAACTACAGCACGCGTGCCAAGATTGGCACGCGGAACAATTTTCAATGGCATGTTTTGAGCAATTTGAAAAATAATTTGAAACCATTATTTTTAATTAAATATAAGCAAAAAGAATGTTGTTAGGTATTGTAAGTAAGACTTGAGTGTCGTCGAGACATGAGTGTATCAGTGACAATGACCAACCTTGACGGCAGCGGATTGTTTTATTTCCATCCACTTCCCCCCCCCCCCTCTTCTGACCCCCTCCAAGCCAATATTCTTACCTGTCACACACTCGTCTCACAAGGGGAGGCCACGACGTTCGGATCACGGATTATCTTTAAACTTTGAACACTTTTAGTAGTCCATTAGGACAACATAATGTGCAAGTAGTAAGGCGTACTACTTAGGCGTTTTCGAGAAAATCGCAAGAGAAGTTTTACGCTTCGAATATGTACCGGTGCGTTGCGACTATAAGCACGAGATGTTGGTGTTCGAGTGGTTAGCGTTCCAACTCTGTAATCACTGGGTAGCTGGGTCGAGTCCCGCTGATTCTTTTTTTTTTCAACACTGGTCATATTCTTTCATATATATTACAATTCAAAGGTAATATAATGAAAAAATACGTGTATTTGCATGAACTTTTACTGAATTTCCAATGTTATTTGGCTGTTTACTAATTTTTATTACTACAACAAATATTATATTCATAACTATCGACAAATAAAAGACCAAACGCATAAAGTTTTCCTGAAAATGAATGCCTGTCGTGATTTGCGAAATCCCTCATACCTGAAATCGGGTAAGGTACCCGGAACTGCTTTGCGCCTGGACGCTTTGACCTGCAGACACAGGTTTGAAAGGATAAGGGGAAGGCCAGGCTTGGAAAGCCCAAGTCAAACATCGATAAATAAAGGTGTTAATAACTTTATTCAATAATACAATGAGTTACAATATGTCAGAATATATTACCTTTGAATTGTAATATATAGGAAAGAATATGACCAGTGTTGAAAAAAAAAAAGAATCAGCGGGACTCGATCCAGCTATCCAGTGACTACGGAGCTAGAACGCTAACCACTCGACCGCCGCCATCTCGTGCTTATTGTCGCAACGCTCCGGTACATATTCGACGCGTAAAACTTCTCTTGCGATTTTCTCGAAAACGCCTAAGTAGTACGCCTTACTACTTGCACATTATGTTGTCCTAATGGACTACTAAAAGTGTACAAAGTTTGAAGATAATCCGTGATCCGAACGTCGTGGCCTCCCCTTGTCAGTACAGTACAGTCGTAAGGTACGTAACAAAGCAATGGTTATTAAAGTTGTTGTTACGAAGAAATACCGTGTCGTTAAAATGACTAAAAATGATTGATATCGGACCTTTTCAAGACTCTTGGACAAACTAATATGGATTCATACAAAAAAGGATCGCGCTGTTTGTGTTTAATGCTGTGGAACTGTCGTATGCTCTACGTCAAGTATTCAAAGATAATATCAAACCAAACATGAGTCCATGTTTCAAAACTCTGCGGAGAAAAGTGAATCCATAAGAAGGGCTTACCCGCCTCGGTGGCGTAGTTAGCTAACGTGCTAGTCGTGTTGAGCTCGACTGCCGAGGACGGGTAGATTGAGGTTCAAATCTCGGTCGGGTGAACTAAGGGGGATTTTTCCTAAATAGTTTTCCACTCTCCCTCCACGCAAATGCGGATTCACTTCCCTATATTCAACCTTCCCAATTCCTAACACATTAGCCTAATTAGTACTTAAGCGTATAACCCGAACGGGTAGTAAGACGCGGTGCTAAATAAATAAATTTAAAAAGAGGCTTTTTCCGGCTATAAACATTTTTTTTTTTGAGTAATTGGAATAAAAATAATGCTTTCGAATGTAGCTCCAAAATTGATCGGTGTGTGGTTTCGAAGGGTAAAACTTTCATAGATGGGGAAACTTTTTTAAGGAGTGCTGAATTTTTTTTATTGATTTACCAAATAAAGAAATAATACTGTCTCTGATTCGAGAAATACTGGCTTCTGCGAGATCAATCGAGAGACGCGTAACTGATTTGGCTGAAATTGTAACGGCAAAACAAACTAGCGGGTTACAACAAGCTGTTGTATTTATTGTCACTCTTGACGAGAGTGTCGATTTGAATGACGTGGTGCATCTCAGCAGAATTTGTGTGTGAAAATTTCCTCATTTTACTTGAACTGTGTAATGTCAACTGTTGAAAGTGTACTTCATTGCAATGACTCACAGCAATTCAAGTCTCTTCTAGAAGAAATGGGGAGCTCATATAAGGACCTCCCGCTTTACAGCAATGTTCATTGGCTTAGTCGAGGTAAAGTATTGAACAAATTTGTATCATGTCTAGAAGCGATCAATGTGTCTATTGATGAAAAAGAACAATATTTCCCGGAATTTAATGACGGGGAAACTGACTGACTGACATTACTACACATTTGAATGACTTAAACTTGAGTTTACAAGGACAGGGTCAAACAATACCTCAACTTTTTGAATACTGGCAAGCATTTACGTCAAAATTAGATATATTTTGCCGTGATATTAACACTAGGAACTACAAATATTTTCCAAACTTTAAAGCTTATTCAACTCGCTGTGCTGTAAATGGAAGTGAGCTTCATAAGTACGTTGAAGCACTCATAAGATAGTTTACCAAACGAGGCCAAGATTTCCAAACTCATGGTCCCATATTTTCTTATCTTATCCAGCCCGACTTAATTGATGGATGTTGACAATTTTGAAATGCCCACATCGAATTAAATGCATCAGAGTTATGGACGTTAACATTTGTACTTGGTAGAATTGCGGAAAACTCTTGTAGAAAACTGCTTATTGCCATTCTCAACTGTTGGACATCCCTAAATGGAGCGTTGACCTGTTTGAAGAAAGTTGCATTTACTCTGTTTTTGGTTTTTGGGTCAACTTTTACATGTGTACAAATTTTCTCATATATGAAAGCTGTTTTGAGTTCACACAGAAGTAGTCTAACAACAAGCAATCAGAAGCCTGTGTGAAACTGAAATTGACCAACTACACATCTGATATTGAATAATTAGCCAATGAGAAGCAAGGACAGTGTCCCATTCATGTAATAATTTTAATTACAATGTGTTATGTTTCAATGTTTCAATTGTTTTGTTCCAAAATTTCAAAGGCTTCAAAACTTAAATTTTACGAAAAACATGTATAGCGTTTGTATTTGTTCTTATTTATCTGATATTCAAGAAACAGTAGTTATTTAATGCATTCGATTTATAAACATGTTACATTTACATTTTACAAAATCAACTTAAATTTACTATAACAATTGTACTAGTTAACTAATATAAAAATATAAACGATTTTTGTGTGGCTGGTTGGCACGTTGAGTGACTTTGTAATATTACTTTGGTACAACACTATTAAAAGTTTGCCGAACCATGGTTTAAGGTGTTTATTGAACATGGCTAAGCTCAACGCTAAAGAGAAACTCGCATCAAAATCAATAAAACGAAACAAACGGGAGCTATTGTGCCAAAATCTGTAACACTTTATAAAGATGGATGATTTATTATTTACGAAGCCTAGTTTCTTCATATAAGCCCCTAATAAGTATGTCTTTCCGCAACCTAACCCCCCCCCCCCAGAATCCCCTAGATGATCTAAAAAGCGGACGCTTTGCAAACTTATAGTATAGACCATGGGACAGAACCTAACGGAATCAGATTTGCGGTTTTAATTTTTTTTATTGAAATTAAAAATAAATCTCCACAATATTAATTATCAGTTCTTATGTCCAGTCGAAAAAATCTAGAAGCTAGAAGACCTAGAAGGCTGAAATTTTGCAGGCAGGTAGCAGCAAATCCAAAAGAGGGAGGCTCCCAAATTGGGAGCTTAGCAAAAAACAAATTCGAAAAAATTTCAAAGCCCAGTAAACCCAGTGAAAAATCCTTTGTCAGTAATCAAATCGAGCTCCTTCTCAGACAGTTTTGAATCTATCTTCATTGTTTGCTGAGCATATAGATGGGCTGACTTTGCATGAATTATGTGTCCAGCAGCATGGGCATACGGAAGCTATTCGGTGGTAGTACTCAAGTGCGTATTTCAGTTTCCTGACCTTCCAGCAAATATAAACTGAAGAGTTAGATTAACAGCTTTGAAAAGATTTACCCATGACTTTGCAGTTCAACTTGTCAATTCAATATATTTCAAAAAGTCATCAATTTTAACTAAGACCTCAATAATAACAGGATTTATATATGTTTCTTCAGGTTCCATTTGTCATGAAATAAGTTTATGTATAAGTTCTAAAAACTTCTCACGTACTCTTCGATGTCAAGAAAATGTTCATCCCATAATGATAACTGAGGCAGTGAATGAATAATCGGAATACATCTTGCGTGCGCATGACCATTCAACATGTGGTTAACTGTTGATTGACAGTACAGTTTTAGCCTCACAATTATCTTTGAGCTGTGACTATTCGTATCAGCAGTAGCTACTATATTTAAAACCTTTGAGAAAAGAGGTTGATTAAATGTGACGATGCATGACTGGTTGTTATTCCTACTCTGATCTAACGCAAAATACAAGGCTGTGTAAAAAGTTAATTAATTGCTGGGATCCAGGTTTATAAATGATCTTGCCATGTTGATTCAGACATGCCACACCTACTCAAAATATTGTTCATGAAGCCATTACATACAGGTCGATTCTTTGATCCAAATAGCGACATCAAGTTGAGGGGGATATTCGTGGGCTGCTTTTTAAAGGTTCTGGCTGTTTTAAGTTCATTGAAGTACCTACTCAAGAATTAACCTCGTATGGCTCCTAATCTGATTTTTCTTTGCGTAGGAATACAGATGGATGCTTTTAGCATTGAAAGAACCAAACATATTCTTTGAACCTTTACCTGTGCGTCGACGCTAGTACCAGGTGTAACACATTGGATTCCTCTCAGTTCATGGAATGTATTTAAGCAATCACAAGTTTTTACATTTACATTTGCATTATCAAACATATTGAAGAACCCCGCGTTACTAATCTGTGGTGATTCTTTATGGATAAGAGAGTCAAAATAAACGGAAGTTTCATGAAATGATGTGCACATTCAAGATATGATAAGTCTATTAGATAGTTACAATCAGTGAAGAGTGAATGCCAGACTTGTTTGAATCGATTTGAATTGATGACTTACAGTTGATATTATTGCGTGATTTATCACAGTGACTTCCTGTTTACCTCAGGTGATTCGGTAGCGTTCTTCATTTTTGCTACCCTTTGGGTAAAAACTTGAATGCTTTCTGGGATTAAGTTTTCACTACCCGACTTAATAGAATCGAACTTTAATATTTTTTAGACGTTAGTATATGTATCCTTATAACAATTTTTTTTCATAATAGCTTGTAATTCTGTCAGTGTGTACTGACACTTTCCTTACGTTCTGATGTAGTTTTAAAATAAACACTTGCTTATTCTCCACAAATCAAGCAGTTTGTTTTAAAATCAAACTTTTCTTCTGAGCTCCTTAAACAAGGTGAAGATGTTGAAACATGAGATGGCTTATCAGTCTGTACTGATGTAAGAGTAGATTTTATACTAGTAGATCTTGTGTGTTTATTTATTTGAGGTATTTAACAAGCACTTTCTGAACCGACTGATTATATAAGCACAAGATAAATTTCTATGAGCGCAAGCGAAAGCACCTACCAATTATGCTGGGAAAAATATTTTCACATAACTTCCAGGGTTCTGTTACATGCCACAATCAACATATGACCGACGGCTTTACTTTCCCTTCGAAGGAAATTGTGTTACGGATTGTTGTCGCTCATAAAAAAAATTCGTCAACTCCCGCTGGGTCTGAACCCATGAACATCGGGTCTCGAGGTGAACCCTTTATCCCTAGACCACGGAGGCCTGCTCAGGTCTTGTGTAATTCTGTTTGTACACACGGTAAACCAGAATATTAATTTTTCCTTCCAACTTTTCATACAGTTCATCACTTTGTTTTAAACAAGCCTCAATAATTGTCAGTAAACAGTTTCTCTTTCAAGGTACTTTCCACAAAGAGCATACAATAAATTCAAATAATTAATTTTTTGGTCTTTTTTTTAACATATAATCAAACGCGAGGTTGTAAAGAATAATAAATACCGTCAATTTTTAAAATGCACTAAATGTGCAATCTACTCTAGATTATATGATGCTGTAAATCAACTTGTGCTAAATAACTCAAAATGTACAGTTGCAGTACTGGTGTTCTTTCCTTACTTATGTCTTCTCACATCAAATCTTTATCGAAATGCACTTATGTTTTGACACAACGGACAGTTGCGACTACACAACATGCACACATATTTCGACACACGTCGCCAGCCCATAACTGGTTTTCAACGTAGTGAGGTTGTGGTTTGAGCATTTCTCACCGCGCTGGTAGCGCCATGCAGCCTCATTTTGTAACAAAGTCTTAGGTACAAGCATGTGGCTATAAATATCATTTTACATCTTTTAAATTACACTGCAACTTTTATACTAAAAATATTTCTATATATTCATTTTCAAACAAGCTATTACGTTAAAGCTTTGAATATCAGAATGAAAATACTGTTTTAGATTTTGTTAAAATTAAGACAAACCTAATGGTATTAGTGCAAAATTGAAGAGAACGATTTTGTAGTGCATAGTTTTAGGATTAAAACGAAAAAATAGTTACATCGTTTGGACCATTGGTCATGGGCATATAAGTCAGCTTGGTAGAGGCGGGAAGCTTGGGGGAAAAGGGTTAATAATTTAGGGGGAAATACATCAACTAAAGTTGTCTAACAACGGGTCAAGATTCCCCCTAATTATTCCCGACATTTGACTTCTTTTAATTTTATTTTCCGGCATATCTACTGTGAAAAGTGCCACAAATGTTTCCAGTTCACGTAAATCGGATAGAAATACAAGAAAAGAGATACGACGAGACTACAATACAAATACAAGAACTACTTTTAAGAAAAAGAGTGAGAACAGGAAGAATTACGAAAATACCAATTCAACTCTCAACACATTAAAGTCAAACTGCAGGCAAGATTGTATGGGGAAACTCAGAACAGAGAAGAACCTGGGGACTAATTCATTTGAAAGAAAATAAGACTCCAGAGGAGATTCTTCCCGCACACCCCAGAGGCACAAATACTGCTAATGATCACCGAACTCCTTTATCATACCTTCAGACCCTTCTTCACATCATTGCCACCCTACCCCTGAAGAACTTATAAAAAGCACAAGCAGTCCAGAGAGATTTGCATCCCATAACATACGGAGACCATTTTAGGAAGGTATTCCCAGACGTGGGGACGGATCTTTTATCTCAGTAGTTGACTTAAGCCCACCAATTTCTTCAAAACATCCATTTTCAGAAGCCAAATGAAGAAAAAGATTGAACCCAACAACTCCACAGTAGGACTAGCTAAGACAAACACAGAACTCAAGATCAGAGGAAGCTGCCAATTGAACAGGAACATAGGAAACTCAGAAGGTACTTCTCCTAAGGCATGAATAGCTAGGCTATCCAAAAGCCAAGCGGTCATAGACTACAACCGATCGTGCATATTATTAGGGTGAAGAAACAGAGCTCACGTATATTTTGTAGGAGAACACCCTTCCCCACCCATCCACAATTCAAATCGAAATCCGTGAAATACGAATTTAAGCCATCAATAGAAGCCAAACTAATGCAAGTCCTGGAAAAATCCAACCAAGCCTTCGACGCCTACAACAAATATAACGTTACCACTTGTACTTCTCACACCATCCAGGTCAAAGCCAACAACCTGTCTGGGGAACCTACTACCAGTCCTCCCCGCAAAATAAACAAATAATATGACCCCAAGTCAATAAAACACTTCAAGCTCACATATTAGAACATAGTACTTCCCCACACCAGAGTTCCATAGTTATCGCGGAAAAGCCCGGATGGGAAAATGAGCGCATGGATGCCTTGCCCAGAGTTCCAGACGACAAGGAACCACACCCCCACCTAACAGAATGACTCCCCCACAACAGGAAATCTGATCATACACCCTCCTACATGTTCCTCCCCTTCATATCCTGCCAGACAAGGTAAAACAAAAATGTTCAGCAAGCGATAAGAACATTCAAAATATGATGAGATAACTAAGGAAGATCAACGACACACCCGAAGTGTAGCAGATGAGACAAGAGAAACTCTATGAAAACAGATACAAGCTCGACGAACCAACCCTGTTCTACCGGAAAACTTAGAAGATGGAGACTCGTGGCCCCCACAGCATTACAGCCAGAACTCCTCCACCATTTCTAAGACCACAACGAAGCCGGCCACTCTCAGGAGCAAAGGGCTGTTCGAACACGCGTCCAACAATGCCACACCTGAGCTACTGTAAAAACAGCAGGTAGTGACAAATGTGACATTCAGAGCCCATACACCACAATCCTCGGGAAGAGATCACGTTAGATATTATGGGGCCAAAACCAAGATCCGTTAAAGGAAAGAGATTTTTTTTAGTAGTCACGGAAATGTTCTCAAGATGAACAGAGACTTTCATACACAGCGGATCCCAAACATCCGTGATTCTGAACACTCTAGAAAATGAAGTGTTACCCCAATGAGGTTACCCGACAGCCATACATCACAGACGACGGCCCACAGTTTATATCCAATGCCTGGGCAAAGGCGTGCCACAACGTTGCAAGGCGCCCTATCATCCTAGGGAAAACCCGGCAGAACGAATAAACGAAGAATTAAAAACAGGGCTCTGCACACATCTACAAACGCAAGAACATGACCAAGCCCTGCCCCAAATCCTCTTCTGCCTCCAAAAACCGAAGAATAAAGTCACAGGTCAAGTCCTTAGCTAGATCCTGCTATGACAAACGTTATTAACTAAAGGGAACTAGACAGCCCCGGGCAGTGTCAGCAACGGCAGACGGGACTCGCCCAGGCCCAACGATGTCTCAAGGAGAAGCCCTCAACGATCGCAGAAACAAGGCCAGCTACAGTACCAAGAAGAATGATTAAACAAAAGATCGCAAGACGCAGGAGAAAGCCTATCTCCCGGAACAAGGGTTCTGTTCTGAAACCACCTAGTGTCAAACGCCACAGAAGGAGTCCATGCGGGGGTTTGTCCCCAATGGATCGGACCATACATAGTACAGCAACCATGTGAAACGGACATGTACTGGACCCGAAAAAAAAAGCATAACCCTCCTTTGGAGAAAGATCATTCACAAAAGGGAAGGGGGGGGTGTCGTTACGGGACTACACCAGAGAGGGAGAGTACTAAAGTCAGAAAGCTCCCTTATCACTACTCCCAGCCAGCGAGACAGCGTCACCCTAACTAGATTGCGCAGACCAGCGGGAGTAGTAATCTAAGCGAGATTCTCTGCTGATCCCAAAGCTTAATCCCCCCTCCCCACGTGTTGAAAAAAGTTCCTATTCGATCATGACAACCAACCCCTGGATTCCAACCTCAACTGTGAACATTTACAATGGGACTTTGCGTCCATCTGGCAACAGTAATATGAGCAGACTCTACTGCCTGATCAAGGCAACCTTGTCTTTTAACAATCTTGGGCAACACCTATATTAATGCTGTATATGAACAAGTGTTAGGGGGTATTATGGGCTCTAATAATATAAGCATAAGAAAATGGGCTTTGCCTTTGAGTTTCTTTTGCAAGAATATCAAAGATTAATTTTAAGGTACTAAGAAGAGAAGGTAAGGGCTTGTGCAGATTTTCCCTCCTACCTGCCTGACCTCATCTAGAAAACAACATGATACTTGGAGAGAAGCTAGGGTTGGCAATTTAAAAGGAGATTTCTTGAATGTGTGGTGAAGTATATCATACTGTGCTGTATTTGGTTCTAATAATATTAATGGGTCATTACAAAGTCTGGTTCTTTCGTTTTTATTACTAATGAAGAGATTCAAAATTAATGGACTCGTCAAACCCAAGATAAAATCAACGTGAAAATAACTTATGTTGATGGATTGACAGAAAAATTAAGATATCTTTTTAAATAGCCTGATTATATAATAGTTTATGAAGAACTTAAAACTTGACATACATTACACTAAAGGGATTAAAGACTTTAAAAGAGTATTACAAACTTGATGTGCTCTCTTACGAAAAATTAAAATAAGTAATAAAAAAAACTGTTTTGACAGAAAGAATGAAAAATTTGGGAGCTAAAGGAGGAGGCAGAGGACTGGGCGTGCTGAAGGTCAAAGTTCACCGACAAAAGCAATGGACCTGTTTTAAGACAAAACATAATAATAAAAATTTAATAATAATAAAATAATAATAGATAATATGTCATAATAATAATCACATACCTGCATGGCACAAAATTTGTTAGGAAACTGGAAACCACTAGTATAACCCTATTATTATTTTGACAGGCTAGTTATTGTAAATTATATGGAAGAAAGAAATATAGTTAGTTATATGAAACAAAATTGGGTATTTGAGAATCCATTTAATATTACAATAAAAGGTGCATGCATTTGCTGACGTTCCTAATTTACATAAAAACTTAGTGTTTTAACTTTTTACTTTTACAACAGTTTTAATTTCATGTCATCAACCAAATACTAGTTAATATTCACCTTCAAGATCCAGCTTGAAAGACTTCTGATTGTAAAATTAGCTTCATCAACATTTCAAATGCCTTTATTTCCCTACATTAAAAATGATATTGGAAATCATGGAAAATATCTTGGAATTTTTTAGTAAGTGGGCTCCAAAAAAAGGAAGCAGACAATTTTGCTATAATTTGTATGATTTTACTTGAGGAATTAACAATAGAAAAGAGCAACTGATATCAAAGAACAACTGTCAGATATGTAGTTTGTAGCTTTTGTAACTAAGTAAACTAACCTTTCCCCACACATTCTTTCAACACACCTACTTAATCAGAACATTATTTTGTAACTACGAAAAGTTTTAAATCACACAGAAATATAAGCAGTATTGCAGTTAATACAAGGTTGTGAAAGGTTGTGTTAAGAGAGGGAATTGGTGGTAGAATAGTAGTGGCCTGTTGCTCATATAATACTAGTGTTAGCTGTTAACATAAAAATACACTTGACATCTGGTTAGTAAAATAACCACCAGCATAGGTTATTACTTATGGGACACCAAAAATATATTTTTTTTTACCTAAATTTCACTTCCTATTCAGTTACACGTATGAGTAGGCTACTAATTATGCTTTTGTTGTAAGAAAGATAGAGTTAGAGTGTAGAGTAATTATACACGCGCTTGCATGCGAGACCATTTTTAAAAAAAACCTTCAGTACACTCAGCCAGAATTCAAACCTCGACGCCCCTGTTATCGGCAAACCAGACTTATGATCTTGACCATTTTTTCATGCATTGCTGGGTAATAATAATCTCAATGCTGCTAATATTGACAATATTATATTTGCGTTGGTGTAACTTTTAAGAAAACCATATTCTTATCAGATAATTTTGTTTACAAAATGGTTTATTTTTTTGAACATAACTATTTTTACTATCTCATATTTAGATAAAATATTGTTATCATGAAAAAATTCAACCTAGGGATTATGATGAATAATGACATAGTATAATAAGTTTCTGAACCCCCAAAAAAGTGGATCTGGAAATTCTGTTTGTCCCTGGGTCCCTGGTGCCACAACTGAAATGATTTGATGGATTTTGTTCAAATATGATATCTAAGCAATATATGGTTCAACCTTCAGTTGATTTTTTAATTTTAACTCTACCCCTTAAAATAAGGGGTGTTTATTTAATGATATTTTTAAAGAATTTGAAATTTTTAAAATGGTTATCTGGGTGTATTTGATTAACAGATAATAATGTATAGCTATTTTTTGGAGAAAAATTTGCTTAAGGGTAGTTTACAAATGACTAATTTTTGAAAAATTAATGTTTCTCAAAAATTGTTCAGCGATTTTGTTTAAAATGTATATCATAGGAAGTTTTACATGATGAAAGGCACTGTATACTTGCTTTTCAAAGAAAAATTGATTTATAGGTAGGTAGCCTATATGTGACTGTAATTTTTAAAATTCAAAGTGTTTTGTAAATGGGTTTAAAGTTTTTGTTGAAATCGGATATCTAACCAATGTTTTACATAATAAATAGCAATGGCATAGAAGGGCTGGGGTCGTGGGGGTCCAGACCTCCCCCCCCAAACCTAGAATGTGATATAACTCTAATTGGGGGGAGGGGGGTCCATGTATATATATTTAACTTTTATAGGCTAAAGAGTCGACCAGGTGGTCTTGGGGTAAAGTGCTCACCCCACAACCCGATGGGGTTCAAACACAGCCGGAGCCAACAGATTTTTCTTGAGCAATAAAATTCCGTAGCACAATTCTGGCAAAAGTGGTAGACCCTTTTGATATCACTCATAGGAAATGTCATGTGCCGATAGATAAAATCGTCAATTCAAAAAGTGCACATTTAAAGACATGAAATAATTAAATATAGGCTAAAGAAGGAATAGTAACATTTTCTATAGGAACACCCCAGGAATAATTAGCTTTCTGCACCTTTGCTTTATGGACAAAGTCTTTATTCTTCAAATTGGTGATATTATTGTGAAAAAAAATCCAGGAAAAGTATTAAAATATATTAAACTTGTGCCAAATCCAACAAAGATTACCTTATATGTAAGATGTTGCAATGGACAAAAGTAAAAACTGTGACTGGGCTATTATCTAATTCAGTTTTTCAAGCAATAATGTATTATTATAAGAAAATAATCTTTTTTACTGGAATGATAAAGTGATCAAGTAATTTAATGACTTGTATGATATTTTTAGTATATATTATCCTGCCAATAGTTAAAAAACAAGTATACAGAAAAATATTATTTTTAATTAAATTACAGAGCTCAAACAAATCAATAGAGATTGAGAGATTGCAATTGTAAAAATAGCCATTTCAATAGTGAATACAGTTGAGCAACAAATCATGACCACATTTATTTTTGTATATGAAGGATTTATTCTGTGCTACCAACCAATTAAACTAGTGTTTTCTCTCTCCTTTTTTTTTTTTGTTGCACCGCCTCTTACCACTCGTTAGGGTTATATGCCTATGTAATAATTATTATAATGTGTTAGAGATAAGGAAAGTAGATTTTAGAGCAAAAAACTCGCATTTGCGTGGAGTGAGAGTGGAAAACCATTTAGGAAAAACCACCCTCAATATACCTGACAAGGATTCAAAACCCGATCTCCCTGTCATCAGCAGTCTCCTGTTGTGAGAGTGACGCCTTATAAGGCTAAAATTTAAATACCAAACTATGGGTAAGTATTCAGCAGTAGTTATATCTACAAAACAAAGTACAAAAGAAAGTAATGAGAATGCATGTTTAGTAAATATAGAGAATTTCTCAAATAAAAACTTTAAGGCCAGTTTGTAGTTTAGAATAACTATTACTATGAAAAGAATTAAACCTTACAAATAACTCAATCTGAGTTAAAATCATTTGTAAGAAGATCTTAAAGAACATTTTTCTGATATCAGATTCAACAGTTAAATATAGTGAAAATTAAATATTATTAGATAGCCTTAGGCATATAAGTGATAATGTTGAATATTGGTTTAGAAATAGGTTTCCTAAATAATGAATACATGTGTTATCATCTAAAGGTGGAAGTGGATCGACTTTCTTACAGGAGATTACCGATTTTTAATTTCATTTTAAAAAGTGTTTTGTCCAGATAAGAACATACAAAGCAAAGAATTAAACATAAAGGCTTAATACATAGTAGATGAAAAATATAAAGCAAGTAACAAGTATAATTATTTTTTGATCACAGCGTCTTATTACTTGTTCAGGTTATATTTTTATATGGAAATTACTCTAACGGGATAGGAATGTGGAAGGAAGCATTTTGCGTGGAAGGAGAGGAGGGAAATCATTTAGAGAAAACCACCATAAGTAGATCCAACCAGGACTTGAACCCAGATCTCCCTGTCACCAGCAGGATATTCTAATACAAGATTGACGGCTTGGTTTAGACCATTTGGACACTAAAGCGGGTAGTTAGTTATTTAAATAATTTAATGTTAACTGAACTATTTATATATAGTATATTATTGTGTGTAAATAAGTGGGTGTATGTTTTAAAACAAAATTTGTTAATGGACAATACATTTTGTAGTCTACTTTATTGATGTTACTTCATAAATATAATTTAAAATAGTTGTGAATTCAGTGTGCGTTTGATATATTTTAATTTATGTCTCTATTTTTTATCTTAATTTATTTAAGGCATTTAATGTCCACTTTCTGAACCAAATGAGTATATTGGCACATGACTTATAAATTAACTTTAATCTAGAACTGACACAGCATCCAGCCCTCAGTCATTAATATATCAATATGAAAGGGTAAACTCACATTTCACCAATGATACATTTTTCAGCCATACCAGGAATCGACCCGGAACCCTTATCTCACAATACAGACCGAGCTAAGGTGTTGATCTGAGTCTATTGAATATGTTCAAAACCACCCAAGGTTATAATGGTGTATTAAATATATATGAATAAACCGTATTTCAAAATACCCAACAATTAAATAATCCTCTAAAAGTATGAAGATATATATGTATATTGTCAGGATATTTCATACATCACCCAAAATGATTTGGGTTGTGGTTTAAAGCTTGAGTTACAACAAAATCTTGGACATACTTATGTACAAACTAGGATAAGAGCGTGAATTTTTTTTGTCAGTGGTATTACAGATGACGTCATGGGCAGGGCAGTAGCGAACAAAATATTGCACAGTTTGCACTCAAATTAATTATTTTTTTTATATATTCATAGATCAGGTCATGTTATCTGCGGCATACACTTTTGTGGATATTATAAATACTTACAAAATGACACAATAATATGGTAAAATGTTATCAATGTTGACTGCAAACAAATATATTTGAATTTTTTAAACTGTCTTCCTACCAAAATCAGGCTATAGATATTTCTATCCCCTAAAAACATAATAAATGTAGAAGGGTTCGACAAGTGCACACACAATATATACCACCTCAAACAACATAAACTAGAAATTGGTACTTCATAGGAACCCCTGCCAAAAATATAACAAATAAATGGTACGGCGCACCGCACAGACTTTCTCTCTCTTTCTATAAACTCGTAAGATTTCTGAATGGAATAATGTACATTGTATCATCACCACTCCACATAAGAACACGCATAAAATAATATACAATGATATAGAATCAATGAGAAAAGAGGCGCATCTTTGTCCATCTAAGAGAATTTCAAACAGTTTAATGTATTCCACAAGGGTCAACACTTCGTATTAAAATTTCGATTTCTGGTTAAAGTTTTAACATTTTATAAGGTGTTGCAGATCTTCAAGTCATCGCATTGATATTTAATTATTCATTTATACATTTTGACCAATAAAAAATGTAAATATTGACTATTGAGTCTAAAATGGAGATAGATCATTGCTATGCAAACATTTCTCCTAAGAGATTTAAGGAAAAATAACATACTTTTTTAGATACTTATATTTAATTACTCTATGGCATTGGAGAATTATTGCGTTAAGACTTAAGTAGCATATGTTTACAACTAAAGCTCACAAAATTGTATTAATATATTTGCAAATATCTCAGAAACTGCTGCTTTTATAAAAATATGTCAAATAAAAGTTTTTTATTTCTAATAGTCCTACAATTTTGCAATGATAAGTTGTTTAGTTTCTCCAATAGTTGTGGAGATACGGAAATTAACGCTTCTGTAATGTACCCTAAAAATCATTTTCATAGGAAAATGAAAATAGCCAGTTTATTTATAATCTTAATCAACGCCTAGATACGAATTTTAATCAAAATCGTTTGAGCAGATTTTGAGAAAACCAAATTTTTCTCTTTTCGCCCTACAGTAAACTACCCTTAATTTTAAGTTTTTATAGACACACAGACAGACGGCATTGCAAAGACTATTTTTTAGGGTTCGGGGGGTCATGAGACGTCGACATCCATCAAAATTTCAGGTTAGTTTTTTTTACGGTCGCAATACTTAAACTTTAATGTCCAAAAAGTTAAAAAAATTCATATAATTGCATATAGATTGAAAGTTATTGATTTTATAAAAATATGTTTCGGGTAAAATATCTGTATTATATATATATATATATATATATATATATATATATATATATATATATTTGTAATGCTAAGTAATTTCATATCTCAAATAGTTTCGGAGCTATTTAAAAAAATGTTAATTGACGCATCAGACCGGAGCCCTTAAATCCATTTTGCCGAAATATTGAGGGTAGCCATTTTGTTTGGAATATTTATTAATGTTTATAAATGAAATTTAATCAAAATCGTTAGAGCCGATTTTGAGAATATCGACTTTTTCTCTTTTTGCCCTTCAGTAAACTACCCTTAATTTTAAGTTTTAATAGACACACAGACAGACGGCATTGCAAAGACTATTTTTTAGGATTCGGGGGGTCATGAGACGTCGAAATCCATCAACATTTCAGGTTAGTTTTTTTTACGATCGCAATACTTAAGCTTTAATGTCCAAAAAGTTAAAAATACATATATAATTGCGTATAGATTGAAAATTATTGATTTTATAAAAATATGTTTCGAATAAAAAATTTGTATTATAAATATATATACATATTTGTAATGCTAAGTAATTTCATATCTCAAATAGTTTTGGAGCTATTATAAAAAATGTTAATTTACGCATCAGACCGGAGCCCTTAAAACGATTTTGCCGAAATATTGAGAGTAGCCATTTTGTTTGGAATATTTATTAATTTTCATAAATGAAATTTAATCAAAATCATTAGAGCCGATTTTGAGAAAATCGACTTTTTCTCTTTTTTCCCTTCAGTAAACTACCCTTAATTTTAGGGGTAGATATCCAATTCCAAAAACCCCTCGGGGCAACCCTATGAAAACCCTAGATATCAAGTTTCAGCTCAATCGGTAAAATAGTTTAAGCTCTAGTTGGAGGTACAGACAGACAGACAGACAGACGGAAATTTAAAAAACACTTTTTCGGATTCAGGAAGTCATGAAACGTCAAAATTCATCAAAATCTCGAGTTTGATTTTTTTGACGATCACCATACTTTCTCTACCTGTAAGATAGAGAGAAAGTAAAAATTTATATTCATAAGAAAATTATTTACAATGGACATTATGTTGTTGATTTTAATTTTATGTAAAATAGTTTACAAACGTAAAAAAGGTAAATATATCAAGAAGTCATCACAAGCATTAATATTTCAACTAAAATTTTAATAACTAACCCAGCACAACACCTACAAAAAAAGTTACACACCTGTTTATATATAAAATAGTAAAATTATAATAATAATAATAATAATAATAATAAAAGTATGGTTGTGGTTTTAATTTAATAATGTATATAAGCCTAATCTTAAAATTATTTTTAGGAGGGATGCTTTCTAAATACTTGGAGGCCTGTTTTTCTGGAATATTAAGTTAAATACTATGAATCACCTGTTGTAAAAGAAATCCAGCTTATATTTCAAAATTATAATATATTATAGCTAAATAACCCGTTCTTCGTATAGGATATGTCATATAATATGTATCCAGTGTTAAAAAATATACTAACCAATGTTTTAAGAATTGGAGGTGTGATTCTTTCATTTTTTTAAATTTTAATTTTATTTTACAGAAAACAGAAAATAAACTTTTAAATATAGTAACAAAAATTAGACAAAAATAGTTGTTAAAAAAGAATAATAATTATATATACATTCACACACAACTGTTGGTAACTAAGCTATTTCTTTAAACCACTCACATTTTTCAAATTTTTCATATCCAAAATGGCAGAAATTGTTAGTAACTAAGATGTTTATTTGTAATTTAACATTTTAATACTTGTTTATGCTATAGTATTGACAGCCTCTGCACCAAGTAAGTATACAAATATCCAGGTGATACCCTGGAACATGCAACATAGAGCTGCCCATGTGAGAAGCATTAGCCTTCAAGATGTAGGCCAGCCACCTTAATTTTTTCTCCTTGCGATTTATTTATGGACAGTCCAAATGCTACCCTGAAAGTAAATTGCAGTCATTTAAATGTATCATGGCAAGTCAGAGGGTATAATCGAAATAGGTGGTTTAAGGACGTCTTTTCCCTTTGTGCATCTAGTCAAATTGGTGGCTTCTACAATGTTGTGCCCTTTTCCTTTCACTATAAGTCTGGTGCCATTACCACAACCTGGGAGTATCCAAGTTACTCAGCAGCATCACAGGAACACCCACCTTCAGTTCAAGCTTGTAGGAAAGGACGCTGGACAACTCTAGTGAATTAAAAACAATGGGATAATGTACTGCTCGATCACCCATCCATGACGGTGTCAATCTAAAACAGTTATGTTGACTTGCCTGGAATAAGTCACATTACTTTATAGTTTAGTGAAGAGACAGCAATGTTTTTGGGTGCCAGTATGGAGTGCTCACAAAGCAATTTAGTCTGGTTTTAATTGGCCGTATCTTCTGGAATGTATTGATCAAACTCATGATTTAATCTTTGCAGATGCCCAATTATTATATTTTTAACCTCTACTAGCTCAGTGCTTTAGTCTTCCAGAAATAGGTTTAAAGTCGGAAGAGAAAACATTTTCTTCTGTTTTCTTTTCCCACAGTTTCAACTTTTCCTATGAATGCTATCAATTTATCTGTTAGGCTAATGACAGTGCGATCGCGATCTTGCTTTGAGGGGTTCAACTTATTAAGTTCCACAAATATATCTAAAAGGTAGACTAGTATCAATATCCATTTTTTGTTATATAACCAGGAAGTCATAGGACAATTATTTTTAGACAAAAATATTTCAATCTCCCTGTGTAGGGCTACAGCTCTTTGAAGGACATTTCCTTGAGACAACCACCTGACCTAAGAATGGTACAACAAATAGGTTCACTCATAACTCATTTCTAAGCACATCTAACTAAATATTCTATTAAGTGATATGCTTTTATAAAATCGACGACCTGTAACAACATTTTCATAAAAATATCCAAATCCTCCGACATCCTCTTAGAAACCAGATTGTCCTTGTGAAGAAGCCAATGAAACACTTTTAAATACGGATTAACGTCCTTTACTTTTGCAAAGGATCCTTGGCATGCCCAGGCTGAATTTACTACCTTGCCGCCTGTAGGCCCTCGATGAAATGCCCCCCTGGTCCCCCGCTACCCTTCCGCTTTTCCCAAAGGAAGTCAATATGCTTCTAGTTATCATTTTAAGTTTTTCATCATAGTTTTGGTTGTATATTGAATTTTTAAACTATACATTTATATACTATCATGATCCTGTACTCTTTTAGAGGCATTTTTCCAGTCATTAAACACTGAAGTAAACATACTTTTTTCTTCGCCAAATAACAGGCGAGATACACAGAAAACATGGCCCTTTGATGGTGAGTAGCCTTCACCAGCCAATGTCTTACTTGTGTCTCCCCATTATGAAGTTTTTGAGGAAATGATATTCCTTTTAATATGCCTTTATTTATCAATATACTTGCGCAATGAAGCATTGAACCCTGCATCCAAGTTTTGTTTAACATCGTGAACTGTCACACAATCTCGTGATTGGTTATTCATTTCCGGCCACAGGCCTGGATCCTTCCTTATAAGGTGCAAAAATATGCCCCTGGTGATTGGCAGCTGCATTTTCTGGTCTTCCTCTTATTGCAATCATAAATTTTATGTCATCTTTGGGATACAGAGCCAGAGTTAAGTTATTGTCAGTGTTACATAAATTAACACCTGTGGACGTTGAAGATATCTGCTCTGGAAGCATTGCTTCTGTGAATGAAGGAACAACTAAGTCAGTACTATCATAGGAAGACGAAGGATGATGCACAATAGCATTGCTACTGCGGTAGCACTGCTAAGTCTTGCCATTTGGCTACTCATTTCTTATGTAAATAATTAGCAAAAGCACCCACAACAGTCAACAAACGTGAAACGTGGACTCGTGCATAAGTTATAGTTAATAGCGTTACGACACTTATGCACGGTCAAATGAACAATTTTACACATATATAAATAGTACAATCAGTGTACTGTGTATAAGTGAGTCAAAAATAAATACTGTATTCAGAACTGGCTACCGGTACAAAAAGGAATGTTCTGTATCCCACGAGTGATCAGTATCACAACATAAACCAAAAGCATTTTCCAGCGGGACAAACAATAAACATAGAACAGTTGAGGTGAGTGTGAGTCTGAGTCATCTTGAACTAGCTGGCAAGTGGTGAACTTGGCTCAGTGTAAGTTACTCAGAGGTTGTGACATGTCACTGTGTTGTGACATGTCACTGTGTTGTGAACATAAACACACAATCTGTAAGCTGGTAGTAGCACATGGCAGGTACTAGGTATGCAGAAGCAAGGGAGCAAGCCCTGATGGTTATCGTGTTGTGGGGGGACGAGCCAAGAACGATACACTTCCATGTGGTAAATGAAATATTAAAATATTAAACACATTTGAACATAATATTTGCCTTCATTTCATGCCACCCCCTGAATAGTGCCGCTCTAGGCCCAGGCCTAGTAGGCCTAATGGGAGATCCGACCCTGGGCATGCCCAAAGTATTGGTGGGACACAGTCAGTATAGTTAATGTTAAATTGATTCCCAGAAAACCCTTCATTAAAAAAAATGAGTTCATTAAATAAAAAAAAGTCTTACTCTGTTGTCGATGTGGTGAGTGGATGGTAAAACAAAAAATTCAGCTTCCATTTTGGTAAGTACAGCATACCGTATACCTGACACCTTAGACCAATCATTAGTGTGTCTGTCTACAGAGCTAAGGGTCCTGTAGCCGATTACCGGCAAGGCTGAACAATTTATCACTGGTGAAATGTGGGTTTACCCTTGCACAGTGATGAATTAACGGCCGGGGACTGGATGTTGTGCCTGTCCTAATCATAACTTAGGGATAGATTATAAGGCATTTGAAGCTACGACAGGCCTAGCAAGCCGGTAGTGGGAAAATATATGGCTCTAATAATAAACTGACCCAGGCCACAGTCTGGAAACCGTAATGGATTTAAATAAAAAAGTGTATTGTATATAGGCTATGAGTTGAGCGTTGTCACACATCAGTTGTTTCATCCAGTTGTAGATTAAACTGCCCACTAGTTTTTATGGCTGTGAAATCACTAGTCTTTTGATTTGTTCAATTTTTTTTTTACATATTCAACACTACAGATTACGAGAACCATGTACATTGCTGCCAGAATTACCAAATTCTCTCCAATTGCATGTGGTTTATTCTGTTTTTCAATACGCCAAGCAACATAGTAAGGAACAAGAGTGGCTTGTTGGATAGAATAAACAGCCTTATTTTTCACTGTCGAGACGTCGCTTCAGCTGCTGTTCTTTTCTTTAAAAGAAACTCTGTCCCTTAGTAACTACAGGACTATGCTTAGTATCAAGCTATCTATTTAGCTTGTTTTGATTTACTGACTCATTGCTGAGTACTTCACCAAATATGACACACTGTGGATTTAATATTAATTAATCTGTGAAAAATGTGATATCCACCATTAAGAAAGTTTCTTTATAATGGTTCATATTTGGTGGTTATGTATATCACAAAATTATAAAACCACAAACGTCTAGTTGGTACTCCAATAATAAAAAATTCAACCCTGACAAAATATCACATACAAAGAAAACAATGGTTTTGTACCGTGTTAAATAATGTTAACCTGCCCCAAGCTGATTTAAACCACCTAGCAAAACAAAACACTTCATTCCAACACCATATTGTACAGTATCCAACTTAACTTTTTTTGTCTTCGCTGTCCCACTGACCTTGGACCGCCTAAACCAGTTATGCACGGCTGTATAAGGACAATAAAATGGAACACCGTGTGAGTAGACGGACCAACCGGGAATCCTTGCGCATGTGCACTTATTCATCGATGCACCTACAATATTCTAGATGAACAGAGGGAGGAGCTTCACCCTCTTCCTTCCCCTTACTTACCTCAGCTCATGTGGTGGGCTGAAATTGGTTTGCTGTGAGCAAGATTATTGCATTCTACACCTGATTAGCACAGAGGGAAGACTTTGTTGTTTCATAGTTACCAACTTGTAGTATTTCTATTCAGACTGCAATACTGAAGAGAGTTGCTTCGACTGTGAGACGAAGAAACGACGTCTTCGCCGAATATCCTCTATTTAGCTAAATCATGAAACAGGTGTCTAGGCTAGTTTAGTATTTTTAAACATTTAAATTTAATTTAGGTTAACTAATTGTGTCTAATAAAATCCAGTGTTGGTCAAGTTCATTTTGTAATATCAATATTCAAATTTAATGTAGGTTAACTAAATCGTGTCTAATAAGCCCAATTGTGGATAAAGTTCTTTTTGTGATATCAACATTCATATTTAATGTAGGGTGAACTAAATTGTGTCCGACTATAAAAACCACTTTAAATTCAAGAGGTAAACTACCAAAAATCCGTGCTAAAACTTTTTTTCCCCATAAAATGAAGGTTATAGTGTTTTTGCCTCAACCCCTTCAAATTTTCTAGTGTTTTTTTTTGTAATTGTAGAGTTCCCAGCATTTTCTATTATTTTCAGACACAATGTATCGATTTGTTTCAAAGTTTTAAAGGGGAGTGGCATCTCTGTATGTAGATATTGGGGACATGTTCCCTTTGAAAATGCTATTCGTGCATCTAGTCAAGCAAATTGGGCAAGTTTCTTTATAATATCCTATCTTATCTCTATTCATTATGTTGTTGTTAACAACTAATGAAACCAATCAATAAAGATAATATTTTGCAGACTAACATTAGGTTAAGTTAACCTCTGTAGCGAAGTAATTGGAGAGATTGGTGCATAAAAGTCTAAGGTTTCTTAGTTTGAACCTCGGTGCTGCTAAGAGAATTTACTTTTTTTTATTGCTTTTTATCCATCAATTCAATTTATTGGGTAAATAAGAAAGAGAGATTAAAAAAAATATTATTTGGTTGAAGGTTCTAATCCAAGGAACATTATCTTCTTATTATTAAATTTATTAAATTGAAATAATGTATCTTGGAATGACTATATAATAGATGAATGCTTACATATAAAAATATCTTTAATCAAGTAATAAATTAATGTTTACATAATAAAAACACCTTTAATCAAGTTTTATAAATGATTTTAAATGGCCTACAAACTATTGTTATGTTAACACACTTATAAGTAAGAATAGATTGAGATTTATTTGTCATGGTTTAAAGTTTAGAGGAAACACAATCCTGAGTTCTGACATATTTCACCGAGGTTACATTTTTGTACTTGAAAAATAATATTAGGGCTGGGCCAATCAGCCAATCATTTAAATCATTTTCAATATTTAAGAAGGCAATATGCTATAACGACACCAATTATAAATATATATTTTTTCTTCATTAGATTCATAAGAGATTTTACTGAAAATAACTAAATTAAAACTTGATCTGGCAATCATTTGAAAGGGTGGATGGTTTAGTGTTTTAATCCCCTTTTTATAACTTCAAAATATTTTATTTTACTTATTTAGCACTGCGTCTTACTACCCATTTGGGTTATACACTTGAGTACTAATTAAAGCTAGTGGGTTAGGAATTGGGAAGGTTGAATTTAGAGGAAGAGATTCCAAATTTGCGTGGAAAACCATTTAGGGAAAACCACTCCAGTTCACCAAACCTAGATTCAAACCTTGATCTCCCTGTCCTTGGCAGTCTAGTTCAACATGAAACTAGCTAGCTCAACATGAAACTAGCTAGCTCTGCCACTATGGTGGGTTACCTCAAAATAATCAACAATCAGAATTATTAATGATTTAGAGTATTAATAATAATTTCAAAGTCCTTCTTCGGTGGCCACATGATCTAAGGCGCTACACTCGCAGTAGACTAGATTGCCAATAAAAGTAAGATCAAGGTTCGAATATCGGTTGGGTGTATAGAGGTTTTTTTGGCCCAAATGATTTTACACTCTTCCTATAAAATGCTGGTACACTTCCTCTACATTCCTCTTACTTTATCCCTGAAAACTATTAGCATAATTAATATATAAGCATATAGCCTGAACGAGAAATAAAACAAAGGGCTTAAAAAAAATGAAAAAATGCAAAGTGTTAGCACAAGATAAGAACAATGTTGTTCAAAGGCCTAAGATACTAATTATTAGCTTTCAATTTTATCATGAAATTTTTTTTAACCAGTTTTATTATTTAGATTTTAAATGATGTAATGAAAGTCAAACTATAATAATAAACTACACCACTGCTTTTCCTTTTAAATGTATTATTTCCACTGAGCATAAGCCTTCCTTCCCCCTCCCCTTCACCCAACCCCTCACTGCTCTGCCCTGCTGTTAAATAATAGCACAAAGGTACCAAAAAAAATCAGAATTTTATGTCAATAACAGCATAACAAATGGCTATGGTACTTTAAGCTAAAGTGTAGTACAAAGATTGGCCTAAACAACAAGTGAAGGGTGGTCAATCATTGAACTACCCGTCTTAGCAGAATTGTCCCATAGTCAACTGATGAGAAGATCAAAAATTGGCATTGGCTCAGCCCTTCTTTTTATCACAGAATATGTTATTAAGTAATGGACATAAATACTTTATAAAACTAAATATTAATATTCTAACAAATAACATGTAAGGTACACCAAGGTAAGTGGAAATAAGGGGCAAATGTAACACAAGCTCATTCTGCCTGTACAATATTGGCAGGGGTGGACTGGACCGGTTTGATTTGGACTGTTGCCACTACTTTAATAGAACTTGAATAAAAGTATTAATTCAATTCTAAATGATCAATTTTATTAAATTGAAATCCAAAGGTCCAGTGAGTAAGTCTGAGTGAGGGTGTCCAAAACCCATTAACTTTTTACCTTATTATTTATGGCATCTGCCACCAGGGTTTGTTGGCTAAACATGCCTGGTATTCTACTTGCTGTGGCAGATATGTAACCGTCTTCTGAGGTTGAGGTGACATGTAGGTACGGATACTTTGTCCTGATTGATGATGTGATTATGACCATGTGGTGCAAGTAGACGTATTAAACCTGGCTTAATTAACTAGACCATGGCAGCAATAGGAATAATTACTTTTCGGTAAAAATATCTATGGTAGCTGGTAATCGAGCCTGAGACCTAAAGATTATTAGCCAAAAATACTGACCACTAAACCAAGAGGTCGGCCAATATATCAATGATGAAGATATACAATGACATTTAGTGTAGTAGACCCATTATGTTTGTTTCTTGGTGTTGTTTACAAACAATTTCTTAAGCCAAACTTAAAATATGGTAACACTTGAGTGACAGTGACTGCTACTAGCTTTTTAAATTAAACAAATAGCAGGTGTTTGCTCATGTCTGTAGAAAGTTCATGCTGATATTTTAGGTGTAGAATAGGGAAGTAATGTGACGTGTTGTTGCTGAAATGGCCTTGAAATTAAATTAACTAATAATAAAATAGAAATACAGTAGAGCCCTGACTATCGGGATTACTAGTTATCCAGATTCGTAATGAAGCAGCGGTTTTTGTTAAATTTGGAAAACATAATTGTTTAATACATTTTTCTTAATTTTATATATGGTATGTAATTGCTTTTAAGAAGTTCAAAGATTTATTTCTATATTGTTTTGCATGATAAATACATCTGAACATACCTTTTTATGCATTTATAACACTATATTTTCAATTAAGTGTTTTAGTGTGAAATAAGCTTTTTTAATTCTAACACCAAGAGAAAGTATTGTGATTGTGAAAGAAATCAATCTCGAGATTTAGATGAATTTTTCAATAACATTGGCATTTTTCAATTTTGTTATAAATACCCAAAGAGACTTTCCAGCCTGCGCAATAAAGAAGATGGTACATTTTTGAATAATGTAGAAAACATGTGGATTCTTTGTCATCAACAGCGCCTCCATGATCTGTAATGTCAACATCTTACAGTACCCAGATATTAGGTCCAACCAGAAATACTTCTTTCGAAGAATCACTTTTAGAACCAAGGCAAGATTCATAGCCTCAAAATCAAATACAACAAACAAATACCTAGACTTGAATGGAGTGGGCCAGTTTTGCATTTGAAACTCGTCCATCCCATTCTGGTCTAAGTAGGTGTCATCTTGTGTCTGGTATTGAGGTGAACTTGAGGCACACCTTTATGAATGAGTTGAGAAATGGACGAAAAAGGGTTCGCAGAGGAGCTGAAGTTATAGCCTCTGGGAAAGCTATCGCAAAACTTTAAGCAAATAAGAATTAAACAAATTAAAAACAAAGGGAAAAAAAAGTAAAGAAGAGGATGTTGATTCCTGAGGATACAAATTATGAAGAAGAGTTTGACCTAGAAGACGACGTGACAGAAATTACTGACAAACTTAATTTTTTTGAACTTATATCCAAATGATGTAGCAGAAGTAAAAGTGTGTGACTAGATTATTGCAAGATTTGTTAACAATAGGAATGTAAAAATGTATGTGAGCCAGCTAACTGAAAAATACACATGTTTGGAAGCAAAATTTAGAAGAAGCATTAAGTTACCGTCAACATTTCATTGGTCTATTATAGAAGATATTAACATTATTCGGCCAGATGAAATTTTCAAGCTGTTACCACCTTCATTCGATAATTTAAATTTGCATTAGCTTTTGATTTATGAAATATTGGTTAAAATTATAAGCATGGGTTCAAATGTAAAGAGAAATAATTTTTGTGTGTTAGAATATAAATTTAAATCTTTTCTTTCTGTACACTTTTCCTTTTACTGTTGCTTCTAATGCAAAAACCAGCAATTAGTTTAATTTGACTTTTACTAGGGGTGAAGTGTATGAAACCTATAGAGAGTAAGACGGTATTTTGCATTGCTGGAAAGAAACCATTTATGCAATCATAGATAAGCTATATTATGTTATTGACTAGTACAGGAAGTTTGAGGAAAATATATTGTTGATTAGATAGGTTCGGATGAATAAATATTGAACTATTTAAATTTGCAGATCCACTTTCCCCAGTGTACCAATAAAAAAATAAATAACTTGAACATTTAACATCATTTAAATAAAAATCTATACATACATTTAAACAAAAATCTAAAATAAGCACACACTTTCTAGTATAGCACAATAGAATTTAAACGTGAACAAGAAATCCGAGAAATGTTTCTTTCTGGTAATTTTGTGGTGTTATTAATCCATGCGAAAACTTCTCCTTTTTCTCTGAAATAAATAAAATACACAAAATATAAGTTTTGTATTAACTTTTTTTTTTGTTAATTCTTTAAAAACCAATGAAGATTAACAGCCTAATAAATACTAAGTGTGACATATATAAAATAGTATTAAATATCCAGTTTAGACATCAAGTTTTAGTTTTGTAAAATGAACACCAAAGAAAAAGCTTCCAAGTTTGGGTCTATAAAATACAAAATTACAAACGTAAACACAAACATTATATAAGTTTCACTTAAGATATAAGACAGCAGAGAACCTTTAGTATAAAACAAATTAATTAAATTTGATAAAGCCTAATTTAAACAAACTATTAACATAAATGGTTACGATTACCTGTAAATGGCACAGTTTAATTTAGTTGCAACATATATTCTTAAGAGCCCGCTTCACCCCACCAAAATGGGTGACTTAGGAAGCTAATACAGCTTGAATCAAACAATGCCTCGTATTACTGTAGGTTGGTGTTTTGATTGATTAGAAAACAGCAGAAATGAGACTTGTTAAACTATTTTAGCATATTTAAAAAAAAAATGAAAACTGTGAGAAATAAATATATTAAAATTGAAAAAACTTTTTCATTTATCTCAATTTTACTGTTGTTAAGTGACTAATGAATAGTATTGTAATTAGAAAATTTCTGGTTCAAGAGTTATATTGTATCTAATATTACACAGGGTTCCTACACAAAATTATGAAATTTTTTCCAAGAAATTTCAAGGAATTTTCAAGGATTTTCTACAATTCCTCCAGGACAAGTTTATAAAGTAATCTTGGCAAAATACACATCAGTACATAGTTTCTTTTATATATATATACTGATGTATATTTTGCCAAGATTACTTTATACACTTGTCCTGGAGGAATTGAAGAAAATCCTTGAAAATTCCTTGAAATGTCTTGGAAAAAATTTCATGATTTTGTGTATGAACCCTGTGTAATATTAGATACAATATAACTCTTGAACCAGAAATGGTAACCAATTCCAATATTATTCATTAGTCACTTAACAATAGTAAAATTGAGAGAAATGAATTTTTTTTTAAAATTTTAATTATTTATTTTTCACAAGTCTCATTTCCTTTGTTTTATATATATAATTTTTTAATGCAGGCTTCCAACTCCCCTACACCTGCACCTTTCCACGCCTTTTGTTATTGTTATTTTTTTAATGTATTCCATGACCAATGAGTTATTTAAATAATTAGAACATAGCATAACCTTACTTGCAAATAATCATGGGTGAAATGTGGGGTTCCCCTTTCACAGTGATGAGTTTAAAGGTCAGGGGCTGGATCTTGTGTCTGTTCTATGTAGATATAAGTTAGTTTATAAGTTGTATGCAGATATAATCAGTCAGTTTAGAAAGTGTGTGTTAAATATCACAAATAAATAAATAAATCACTTGCAAATAATCATTATTAACTAGGTTTAATTACTTTTTATTTCTTGGTACAAATATAATAAAGGTCATCTAATTTTACAATATTAACTTACTGTCATGTTTAAAAAAAGCTTACGATCGGGTGAATAGGATTATGTTAGGAAAAAATTTCTCGAGAGAGTATGGTGAGGATGCATGGTTGGTAAATTTGCAAATAAGGTGGTGTATGATAGAAGTAAAGCATACGTTAGGGTGGATGGAGCTTTGAGTGAATGGTTTGACATTGAACAGGGTGTTATACAAGTTGTGTCATGTCTCCATGGTTGTTAAATGTTATCATGGATTAATGTATGAGGGATGTTTGTGAGGACGTAGTTGGTGTGCAAATGGACAATGTGAATGTGAGAGTGCTGTTATATGCAGATGATGCCATATTAATGACTGAGAAGGAAAGTGACTTGCAGAATGCACTAAATAGTGAGCGTGGCAACAGACAGAAAAGATCTTTGTATAAATGTCTCTAAAACTATGGTATTGGTTTTTGATAAGGACAGATCAGGAAATGATTGTCAACCTAGTATAAATGGAAAACTTTCAGAACAAGTGAATGATCTTGTGTATCTGGGCAAAATGTTCTATAAAAGTGGAAGGATAGATGGTGAAATCGACAGACGGGTGAATGCATCTCAGAGGGTAGTTGGATATATGTGGACTATTGAAAAGAATGAAGCAGTATCAAGAGTCAAAGATGTAAATATATAAAAGTGTGATAACACCAACATTGTTTTATGAAAGTGAAACATGCGTTTTTAAGTCAAAACACAAGATTAAGGTAAATGCGAATGGTGTGAGATTTCTAAGAAATATAGGTGGAAAAACCTGTATGAACAATCAGTAATGAGTGGGTGTTGAAGGAGTGCATTTTTAAAGGGAAATCCAACAAGACAATGAGAGAGAAGCATCTTATGTTGGTTTGGACATGTTCAGTGAATTAGTGTGAATCAAATGAAGAAGTAAATAGTGGATCAAAAGGAAGGGGTAGGCCATGTAAGATATGGATAAATATTATAGACGAATGTGTAAAAAAGAGAAACATTAAGAGTTTTAAGAATAAAAACGCATGTATAACTCGGTGTATGGATGATGTTGAAGTGTAGGGAGTATGCAAAATAGCGAAGTGTGGAGAATGTTAGTGAGGATGGATTAAGTACGGAGTAGTAGTTTTTTGAGCTATATGCACAGTTTATTGCCTACCCCGTAAGAGAACGGCGAGATTATGTGTGTATAGGGCTATGTATTAAAGTAATGGACAAAGGAATTTCCAGGAACACCTAGAAAATTCCAGGAAAAGATTGGAAAAATGAGAAATAACATTTCCAGGCCTGGAAAAAATATTTTGAAATTCCAGGTTTTCCAGGAATTTTCTAGGTTGTTGGTGCAAATTTACCCCGTTCCCCCTTAGATGTCCTGATGCCAACCTGTCCCCCGAGTAGGTCAGTTCCGTTACTATATAAGCGTCATTGCTCGCTTCACATAATATATTCTATTGTATCAATTCGATGGTGGAAGAACTAGGACATGAACCTATATCACCGAAGAATCAACTAGTGACTACGATGTGTTAGGAGTCGGTCTCACCACCCCGTCGCTGAGGAAGCCTCTTCTGAAACTTTAAGTATCTACAATTTAGAATCTGGATTATATTCTAAACTCCTCTTTGCTATGTACATAAGACATAGTTTTTTCCATCAGAATGTCTGACTTTATTCGCTATGCCCATAAGGCTTAGTTTTAGATGTTACTCGTAACTCCTCTTTTGCTCTGTCCATAAGACATAGTTTGGTGTCAGAATGTCTGACTTTATTTTCTGTGTCCATCAGAAATAGTTTTTTGTGTCAGATCGTCTGACTTTATTTTCTATGTGCATCAGACATAGTTTGTGTGTCAGAATGTCTTGACTTAATTTTCCTCTGCCCATATGACATAGTTTAGATTCAAGAACTTAATGCTCTATTTAACTAAGTCCGGACGACTTTATACACTGGGTCAGTGTGTCTGATTTCTTTTTCTAAGTCCTTAAGACATAGTTACATATGTTAGGAAATAATAACGACTCCCTAAACAGTATGACCACGTTTGGGATCTCTTTATGGAAAATATCAGGTTATCTAACGTTTTCTTTAATGACCTAGTTAGGTCAGTGACAGATAGCAGTCACTATTGTCTCTTTTTAGTGTATCTATTTAAGGTGTGCAACATGTGGGCGCACTACTAGTTTGTAGTAGTAGCCCACAGGGATAATGTTTTGTCTCCGGCCCCTTTAGGCGCCATTTGTATCAAGTTATACTAATATTGTTTGTAGTATTTATTGTGTGCCCCAATAATGGGTGGAAATATAAGTATTCTATTGAATGTCCAGGAAGTACTTGTTAGGAAATGACCGGTCTTAGTATTTTAACCATGTAGATGCCTGATTGCTCGCCATCTACTATTTGTAGAATGCTGGGTCCTCTTCAAGGAGATTGTTATTTGGTTTATGTAACTCTCAGTGGAGTTATCTCAAGCTAGCTAGCTTTTGTAACTATCCTCATAGTAACTCTATAAAATTAGGATTAAATACCCCTTGTTTTCATTCACTATCATTTCACTATTGTTCATGAATAGACCTTTCCGGTCTTAGTCTGGGATTAGCTAAGCTGGATTATGTATTGTGGCTTAACCTTATATTATTATTATTTGTTGCCTATCTTTGACCGCCACTATGTTGTGGCAGACGCTTCTTCATAGGAGAATGAGCGTTGATCCTCATTTTAAGAGTTACTTAACTATATATTCAATCTTACTTTAGTTAGCTCCTAGTCATCAAGGTGCTTATTTTTATTCCTGCCTATCGGGAAGTATACAATTCTGGTAACTGAATAAAGTTATCTTTAATAACAATGGACTGTTTGATCTAAAATCTATTTAAAACGCATGTCATTCTATTTCTCTTTTTACATTTAATTAAACTGATTTGTTAAACTTATGAATTTCTCTTATGTCTCATCCTTCCCAAAACTTCCTTATTTAATTTTGTTTGTAATTGTAACTGTCACTTCTTCTACTTGATAGGAGAAGCGAGAATTCACTTTCAGTCATGTAGATTCAACAAAGTTATGTAAATTAAATAAACATCCAATCTAGCTTAAGAGTTGTGACAATCACATAAAAAGATTAATTTAAAAGTACATGTTTCAATATTAAAAATGTCTCCAATGAACTTTTCTTTACACTAGACAGAGCAAACGTATTTTGGCACTGTGCACTAATTTTGAAGTTGTTTGCCAGAGATTCTATAGCTAGAGTAATTGAAGCTTCTTTGTGGACATGTAAAATAGCAGTACATACTAGATAATAAAACAAACTAAACACCATGATATTAGAATTTCGAATGGAAGACTTCTAATTAATTAGGTACTTTTAACTTCATTCTGCATTCAGCATTTTTTAACGCCATTTTAGTCAACTTGTAGATTGCTTCTGGGACACAAATTAAGATAAGAAGGGCAAGGAAAATGACGATAGAAAAGGTTAATATTGTAACGAGATGAGTGTTTAACAGTGGGACCGGCGCGCTCTCAGTGTTTACCTTAGCTGCGTTCCCTGTTATATCTGTTTCCCTCGTTGTCTAGCAGGTAGGAAGCAGCCTTCTCGCTTGGCTGCGAGATTAGAGGGGACAGGGGGGAGGGTGGGACACACATCTGGAAGGGTCTGGGTCCTTTTAATTCTGGCCTAGTATTCTAGAAGTGGAGGATTCCAGACCCTTAACTGGGACCACCCCTATATACAAGGTCATCAATAAACAGTGTGATCAGTTCTTGGTTCTCAACCAGTGAGTCCGGGAGTCCCCAATCCAAGTTGTGGACAGTGAAGTGTGTGGACCGGCGTGCCCAGTGTGCGGACCGTGTTCCAGTGTGCGGACCGGTGTGTCAGTGTGCGGACCGGCGTTTGTTTATTGCAGGTCATCGCAGTGTATAGTGTGCGGGACAAGTGTTGGCCTAAGTACACGGGTGATGTAGACATTTATTGTTACTGCGGACTACTGCTTTAATGAACATTTTTGTGACCATTTTTACATATTATATAGTTATTAGGTGTTTTATAGTTGTTAATTTGTTTATTTAATTTACTTATATTTTTTATGTTCTTTTAGTTTATTAATCTACAGACTTGATTAAGACTCTTTTTATTTTATTTAATGACTTGTTTAGTTGTAATTAATTTAGATGTATAGTTAATCATTGTGTGTATGTTTGTTTTAGTTTTAATAGTCAAAACCTTGAATATTCCGTGGGCATTTTCATTCATGTTTAATTAGCAACCCACTCCAGTATCCTTAAAACAGCTCATGGTTTGCACGATAGTGTGTGACCAGCCCCCGTGACCCTCCCAGGTTACAATATTATTAGTAATGGATTATGCTGTGGCTTGCGAGAAGACTTGCCACTTACGATTGTACGAACACCGACTATCCAACCTACAAAGGCATATTATCAACGGGGATGATTTCTACACTGCTATTGATATTACAAAAAAGTTATGTTTAAATTTTGTATGTAATTCAATAACAAAAATACTGTTCAGCAATTATATGTCTCCATTTAATGTAAAAGTAACTATGGATAAATTTGATACTTACGATAACATAAGCAAAAATGTTCAAATAATGAATATTTTCCTCAGCCCTTGCAATCCAGTGGTACTATTTACTCTCAACTCCTTCACATGCAGGCCTGAAGGGGGTCTGTTCTCTGCCACTGCATGGTTGAATGGTGATTATCTCACATGACATTAGTAATTAGATTTAATTAATTTCTGGGGTATTGTAAACCATTTTAAATTTAGGAATATTTTTACAGATTGAAAGTCCAAACAACTCTAGGATGAAAGTTATTTTATAATTCACAGTTCAAGATTCATTTGTTAGTAGCTAACCACAAATCAAGGGATTTATTTGTTTGTTGGTGAAATGTGTCTTTACTATTTGTTCTGGCTGTGTACATATTTTCACTAGGACAAGGATAAAAAAAAAAGGTAGGATTTAAAGGTAATAAAGTAAAGATGAGGAGGTAAATGAGTAAGCCCCTCTAAGTTTGGCTTGTGTTTTATATAGTTTGCAGTGTTTCAAAGCTCAGTTTAAATCTAGATAATGTTCTTTCCCCATTACTTTTTAATCTAACCTTGACTATGCTATTAGGGTAATGCAAGAAAATAGGGAAGAGTTAATATTAAACAGTACATTGCAGCTATTAGGATATAGAGATGATTTAGCTTTGTTGGGTAGTAGTTAGGAAGCTGTTGCAAGAAATGTAAACATTTATTAGAAAATAGTAAGGAAATAGTTTTCAAAGTGAACGATGATCACACAAAGATCACAGATTGAGGATGATAACTACCAAAACAACATATCATTTTACAGTCAGTCGGGAAATGCATGCTATTACTTAGACAGTAAGTTGTTAAAATTTCGCCTGCTTTCAAAAAATGTAAAACTCTCCATAATGTTATCAGGTTTATAGCCCGAACGAGTAGTAAAAAGATAACTTTTGTGATTGCTCTCTATGGGTGTAAAACGTGGTCTCTTACCTTAAAGGATGAAAACAAATTTAAGGTATTTGAAAACAGAATGCTTAAGAAGATAATTGGTTCAAACTGGGATGAAGCTACTGGGGAGTGGAGGAGGTTACATAATAATGAGTTACATGCCCTGGACTCATCACAAGGCATTGTTAGGATAATAAAGTCTCATAGATTACAGTGGGCAGGACATTTAGCGTGAATGGGAGAATCTAGAATAGTGTTCAGGGTATTGACTGGCAAAGCTGATGGGAAGAACCATTAGGAAGACCTGACACAGATGGGAGGATAACATTAAAATGGACATGAAAGAGATAGGGTGTAGTGAGGTGGACTGGATAGAACTAGCTCAAGATAAGATTAAGTGGCACACTTTTGTAAGTGCAGCAATGAACTTAAAGAGTTCCTATTGCCATAGAGTAAGTAACATATTTATCTTGATTTGTTTGGGGAACTTTCCCTTTTGAACGTTGCCACACATTGTGATTGAAATCAGAAGAATTTAATCCCAAAAGGGTGATAGGATGCAAGGAGAAAATTCTTGCCCCTTTTTTGGTGATATCTCCATGTTAAAGGATATTACTTAATTGTAACTATTAATGTAGTGTTTACTTTTTATTTGGGGACTTGCATTGTTTATATGTCATATTTTCTTTAGGTTCCATATATATTTACCCCATTTGAGACTTTGTTGGTATTAATTTAATGCACATGTTTTATTTAGGTGATCCACTGAGGTTGTTTTTCTTGCACCTTTTTAATCCCCTCACTCTGTATCTGACCTTTTTGTAAATTAAATAAACTATTTAATATCATTTTTGCCATTTTCTCTGGTTCAGAGTTAACTTCCCATCGCTCTTATTGTGTATTACTTTGTCTACTCTATATTCTTGAGCAGGTAACAAATTGAATCATTATTCTTTCAGAGTAACGTCGTTAGACTGTTTTGCTTATATGATTGTTTTTACTTTTTCCAAGGCCTGATTCTGCTATGGATCTAACTCCGGGACAGGACGACAAGCCAATAACTTTGAGATCCCAGATTTATCTACTGAGCAAGCATAAATTGGTTACAGAGCTCAACTATCACAGGCTGTGGAATAGTTGTATCCATTGAATATATTAAGTCGAGCCCCTCCAGGCCCTTTTCATGTAGTTAAGCTCATTGCTTGTCCCTCTCTTAGTGGGATTGTCCCCTGTGGAACGTCTAGTGGAGTTCCCCACTTGGTCTTCACTTGTAAAATTGCCTTCCTTTAGCATTTTAGATAGGATTCCATAACCGCCCCTTCCCCTTTTATTGGGCTCCAGACCACACAGTAGAGTTGTTGGATTTTGTTTGGGTTGAATTCCCATGTGCGATGGACTCTCTAGGTCTGCCCTGTTCACCTTTTTGTTGGTAGTGAATAAGTTTACAAACTAAGGCTGGTAGATGATGTTGAATTTTTTATTCTGTGTGTTGGGAAAACTATGGGCGTATTGACTCTGCTGAGGGTGGAGAGCGATTTGTTCTAGCCATGTTGTTAGGTCTCCCTCCCGTCTTTGACTGAGCTCCCGGGCCCTCCCTCCACGGGCTTTTATACTTCTCGCATGGTGCGAGCCCATTTTTTCTCTGAAGGTATTTAGCAAGGTATCTCCGTGGTTGTGGTTAAGGATCGTGTTTTGGATTCCTTAGTGTCTAGGAGAGAAGATTTATGCATCATTTTCAACTTTCCCAAGAACCATTTAGAATATTCAGTCTGTCGGTTTCTGAAGCAGTTTCCATTTTAAGCTTTCACCTAGCAGAGAAGGATGTTGTAGAAATAATCCTAGAAAATATTTCACCCCTTACCCGGCGGCATTTTGTATTTTCCGCCTTGCTCTTTAAATTCAATGAATTATATTCACTGGCTTCCAGAATTGGATACCTGTGGGATGAAAAGAAATACTTAAGACACTTATCCTGTGGGCATTGAGGCAGAAATCCCCGTCTATTCCCACTAGTGTCCCTGTAGTGAGTGGTGGACTTACATTGCACCTTGTATGAGGAATTAGTCTAGTTTGATAGTTTCGAGCAATAGAGATATGTCAACTGTAAGATGTTATAGGTGCCTTCAAACGGGGCATTTTCCAAATCATTACCCTTTGGGAAATGTGTTACATGTAATTAGGGTGGTATCCTGGTTTACATAATTCCCTATACCCACTCGTCCCCCTGCTTACCAGTATTTTGTTTTCATTGGTTCAAATCCTCGATATGCCCGGTTGATACTGGTTTTCGTGGTTCTCTTATAAATGTAGATTTCTCTGAGCTCCTCAAGAAGAGGAAGAATAAAATAAAATTTGAAAATGTGGAACCTAGGAAATCTGTTATTGGTAATGGTAGTGTCATAACAATTTAGGGGCAGGCAAACCTATTTGTGAAGATTAAAGGAATGAATGTCTTGGAAAAGGAAAATGTTTGTTATTCTATGCCTTCCTTTTGACGTTATACTCAGAAATTATTTTTTGTGGGAAACAGTGCCATTTTGGACCTGACTAAGAGAGGTTTACTTTAAGTTCGCTCCTGGGATTACTGTGGCCCTCTTGTAGCTGATGTAACGAATATATGTTCATTGCTACAAAACTATTCATGAAGGCCTTGCCCTTCTATAATCCTTTCAATGTGTAATTTAATACAGCAGATTGGCGCCAATTTTCCTTTGTTTAAAAACTATTTTATATATTCATTTGTTAGTTAAGTGATTTGCAACTATTAGTTTAAATATAGGATTTCAATACCTGGTATAAAACAAAACTAATAACGCAATAGAACAGGGATATTAAAAATGTAACTGAAAAATATATATGTATAAACGAAAATTTTCCTCCTTCCAGAATCTTATTCAGGGTGGCTACAAAACATATTTTACTAAATTTCCTGACTTTTCCTGGTTTTCCAGGCAACATTTTTCAATTTTCCCTTACTACTTTTTTCCACTTTTAATGGTGGATGATGACTTGTTTTATTTATTATTGATCACATATTAAAAAAGTTTGTATACACTAAACATAAACAGTTTTATCAGTTATTTTAAAAATTTAAATATTATTTTATTTAGGTATTACTAGCTTTTGTTTTAGTGTTTAGTTGCGAAATTAATGGGCTTTTTAGACATATTTTTTAATTCCCTAACTTTTCCTTATTTTTAGTTAAATTCCCTGACTTTTCCAGGTTTTCCCGGTCTGTAGCCACCATATTATTATAGCTTACAGCCTAGTGTTCACTATAGCTCTAACTCTACCTTAAGTCTCGATAATAGACTCATGCAGATTTGTCGGGTAGCTTCATAGATATTTCAGCTCAAATAATTGTGCCAAAATGATGACTGGAGTTCGTGAGTTTTTATAAGCCTAGCAACAACCAATTTTGAGAACTGAACGCTCAAAACATCTTCAAAAGAGGTAGCACAGTTTTGAACCAAAGATAAATATGGGTACTAAACATTTAAAAATATGTCAAAGCCCTCAGCAATGTTGGGATGTTTGTTTTGATTTACATAACTTTCTTGAATGCACATGCTTAAAAGCGCTGTCTTAGTAAATATGATATAACAAGCTTGACACATTAAAGGGGAATGCTGACTACTCATAACAATGTTTGCTCTCGTTGGAGAGGAAAAAAGCTAGAGCGGGCTATAAAAGACTTTAAAATATTGACATCAGAGCTGTCACATTTTCATCAATATCGCAGGCATTTACGCTGCCTGACGCTGGACCATAGCAGACTACATTTTTGGGTCATCAGTAGCAATTATACCTAAAGGACATCCGTTGAGCCCAAAGTCCCGAGATAAGAGTTCTGTAGGGGGTCGCGAGCCATGTCACTCAATTTTATTGGTCTAAGTTTTCGTGGGTAAACAAGTTCTTCCCCAAGCGCGAGCATCAAATCTCCATATTTATTTTATATTTCGTTTAAACATCACATTTTGTATTATCTTTTAGTAACTTCTATTAAACCAAAATTTGTAACCCTACATATTATTTTGAACCCACACAACTACCTTGCCTGCAACCTAACCCCTTCCCCAAGCTATCCTGACAGATCCAGCCCACAGAAAGGGAGGTCACGATATTTTTATTTATTTAGCACCACGCCTTACTACCCGTTCATGTTATACACTGACAAATATATTAATAGCATAAAACATTTTTGTTTAAGTAATTCATTTAAAAATTAGG
This sequence comes from Timema podura, assembly GCA_033556935.1. Taxonomy (NCBI): domain Eukaryota; kingdom Metazoa; phylum Arthropoda; class Insecta; order Phasmatodea; family Timematidae; genus Timema; species Timema podura. The sequence goes on along the minus strand of JAVRXN010000010.1, from coordinate 65,001,341 downwards.
AATATTACATGCGCCTATAATAAAAATAAATTAGAAGTGGAATAAATAACACTGAAACCACACATGTTGATTCACAAACAAATTTTACAAATATATGACAATGTCTCTTGGGTCAAGAACAATGTATTAACTTTTGTGTCTTCTTTTTTACAAAGCCCTCCTTGACTCTTTGTTTTGTTCAATTTAGAAACTAAATATATCCAAGTTGTCACATGATGAACAGCAATGAAGGGGTAGAATTATCCTGAATGACACATCATTTAAATTACGGGCTTTATTTTATATTATCTTATAGTGCATGACCACTCAAACTCCAGAGTAAAATTCTAGCATAATTTCAGGTTTTCCTGGGGGGAAAAAAATCCTGATTTTATAAAAGATTTGTACTCCAGTTATGAGACTATGAACAAATGATTCTCAATGAAAATGTTTGGTAAAAGATGTGATGAACACGCCATCAAGTTTTAGTACTTGAGCCAGTATTGATAATAAGTATTTCTATTCAATGCCTAGGTTAGTAGATTCATGGTTTCCTACATTATTCCTACCACCTACAACCTCAATTATACCTTAAAACATTTTAAGGGTGTTGAAGTCTCAGAATTTTTTTAAAGAAATCTAACTGTTGACTCCAAACAACAGATTCAGGCTGTGTTATAATAATTTAAACATAATATTTTTTTTTTAAATATGATCAAATTGAGGTTTTAATTAAAGGAATTAAATTAGTATGTATCTCAAAAACTATTAATTTTAAGTAGAGGATAGTTTGTGATTGTCATAATGACTTGCTTAAGATGATCTTGTAAAGATTACAATATCCTTTATTTTATAAAATATTTAATATTTATTATTACATTTAAAAATTACATTTTTATATAGCCCTTTGTAATGATTTATTTTCTTTTGATCTTACCATTTAAAATTATTAAATGTATTTCAAACATATGGTGAATCAGTTCAGAGCCGTTAAATAATTGATTTTTGCCTCTACAAGGAGGTTTTTTTAAATACCTACTTTCAAACTCATGCTGTTCATAGCTTTGAATCATTACCTCGCTTAACACACTTTTGCGGGCAATAGCTGTTTACTTTGACTATCCTTTAGCAAACTCTTAAAGGACTTTTGTGTATTGTCTCCTTCCCCCCTTCCGCCTGAATACTCCAAATTCTCATTTTCTCAACAATCCCTTCTCATTATTGAGGTTTACTCACCCAAAAGCAGCAACAAAATTAATAATATCTCTGTCGGATTGTCCAGTGACAGCTTGGAATAGGGAATGGGTAGAGAAGGTGAGTCATTGATATGTATTACCCGAATTTTAGCCACCCAGTTTTTTAAAGCGCCCATCATTTGTGTTACGTTAGTGCTGTAAATTTAAGGCAATAATTCATGATTTCTTATGGGTGGCTAGGAAGATATCTCCTTGGTCACCTGGTCTAAGAAATAATCGAGATATCAATTTTTTGAAAACACCTATCATTTTTGCTACATTAGTTCTGGTTAGTGCCCAATTTTCACCATTAGTACTATAAATTTAAGGTACTAATTCACTATTTATTATGGGTGGCTAGGAAGATATCTCCTTGGCCACCCAGTATAAGAAATAATAGAGATATCCATTTTTTCTAAACGCCGATCTTTGTGCTGGTTAGTGCTAGATTTTCATCGTAATTAATTAATTTGATGCATCTCTTTTTTTGACTTTTGTTAAGAAGCCTGCTTTTACCACCTGCAAACACCATGTTGTTTTTCCTGATTAATAATCATAACATGTACCCTCTTTATATTTATTGGACTGTTGTGAAAAAGCCTGTGTTTACCACCTACAATATTCAAGCTATTTTCCCTAGTGAGGTGAAATCACGTCTGCGCCGTATTTATTGAGAATACAGCACTTTTAATAATATTCTGGTCATACTACTTGATTAGACCCCAAGACCATTAATATTTGCTAATCTTACATGGGTATACATAGTTTTTTTAACCTAAATAATCAATTTTATTCCAATTAAACTTTATGTAGTCTGGAGATTGATCTAACTTAAAATTGGTTTTTGATCTTATGTTTGCTGAAGTGAGTTTTAAAGGGAGTGATTAAGTGGTTTAATTGACAGAAAACCAATTTAGTGTTCAGAAATTAAGTTTCTGACAATGTTTTAAATTCGAAAAAAATCAGGGTATAACCATGGAGTTACTCTATAAACTCATTGCACTTTTTTAAGGTCTGGCTAAGAAAGTTATTCCTCTACTTGTGATGTGTGTTCATACACAAATAGAGAATATAAAAGTTAAAAGGTGGCATTGATATGCATACAAATGTTCTAAATACAGTGGCAGCAAAACCTTACTTATATAGGGGGGATTATAAGAAGTTTAAATACATTAATTGCCCTCCAAGTGCACCTAGAAGCTATTTCGAGAGGTCATTTGGAAACATTTTGAAAAAGAGACTCCTCTCCAAGATGTTTAGAATGGTCCTGCCCTGGAAATTTTTGAAATAGGGTTTCCCTAGATGCTATTTAAATAAGTTCTAGTCGGGATTTAAAAAAATAATTTTTGCCTCCAGATGCTATTTGGAGTGGTCGCTCCACAACAAATTTTTGACATTGTACCTTAGGGATGTTTTAGTTTTACTGGGTTTTCCCCCCCGATGCACAAATTCAAGCATAATTCCCGGTTTTCCCGATCATTGTCCACCAGTGTTGAGGAAAATACAGGTTTTTATTAAAAAATAAAAATCTGTTTTTTAAAGAGGTTCCTTTAGATTAAACCTGGCCTAATTTCAAATATTTGATTTAAATTAATCCAAACCAATTGTGGCTTTTTACTAACTATATATGCCCAAATCAACTTGAAGTGAGGTAGGTAATAAGTTATACTTTTGATTAAAGAACATGCACTCTGCTCAAAATTGTAATTTTACTGGCAAATTAAAAGCTGAATGAATAAATAAATATTGTTCAACTTTTAGGACTATAAAATAGAGATTTTTTAGGGAAATGTTGCTTAAATATTACAATATTAGTACACAAAGAACAAAATAGTTAGTGGCAATGTATAATACTGTAAAATCCTAAAGCTAATTAACTAAACATTTAAGTTGAGTACAAAAACCACCAACATTCTGTGCCTACAAGTTTATAAATGATTTAAACATTGAAGGATTAAATTACTATAAATACTATTTGTCTTGTTGGAAATATTTTTGAATCAGATTTCCCCTAGAATGGAGATTCCCCTTTGGAAGGGGATTTCCCAGGGAATAGTTCATTACCCAATAGGTTAATGTAAATAGCTTATCGAATGATTTAATTAAGTTAATATTAAAAACATAAATAAGGAAACTTCTATATGTAATTGAGATAAACTTTCATAAGAAAACAAGATAGTTTATTTTTAAAAAAATTTGTTTAAATCAAAGCAAAATTGTTATTTAGTAATTACATTTTGTATTGTATACTCAGCTGTAAGCAGATTTATAAAATATTCAACAAGTGTATGAATAACTCTCTTTTAAAAAATGTTTATCTCCAATAAAAATTTGATGTTCTCTAGTACCCACCGACAAGATTGTACTTACAAATGTTATATTCCTGGTGTCGATTTTTATCTGAGGATAACCACTCTCAGATGTACTCTCTGAATCAATATTTGAACGAGTTTTCTTTATACCAAAACCAGGATCTGGGTTAGTTGTGGGAGAGGGGTCATCAGTCAAGGAAGAAGGACCAGGAGCATCTTTCCGTTTTGTAACGCGGACACTCGACTTACTCTTAAAAAGACTCAAAGTTTAGTAGCAGCAAAGCATGAAAAACATGTACATACAGCCATTATTGATAAACAAGATATTTTTCCTAAAAGTGTTCCACAAGTCTTTTAAGGCGATACAAAAAAGGGGAGATAAAAATCAAATTTAGAACTAAGATATTTATGATTTGAGTCAACATGGTCGAGTATATTCGACTCCCAAACACAAAAGTTTTAGTGACAAGTGAAAATCTTTCACCATGCTCAAAGGAATTGGCAAATTTTCAAAATGGCCACTTCAAATTTCCATAAAATTTAATAATTGCCCATATTTATGAGTGTGATGTCGCTTTAAAATATATTAAGGCTCATAAGCACTAGCAAATTTTTCAATGAAGTCACATTTTCCCTGGAAAATATTGTAAAGTTTTTATTCATAAGATTAAAAAACTAATGTAATTACTTCAATTTAGCTGATAACATTTTATCAATACAAAATAAAAACTCAAAAGAACTTTCCCCAAGAATGAAACAGTATTATAATAGCCAATGAAATAGTATTTTGTCACTTACACAACATTGTGACAAAGTCACATTTTTATTAAGAATGATGCTATACATTTTGTCTGATTACTATGTTAATGAAATTAGTTTTGTGTTGTTAGTTTAATTAGTCCAATAAGTTAATTTAATAAACACCAATAGGAAAATAATAGGCAATTGAAACAACATAAAGTACAATAGAACTTTGGGTCACTAGGCTATGAAAATATATTTAGGGTCGCGATCAAAAAACTTTGGTAAATGCTGGCTTAGTGCCGAGCTTGAAGTTGTGGAGATTTAATTTGTATTTGCTTTTGTAGTGTTGTAGCATTTATTGCTACAAGCTAGAGTTCAGTCAGCAAGTCAACAAAATATTACTTACCGAATATCACCACCCAGGCTACGTTCGAGAAAACATCAACACATCCGGCCACATATTCACCCAGTCAACAAATGCCAGAGTAAACCAAAAGTCCGGACACGCCCGCTAGAGTTCACTACCACAGTGCCAACCTAATGACCCCAGAGGAGGAGAGTTCTCTTTCTAGAATAGACAAGATACGGCTTCTAGAAAGATATAGACGTTTCCATGGTCACGCACGTCCCCCCCTCCCGTGGATCCTGTTTCCCTTGTTCATATAGTTTTGCACCGTATAAATGACCGCCCAGGAAACAATGGCTTCACTCTTGGGTCGGGTTTGGAAGCAGATAGACGAAGCTTAGGCTTCTAGGACTTGTTAAATAAATGTAATGAGAAATTTATTTTCGGCATAATTCTTTTTTTGTATTTAATCAAAATTCTCTTTCGGATATATATATATATTTTTTGTTGTTGAAAATATCTTCGTAGTCTTAAACATGGACTCTAAAAAAAACTTAGAGTATTCAATTTATGACTTATGATTTATTAAAGATCTATTTGGAAGAAGTCAGTAAGGACATTAAGTCAGAACATTCCAATATTAATAATGATGCTATGAGTGAAGTATATTTTGTGTAAACAAATTAAATTTAACTTATCACTTATGAATTAGTAAAGATTTATTTGGATGAAGTCAGTAAGGACATTAGGTCAGAACATTCCAATATTAATAAGGCTGTCATGCGTGAAGTATGTGTTGTGTAAACATTCAATTTAAACTTAGAGTATTTAACTTATGACTTAGGAATTATGAAAGGTTTATTTTGGTTTATTGTGAAAGAGTCAGTAAGGACATTGTGTCAGAACATTCCAATATTAATGCATGAAATATTTTTTGTGTAAATATTGAAGTAAACTATCCTATTTAACTTGTGATTTGGACTTCACAATGATTTGAGTAAAAGGCTTTACCTTTGTAGATGTCTGTATGAACATGATGTCGGAATATTCCAAATTATTTATGTTAGACGCTAAGTATGACTTTCATAAACATAAAATTTAATCAAAATTTTTCTACCTTTAAATTATTTTTCTAAATTTGCAATGTGTCAAGGATTTAGAGGAGAAAGGGCATTTATAATATTAAATTGTAATAATATAAAAAAAAGTAATGTTACGCCCGAGTAAATCATATTGTTAAATGTTGCATACATATAATAAAACATTATTTACGACCTGCCGTCTTTTAGTATAAAGTTAAGTATGGTTATCCCTAGTTGTAAATAGTCATACTACCCTGGCACCTCCCCTCTTTTTTTTTTTTACTTAATCTATCTATTATATGTATTTATATTTTGTTTGAAGGAGGACCGTGTTTCCTTTTTTGCATATTGGATTGGATGGCTGGGGACGTATTTCGTACCCAGCATCATCTAATAATAATTACTCTAATGGCCCACTCCTATTTACATGTTCTAATTTATCTTTTTTAATGTTGATTTCCATTATTTGTATTTGGGACCCTCTATTACTAGAGCTTGGGCTACAGTGTAGAATATATTGTCTCGGTTAGCTAATTATCTTCAACATTCATCAACAAGTTTATCTGCCGTTATTGTAAAAGTTGTGCAAATAATTTTACTGATACTTAGCTATCTGAGAAACCATGTCTCCTTTTGAGAGCAATAATGTTTTAACAACAAAGAAGTGTAGCCTATGTTAAAACCTTATTGGGTCAATATTTATTTCTCACATTGTGTGGTGAATTATTCCTGGATTTTACTTAGTGCACAGAAATCAAATAGGCTAGTTAGTAATTTACTCTTGAAACAGCTGTATTTATTTTACATTAATATATTCTATCTCGTTACCCTCCTAAAAATGATCCTAAGAGTTCTCTCAGTCTAGAAAGAATATTATTATTTTAAGTCACAGCTCTTATGCCATTTTTCCTTTCTATATCAGAGTGTAACATCAGAATGTTTGCCAAATGTATATAAAAATACTTCAGGTAGTTTTCGCCACATTCGAATTCACATAAGGCAATTGCCAGAATGACGTAAACAGTGTTTCTCTTCCTTCTATCACTATTCTCAGCTGGGAACACCAGAGGAATTTTAATTTCCTCACATAAACAACATTTATTCCAATCAATGTCTTGTCCAAGGTCATGGGTGCTGACACTTTAAGCCCTTTGGGCGACTTGCGAGGAATTGTGTTATTTTTATGGAGTGAATTAGGTAAATACATAATTATAATGATGATAACCTAAATTATAAATATTTTCAGGGTTCCTATAGTATTTGTAAAAAAATTCTCCCTGACTTTTCTTTGACTACTTTCCCAAGTTCCCTGACCAACTTCTCATAAAATTTCCACTATCATTTTATGGTACTATTCATGTGGAGATATTAATTTAATTTAATTTAATTTATTTCGGCCTCCTCCTCCCCTAAAGCCGACCTTGCCGCAGTCACCTCTCATGGAAGAATAAGAAAGCAGACGTCTTGCCAATAAGTTCGGGGAAAATGATGGGAAAATAACAAAATATATCAAACCCTATCGTAAAGGAAAGGCTGAAATCCATCTGCAATTGTTTTGCAGAATGCTAGTATACATTTCAGGAATGGATCATAGGCTGGCTGCTCTTTTCATTTGTTTTAGGAAGCTTTTCTTCTTTGAGAAACTTAAAAACGTGGTCCCAAATTTGTAATGCCCTTTGAAAGCATGTTGCATTCTTAACCATTGCACACCATAGAACTATAAAAAGGAAAAGTTGTACACTCTGTCAACTGGGTAAACAATGCTCAACAAGCTGTAGAATCAGTGAACAGGTAGTATGTGTGACACAATAAGCAATTTATATCCCAATTGACAGGTTCCACCCCTGTTCTCAAGGGACTATGAACAACATGAAGCTCACATGTCCCCAGATTTATCAAAATACATATTTCATTGTCTGTGATAGATTTGATGTGTTCCTGAAAAAGTGTTATAAACTTTAAATTGACATTTGGGCCATTAAATGACACTTGTATCAACTTAGAGGGTGGAAGAGGAGAAATACCATCCAATAAATGCTTCAGTAATTCTTCAGCGGTGCTTCTATCGAAAAAACATTGTCCAAGCAATGACTGACAACTCTATGACTTTCCTTGTCCTATAATCTAAATACAATGTCCATTTGCCCTCTTTGAATAACTTTATTCAATGCCTCATCAAAACAAATTACAAAGTTGTTACATGATTCTAGGCGGTCCAGTAAATTGTTATGAAAAAATGGAGCCAAGCCATGCACAATTAAATATGCAGACTTGTTTCCACCGAGGGTAAAGGCATGGCAATGGAACAATCGGGAAATATAAACTGAAAAATTGTCCTTAAGTTATTGCACGAATTGAAATACATTTTATTGTCAACAACTTGCAAAGCCTAAATGACTTCTGCCTTATTTATATTATCTTTCATAACAAAAGTGTTAGGGTTTCTTCGAGCCACTACACTACTTTCACTTTTGGCAACACCTTCCATCTGCAGTTTTACAATTTCCGATGAAACTGAATTGTGATATGAATTGTCATTTCCCTGACTTTCCCTGGCTTTTTTTTAAGCTTCCCTGACTTTCCAGACTGTAAGAACCCTGATTTTACTTATTTACTTACCATATAGCATTAGAGATTCTAAAGTTCATTGCCACATTCACAAAAGTACGCCAACTATACTTATCTTGAGCTAGTTCAATACAGCCCCTCTCTTTACATCATATCTCTTTCAGGTTCATTCTAATGTTATCATCACATTTGCATCTAGGCCTTCCCATTGGTCTCTTCCAATTAAGTTTGACAGGCATTACCTTTGTAACACCCCAACAATACCGGACAAATGAATTATCTGTTTACCAACTGAGGCAGCAAGACCGGCTCAACTCATCCTTGTGTGACAGCATTCATAAGGTCTAAGCATGAACAGGCAAGTGAAAGTGTACAGGGAGGAGTATACTCTACAGTCTACACCTTCCCTACCAACTATACATATTAATTATAAGTAGTTTCTAGGATTAATTCAAGTGTTGTTAACCCTAAGAGAAAAATTGTCATTATTTAAAAGTAAAAGAAATGTGGCTGTAGCAATATGGGAAAGTGACTGGAAAAAGATGGGATAGCGATAAATCTAATTTTTTTCAACTCTAGCCTTGTCTCATCTATATCCTGAGTAACGCCCTTCCAGCCCGCTTCTCGAGGATGCCTCCCTGCAAATCAGCGCTCTTATGGCTGCTATTTGTGTCAACTTACTAGAGAACCTGGTTAACACCCTTAAAGCATGCTTCCTGAGGATGCTTCGTCATCAAACAGCACCCTCAAGGCTGTTATTGGTGTCACCTTACTGGTGATCCCAGAAAGGGCTTTGAAAGCTTGCTTCCTGAGGATGCTTCGCCATCAAACAGCACCCTCAAGGCTGTTATTGGTGTCACCTTACTGGTGGTCCCGGAAAGGGCTTTGCAAGCTTGCATGCCAAGGATGCCTCCCTCTTAACAAACAATGCCCCTCATGTTACTATTGGTGGTCTTATCATTTGTGGTCAATCAATGACTTGCAGACCAGGTGGATAAGCCCTGGTCACACTAGGCTGGTTTACTAGCCACTGTTTGCTGCTGACTCCTGGCAGTAACAATAAGCAGCGTCTTCTAAGTGTTCAAACTTGTCTACTTATCGCTGGTATTAATAGTGCTTGGCAGCGACATAGTCCACAGTCTCACAAAGTTATTTTCAAATTTTAGCGCGTCCGGTGGTGGACCTCTCCAACTACCAGGGAGGTGCAAGCGGCGGCCAACAATGGGATTCGACCCTTTTCAGGACAAAGCCAGCGGGGCCCCTGTAGCTCCTGGAGGTGAGCATACCAGTAGTGAATGTCAACAAAATCCACTTGCCCTTCTCTGGGCGGGTGGTAATATGGCCCTTCGTGAGGCCATCAGGGCATCCAGTATAGCTTCCTGGGGCCTAGGCTCGGGGATTAATCCTTGAGCTCTGTAAGCACGTCAACGTCCTCTGCTTCCACAAACCAAGTTAAGACCCAGCCTAATCTTCTCCTTACTAACCAATAGGCCTGCTCGGGTGTTTGGGCAAGGTGTTCAAAAGACTAGTACTGAAAAGACTGAGACGACATGTTCATGTGAGCAGTATGCTGGTAGAAGAGCAGTTTGGCTTTAAGGCTGGACATGCACCATCTCACCAGCTAGTCCGCCTTGTCGAGCAGGCCACAAGGAACTTCAACATCAACAGGCTGACTGGTGCTGTCTTCCTTGACGTGACAAAAGCCTTCAAACATGTCTATCAAGGAGAACTCCTTTTCGAACTCCTTTCCCTAGTCCTTCCTTTTAACTAAATAAGGTTGTACAATCTTATCTATCCCATCGTACCTTCTTTACAACCTTAAGGACCACCATATCCCTAGTGGGAAGAATCCAGGCTGGAGTACTTCAGGGTTAGCTCATGGGCCCTGTTCTCTTTAGTCTGTATGCGAACGACATTCCAAGAGCCACAGACACCCGGCTGAGAGACAACATGGCTCTGATCGCGAAATTGTGGAGAGGAGGCTCCAGACTCACCTGACACAGTTAGAGGGGTGGCTAACCTCTTGGAGAACAAGTATCAACATGAAGAAGAGCACGGCAGTGCTCTTCACATGGAAGAGTAAGTATTACGGGCTGGCCCCTCTTTGGCTGTTCAGAGACAATATTAGGTAGGGGGACAGCGCCAAGTACCTTGAGCTTTACTCTGGACACCAAACTGACCCGGAGACTACATTTGAGAGACCGACTTACCAAAGCGAATCAGAGGTTGGTGTAACCAGGCCAACTGCTGAACAGGCGCATCACCCTTTCCATAAGGAAGAGACTGACACTATACTGAGTTACTCAGAACGATTCTTGATTATACATATCCTACGTCAGGTCACCTGGTGAACGAGTATATGAGGATGATGTAGGTGTTCCAGAACTGGTGCATAAGAATTAATGTTAACGTCCCCGGCCCTGGTATGGTTGCAACATGACTGCATCAGAACATGGAGATGCACACCATCAAGCGCAACTTCCGAAATCTTGCTCAGTCATTCTACAACAAGATGCCTGGTGCCACCAATCCTCTTACCCCGGAACTTGGGAATGTCTGTGCCCCTAGTGGGTGCCACAGACGTTCCAAAGCCTTGCTCAGATAAGCAAGATGTGTAAACAGTGGTCAGCGGCAAGTTCTCACCCAGCCCCTCATAGAGATGTGTTTCCGCACATAGCTCTAGAAACCATTATTCGGTTTACAACTTATTTCACCTACTAATAAAAATATACTTTTTACCTGTGTCAGAAACCATCGTGAAATGCAACTACTCGTCTCTACAAGTCAATTTAACATGATGGTGTGACAAATTGGTCAGTACAAGATAAAATTTAATTTCGTGCTCGCCTTCAGGGAGCATTAGAGTATGCCAGTCTGCATCTGCTGATAAAAGTCAAGCTATTTTGTAAAGATTTGTAAATTTTAAAAATTACATCTGGACATGGGAATGAAACTAGTTACTCTTGCTTAGCGTGTCAATACTCTAAACCTGCATATTCCAGGATTAATTCCATGCTCAAGGTAATTCTACTCATTGTTTAAGGCAGAGTCTGTGATGAACCTGTTAAAATAATCGGCTACATTAATACCACAGCCACCGGCAACTCGGGAGTCGCTCTATGTTACTGTCAGTTCAATGTTATTTTAAATGAAAGCAAATAACATGGAGAAAGCATTGTCTCTAACAATAAATAGTTAATTATAGATGACTTGTGAAGCTTGAGAGATTGAAATGATCTTAGGGCTCCTGAGCATGGAATGAGCATTGAATAGCTTAGTGGTAAAGCATTGACGCACTAAAGTTCCCAGGTTTTATTTCCATGTCAAAGTATCAATTTTTAAATTTAAAAATGCATACTAAAGGTCATTTCAATCTCCCAAGATTTGCAAATCATATACAATTATTATTGTGCAAGCATATTTTTCTCCATATTTAGTCAAAAGGTTTCTTTCAGTGATCCCTCCCTGTTCTGTATTGTGTATTAAATGTGTTTTTTTTTAACAAAGTGAAACCTAGAGAAAACAGAGATATTCATGGACACAGTTTTTTTAGAGATATTGTAAGATAAACTGTAAAAGGCTGCATTCTGATTGGTAGAACCTTCTCCGAGGGCCATTAAGATCAGGATTAGAATTCTGTAAGGACATACTTGTGATGGGCACCAGTACATAGACAGTATATTATTTAAGTCAAAAGGTGCAGAGGTGTGAAATGATCACCTTTAAGAAGAAGATTCACAACTTACTTTTAAAATATTATTGAGTATAAAGTAATTAACAAATAATGAAATTATTTAATCTAAGATTTCTTAGTATAAGTAAAGTAAGGTAGACTACCCAACTTCTTGACATTCAAACATGACATAAATTATCTATAGCACTAATTAAGTGACATACAAATGGAGATAATTTAAATTTATATAGGCCAGTGGTAAAAAAGATATATATTATATAGTTGGTGTCACATAATCTGTGTACTTTTATTAACTAATATTCACACCATTTTGAGAAATCTGTGTCATTAATTTGAGCCAAATGTAAATTTTTCATTTGACAGCGCTACCTTTGTATTTGGGAGACCAAATATACTTGAAAATGACACCAAATTCATAAAAATAGAAAAGTATTATAATTGTAAACAAATTTTAAGAAACATTTGTAAAATTTCATCATTCCTTTGAGCTCTGTGGAAAATTTTCAATCGACAATGCCCCCACTGTAATTGGTGTAGTTGGTAGACAAACTAAAGGCCTAGTAGATTTTTTGTTGGATATTAATAGTTCAATTTTAAGAAGTAGATTAGACTAACTTGATACTGAATTTATCTTCATATTGAACTAAGAATGAAAAAAACATGTTATTCTGGTTTTTCACAATAATATGACAGTGGTTTAATAGGTAGGTTCACTGATCAAATGATAATGCATTGGATTTCAAACCAATGGTTGGGTAACAAACATGTATAAAGCTAAAATAATGAATTAGTTTATTCATTTGTCTTTCAATTAGATTTTGTCACCTATACTAAAAAGGAGCATAAAATAAATACATGTAACTATATTTATGAGATTTACCTTCAATTTTTTTATATTTGAGTCGAGTTTAGGTGTACATTCTTTACGGATAACAGCTTTGGTAGCTGAAATGGATCTGCCATCTGCCGTTTTCTTGCTTACCTCCAATTTTTCAGCACACGTAGCCTTAAAAAAAAGACTTGTGTTAAAAAATCAACAAACTATAAAAAAAAATTGACTTACTCTGTGGCATTAGGAGCTCAAAGGTTCATTGTTGCACTTAATAATGTATGCCAACTATCCCTATCTTAAGCTAGTTCCATTCAGTCAACCTCAATACACCCTATCTCTATCTTGAGCTAGTTCCATTCAGTCAACCTCAATACACCCTATCTCTATCTTGAGCTTGTTCTATCCTGTCCACCTCACTACACCCTATTATTTCAGGTTCATTCTGTTGTCATCCTCTCATCTGTGACCATGGAATTCAAAATAAATGATACATTTTTAGTGACAAAGAAATTATACATATACAATTATATTTTTATTTTGTTGCAAATAAGTGATATAGAAATAAAAACATAAATGGTTAATAAAATCAAAATACAATTTGAACCATTAATTCCTCATGAAAGTAAATAAATGGTATGGAACTCCGCACGGACTTTCTCACTCTGTTGTTTGAAAATGGAGGTATGTACTCAAAATTCGTAATATAATATACACTAGCGAACCCGAGAACAAATTGCACTATACATAATTAAAACATTTTTTGACTCGCGGTTTTAAATTTTCTAATTCCATTTTTAAAAATTAACGTATTCATTTGTATGTTTTGACCAATAAAAAATATCGATATTGGGTCCCCAAGGGTCAACATTTCATATTAAAATTTTGACTTCCATTTAAAATTTTTGGCATTTTACTAGAGATGCACATCTTATGGTTTGCCACTAAATTTCTCTTTTATAAATTTTGACAGTGAAATAGGCAATTGTTGACTATTTAGTCTAAAATGAGAGAGATAGATCATTGCTGTACCTTGGGCGGATCCAGGAAAGTGGCATGGGGAGGCGCACGCACCCCTTCAAGAAATTAAATCCATGTTAAAGTCACTACTAGTTTTATTGTTACGCAATACTATCTCACAACCAGATTTCATTTTCTCAATTGTTATTGGTAATATTATTAAATGATTAATTTACGTAATAAATTATAATACTTAAGACAATCACATTCGTATTAAAGTGGTGAAAATAGGCATTAATGAAATTAACCAAATTTAAGTTGCACGCCTCTCACCTTTTTGCACAACCCTTGTTTAGGTTTAAATTTATTTTATCATTTTGATTCTTACTATTTCAATGATTAATAAAAAACAAAGATATTTAAAATTATTTATTTTTGAGTAACGTGCTTTAGACAGAAACTTTGAATAATACCACACACAGGTGTTAGTGTGGCTTAGTGGTAAAATTTCGATTTAGAATGAGAAATAACTAGTTATACTATAGATTGGAGTTAAAGTTTGATTGTTCGAAATCTGAATAGTTCCATCTATTTTGTATAATTGATTGAATAGCTAAAAAAAACTTTTATATAATAATTATTATAATGTTTAAACTTATCTCACTCTTAATAATCACTATTTATTGATATTCTTATTATTTGCTTACAATAAATATCAATGTTAATCGCAAATTTTGAGTTATACCCTTCATTAGAGGATTATTCTCAAGTTTAGCGTTACACTGAAAAATTACTTAAAGATTTATTCTCAAATTTTAAAGTATTTTTATGTAAACATTTCTTGAGGTGCCGCCTCCCACCTCCCCTTCCCGACCCAATCCCGATGGAAGCACCCGCGTCCTCCCCACCCCCACCCCTTATGAAAATCCTGGATTTTCCCCTGTGCTGTACCAACATTTCCCCTAAGAGGTTAAAGGAAAAAACATCAACTTCTTGAAAGACTTACTTATTTGCTTACTCTATGGTACTAGAAAATTATTGCGTTTAAACTTAAGTAGTATCTCTTCACAACTAGAGCTCACAAAATTGTATGATATTTTGCCAATATCTCCTAAATTATTATTATTATTATTATTAGCACCGCGTCTTACTACCCGTTCGGGTTATACGCACTTACGCTAATGTGTAATGAAATGGTGATTGTGAGACGAAATGGAGGACCTAAGTTTAACGTGGAATCCGAACCACGGTGGAGGCCTGGCATTCCTCACATTCACAAGTTGTGATTAATACACGTCTTGTCAGAGGTGAAGGAAGGGTTTGGCAATCAGATAAATCTGTGCCGGGACCGAGGATTGAACCCCGGACCCTCAGCACAGAAGTCTGACCCCTTACCCCTAGACCACCAGGTCACCCAATACCTCCTAAACTATTGGTTTTATAAAAATGTATTTCAATTAAAAGTTTTTTATTTTTAATAGTACTAAAATTTTACAATGATAAGTTAATTATTATCAAAATAGTTGCGGAAATATAGAAATTTTTGCTTATGTAAAGAACCCTTAAAATCCTTTTCATGGGAAAATTAAAAAAAAGTCATTTTTATGGGAAAATTAAAAAAGCCATTTAGTTTATAATCTTTCTCAACACCTAGATATGAATTTAAATTAAAATCGCTATAGCTGATTTTGAGAAAATGGAATTTTTCTCTTTTCGACCTTTAGTAAACTACTTTTTATTTTAGGGTTAGACAGACACACAGACAGACGGCGTTGCAAAAACACTTTTTAGGGTTCTGGGGGTCATGGAACGTCAACATCCATCAACATTTTGGTTACATTTTTTTGACGGTCAGAATACTTACCTTCTTAAAGTATTGGAAAAGTTAAAATAAATATATATATTTGCGTATAGCTTGAAAATTACTGGTTTTATAAAAAAAATAATTCAAGTAGAAGATGTTTATAAGATATAGATCTACATGTATGCATTGATAAGTAATTTCATATCTCAAAGAATTTCGAAGATAAAAATTAAAAAAATTAAAATTTACGCATCAAACCAGAACCCTTAAAGACATTTTGACGAAAAGTTGAGAGTAGCCATTTGGTTTGTAATATTGATCAAAGCTTAGAAATGAAATTTAATCAAAATCGTTGGTGCTGTTTTTTATATAATACGATTTTTTTTTCCCGCCATTAGGCAAATTACCCTTAATTCTAGGGTTGGATATACAATTCCAAAAATTCCTCGGGGTAGCCCTATGAAAACCCTAGATATCAAGTTTTAGCCCAATCGGCAAAATAGTTTAGGCTCTAGCCCGAAATACAAACTGACAGACATATGGACAGATAGACAGGATTGTGAAAACCACTTTTTAGGGTTCGGGGGTTCATGAGGTGTTGACATGCATCAAAATCTCGAGTTAAAATTTTTTGATGATCACAATATTTGCTCTACCTGTAAGGTAGCGAGAAAGTACAAATATTGATATGGGGTCCCCAAGGGTCACCACTTCGTAATGTTGACTTCCAGTTTAAAATTTTTTGACATTTCACTAGGGGTTGAACATCTTATGGTTATTGCATTGCTATTAAATTCCTCATTTATTAATTTTGACCAATGTACAAACATTTCCCCTAAGAGGTTGAAAGAAAGAGAACATACACTTTTTGATAGCCTTACTTATTTGTTACTCTATGGCATAAGAGAACTAGTGTGTTAAAACTTAAGTAGTATCTCTTTACAACTAAAGATCACAAAATTGTATTAATATATTTGACAATATTTCAGAAACTGTTGGTTTTATAAAAATATATTTCATATAAAAGTTTTTTTATTTTTAATAGTACTACAAATTTACAATGATAAGTTATTAAGTATCTCAAATAGTTGCGGGGATACGGAAATTTCTGCTTCTATAAAGTACCCTAAAAGTCTTTTTCATGGGAACATGAAAATATGCAGTTTATTTATAATCTTAATCAACGCCTAGATACAAATTTTAATCAAAATCGTTAGAGCTGATTTCGAGGAAATCAATTTTTTCTCTTTATGATTTTATTAAACTACTCTTAATTTTGGGGTTAATAAGATACACAGAGAGACGGCATTGCAAATACCACATTTAGGGTTCATGGGGTCATGAGACGTTGACATCCATCAACATTTTTGGTCAGATTTTTTTTTACAGTCACAATACTTTACCTTTAGTATTCAAAAAGTTTTAAAAAATGTATATATTTGCGTATGACTTGAAAGTGATTGGTTTTATAAATATATGTTTCGAATAAAATATTTGTATTATAAATAGATCTACATATTTGCAATGTAAATTTCATATTTCAAGTAATTTTGGGGATATGATAAAAAGTGAGAATTTACGTATCAGACCAGAACCCTTAAAGTCATTTTTGCCGAAAAATTGAGAGTAGCCATTTTGTTTGGAATATTTATAAATGTTTTTAAATGAAATTTAATCAAAATCGTTAGAGTCGAGTTTGAGAAAGTCTACTTTTTCTTTTTTGCCCTTCAGTAAACTATCCTTAATTTTAGGGTTAGATATCCAATTCCAAAACTCCTCGGGGCAACCCTATGAATACCCTAGATACCAAGATACCAAGTTTTAGCATGATCGGTGAAATAGTTTAGGCTCTAGTCAGAGGTATAGACAGACAAACGGAAATCCAAAAACCACTTTTTCGGATTTGGGGGTCATGTAACGTTGAGATTCATCCAAAATCTCAAGTTCGATTTTTTTGATGATCACAATACTTACTTTACCTGTAAGATAGTGAGAAAGTAAAAAATACCATTATAGTTAGTTTATTGTGTAATTCCTTGGGAAATTTTGTGATACAATATTGTGTAATACCTTAAAATTTTCAAAAAATCACTAGAATACAAATATCGATGGTAGATTTTTGTGAAATGCACTGGGGGCTATGGCCCCCTCAATGGGAAAACATAGTTTAGTTAATGGATTTTCGAAAATTGTTGATATAATACAGTGTGATACTCAAAGTTTTCATAAGAGTTTGTAGACTCTGAATATATATGTTACACATGTAACAAATTATCATGGGGGGTGCAACGGCCCCCTCCAAAGTAAAAATAAGTACATTTTAGAACTTTGTGTCATAAAGTTGTATGATATCCTAAAATGTTAATGGAACATAGTATAATTCAACTGACTATGTCACACATGTGAAAAATTATCATGGGGAAACTATGGCCCCCTTAACTTAAATTGGGGGCCTGGTAATAAAATTGTAATAACTGTGGACCTTGGCCTGTACAGACCAATACAGCATCTACAAATGACCCTCGGCAAAATTGATATTGTGTTGTTGCCTGGAGATCTTCATATAATAATGGCTCAACTTAGGACCTCTTAGGACAATAGGCAAATTTTATTAACTAACTGGAGTTCCTGAGTTGTGGGTGGAAAGTGGCACTGACAGCGATAAAGTTGAGAAATGAATACTTGAGGGAACGCCCTTGCACCGGTCATTGGAGGCATATGTTGTAACTCTACAAGTCCTATTTTTACTTTATAGTGATGAGTTTTTCAAACACTATCCAGATGAGCGATTGCAATGTGAAGTTTTGGCACAAAAACTTTGTGTTTCTTGGACTAAAAATAACCTCACTGCAGTTCCATAGGCTCATAAGAAGGACATTGAACTGTTAACTAAACAGGATCTGCTTTTTGTTCTTTGGGAGCAGATGAAGCCCTAGAACAAGAAAACAGGAAACTGAAGGTTGTGGGTGGCATAGTCAGAATACTACTGCAGCCTGAAACACTGACCAAATTTTTCTTAACAGCTCCATATTGTGCAAAAATGTCAGAACATGTTCATAATATTGTCAATTTGGAGCATAAATAAAATAGGCAACATCACCATCTGGCCTGCTCAATCTCTTCTCAACAATTCAGAAATACCCAATCTTTGCTTCGTTCCTTTACAGACTACACAGTACCATTCCAGTATGGAGGAAAACAGGGTGTCTACTGAGTTGGAATAAACTAAAATTCTTTACTTTTTGGGGACCCTTTTGACCACAAAATTCCTTCGGTAAGTGGTTGAATATTATATTGTACATAGGCCCCTAGATATTATCATAACAAACCCAAGCAATAATTATTATACCAATAAGAAAACTTATTTAAAATTAATGATGTTTGAAGCTCATGGAAGCTGAAGTCTCTCAACAAACATAAAAAAATAAGAATGTTCAAATTTGTCACGTAATATTTACAGTTTACAAAAAAAAAAATCTGGGTTTCACATCTGCTTCAGTCATTTCTTCCCCAAGTCTATTTCAGTTTAAAGTGCGGAAGCCTCTTCTTCAGCCCATTGCAGAAGTTTTCTTTTCATTGTCTCTAAATTCTTTACTGTTTCCAGTGTTTTTTTTTCTTTGTTGACTTCTTCACTTCTTTCTTCTTCATTTCTTCAATTGCTTCCCTCCTTTTTAAACTTGCTCGCCTAGCCGCATGCAACATCCCGCTTGTTAAATCCAAATTCTTTATGCCGCCTATTGACTGAACTGCTGAATAAATGCAGCGTTGGGAGATAGAGAACGCTCTTTCATATTTTCAACCAAACACTCCTTGTTTACTTAAAAACCTCTTTCGACAGCAGTGTTTCCATGGAACATTGTAAATATCATTTTGCAAAATGACAACAATGCCCTGTAAGCTTTTGCATTAATGAAGATGTTGAAGATAAAAAAATCTAGTCTGGTTTCATTGAAATCAAATATCTTCAGCTCTTCTTCAACATCAGGCTTCTCACAGATTTCAAGGTAGTTTTTTCTTATCTGTTCAGCGTCAATATTTGCAATGTGGTTGTTTGAAATGAGCTGTTCAAGTGCTATGGTAACACGATGTACTCTGAGAGTGCCACTAGTCATTACTGCTGGTGAAAGCCATGAAGCACCTTTCACCATGCACTTTCGTAATGGAGACCTAGGCCCCGTCAGTTTCTGGAACATTTCCACTAGGAAGTGTCTGCAATCTCTTCTAAACAGTTGCACATCAAGTTCCTTCACATTTTTACAAAAAATGTTTTGCACCTAAGCCTATGACAACACCAGAAAAGCTCAATAGGTTTTCATTTTTAACATCAATTGCCAAGAGTTGTCCCGAGTTTTTCACATTGCTTATAGCCTCTCTCTTAAGGATGCGAGGAGAAATACTACATGCCATTGAATATTGTTCAGCATGTACAAAGGGCAACATTGGATTGTCACTTTGAAAGGGTGTAAGGTTTCCACTTCACCTGCTACTAATTGCAAGAAACAGAGTTTTGCTTCAAGAAGGATGTCTTTTAGGAAGTCTTGTACAACACCAAAATTCTTTGTTTCAGGTGGTTTGGAACACAAAAAGGCCACATATTTCTTTAAATGAGGTATCATTTTCAAGGCCCTTTCAATTACTTTTGAGCTTTCCACCCATCTGATGGAACACATTTTAAGTGGGAAGAGGTCTGATCCACTTGAGAGAGTGTAACCAGCTCTTCGAGATGGAAAATCTTTAAACAGATAATACAATGAACGCAGAAACTTATTAACTTGCCATTCACATTTATTATGAGCTGTCTTATAAGCCCCATGAACTTTATGAAGAGAGCATGTGCCAACATCAATAGGTTTCTTGTCTTCTGGGTTATCTAAATTTGTTTCCATCATGTGATTGAAGTCCATAAGGAATTTTAAATTTACATTTGGTCCATCAACAGCAATTTGTAGAACATTCTTTAAAGGCAGTCCTAATTCATACATCTCTGACGTAAAGGAATCAAGGTGGTCAGCTGCAGTAGAATGCCCTAATAACACAGAGTTCACATATCGGGTTGAAGCCACATTTAAACTTGAGTTCCAATATCGGACAATTATGTCCATTTGTCCTTTCTGTGCAATTCGATTTAGGCTTTCGTCAAGTGAAACTGCAAAAATTGCACACTTCTTTAAATCTGAGAGCTTTTCTTGAAAGAAGAGGCCAATACCAAAAGTTGTCAAATAGCCAAGTTTGTCTTTTTGCATTTTAAACTTCTGTACTATTACACTGTCAGGAAACATAATGGAGAAAAGATCACTGGAAGAACATCAACTTTAGTCAGATGTACGAGTCATACCTTATTCATGGACCCCAGAATTTCTTCTTTCAAGGTATTACTATTAACACAAAATTAACTTAAAGGTCCTCCAAAAGATGAAGAAGATGAAACAACCAATGTAGATGAAGATGCAACAAACAGTACATCATTTTCAAAAGTAGGCCTAGTTGTGGAAGGTAATAATTTTTTTGCCGGTTCTGGCTGTTTACATCCAACATTTTCACCAAATACAAAGCATAGCGTTTTTTGGTTACCTTGTAGTATGGCACAGGTTAGTTCCAAATGCTTCTTTCCTTTTCCATGTATTTTCACTCCATTCAACCCATTGTGGCTTATATCAGATTTAGATTTACAAAATGTACAATAAGCCTTATACTGGTCGCGTTCAACTGGGTGCAACCACTTCGAGTATTTATTTTCTTTATCAGTTAGCCAGAATTCTTTGAGCGCACATTTACTAGGCATCTTTTTACACCTTAAACTTGACCTTCAAGATCTTTGAATGCCCGAAAAAAAGTTATGGCTTTATTTTGCAACACAATAATTAAAAAATAATTTAATATTTTATGTGCCCTTAAGACAAGAAAAATCATTAAAAATCGGCATATTTGGAATTCAGTAAAGGATCAAATATTTACTATAACGTTTATATTTTAATTAGGGCACACCATATTTCCCTGCAGAAAATATTACTTCCAACATTAGTTTGAAATTATAAAGATTTTACACCTTCAACATGCACATTCAGATCAATGAAAGCAGGGAAAAATAATAATAAATTGCCGCCGACACCTTGATCCACAACACAGATGAACACATGTGTGCATTTATGTCATGCAGAAAATGTCCTGGTATTTTCCCGTTTCATCTACAAAACATGCATTCTAATTGATTCATTTACTCCCCATTATTTGTTGACACACACAAGGTATAATGCACTCACACGAAACATTAAACTTTAACTAGATGATGAACGTTAACCTTGTCCTTGGTATCACGGTAAAAACAATCAGGCAACTTGCGGCTAGAACATGGCATCATGGGTAGTGGGTAAAGCGACTTTCGACGCATTCGCATTGTTACGATGCAAGGGAAATTCAAACAAAATTATTTTTGTGATTTTTTGACCAAAATATTGAAAATTCGTGACTTTTCGGTGACTTTCATGGCCCAGTAGACACCCTGGAAAAGGTCTAGTAAACTTAGTCACAAAGCATGTAGCCTCAGAATCAATCAGCAGTGATATCTGTAGAAGAACAACTGCTGGAACAAAACAGTATCAGGATTTAGTCCAGGAAAGGCTTGTAAAAATGAGTGTAAATTTTTGGGATAGAATGCCATGTCTAAATCTAAAAATGTGTCTAAGTCTTTCAAAAAAAGTTTCAGTGCGTAGGAAAATGGTCATTATTGAATTAAAGAAAGATCGAAATATGTTTACTCACTGTTTGATGATTTGCAGATCACATGCTGACATGGCTCTAAAGCATGTAATTGGAAAATACAAATTGTTTGTAGTGTCAAGATCAGTGTTTCATGCAGATGGATCCCTGATTCATTGTAGTGGGAAGAGTAAACTTATGAAAGTTTTAGAGGATTTCATTCCAGTAGAAACCACTTCTCCAATTTCTTCCAAAATCAGTGAATCAAATGTTACTGTTTTCAGAGTTGCAATTGTTGATGCGATGGCTTAAGTTCAAACTCTCAGCATTCCAATTACGCTGATGACTATTTCAGAGTTAGCAAAAAAAATGACCGAGAATGTCCTAAACAAGTACAGCAATTTCAATTAGATACACATTGTTTTTGATATCTACATTCATAATTCACTAAAAGCCCCTGAGAGACAGAGATGTGAAATGGGAGTGGAACCAGTTTGTTATAGAATTGAGGGGAACTCTAAAATTAAAGCAGTTCCTCTCAAAAAGCTTCTCACCCACAGAAACAAAAGACTAGTTAACAGAATTTCTCAGCTGAGCACTGATTGATTAAGCAATAAAGACAGGGAAAAATGTTAACAGTTTCTTTTAGACAAGAAGCACTTTCAACTGTCTTGAGCAATGATGAACTTCAAAGCAAGCACGAGGAAGCTGATACTAAACTATTATTTCATGCTATCCATGCTTCAGGCCGAGGAGCTATAAAAATTAGAATTTTCTCATCTGACACAGACGTATTAATACTAACTATTCAGCGGATGGCAATGCTTCCTGAGGACACAGCTGTAGTTACATATGGTAAAAATAAAGGAGATCAATGTAAATGGCATTTATAAGGCTCTAGGGCCCAAAATAGCAGTTGCACTTCCTAGACTTCATGGACTCTCGGGTGCAGATATAAAAGGTTCCTTTAGTGGCAAGGCAAAAAACGTCTTTTTGGAAACAATTCATGGATGCACTGGACGATGTCTTAGAGGCACTTATTTCTCTTGGGAAAACGGATAACATTTCTGAAGAAACATTTTGAGCCCTAGATAAATTTGTGTGCTTCATTTATCTTAAACCTGATTCACAAGTCACACTTCAAGTCTTCTCTGATCTCAGGTGGTGGTACTATTCACAGAAGCAGTCTCAAGGAGAGAGCATGCCCCCTACAGCTTCCGCACTACGCCCAGATATTCGAAGATGCCACTACCAATGTATGGAATGGTCGAGAGATGTTAAGCCCCACCCCAACCTCCCATTACCATCCGATTATGGCTGGATACAAGTAAACGGTAGATACGAACCAGTAATGTGTGGCATTCCTTGTGCCCCAGAAAAGGTTGTGGATCTAGTTAAATATTCTTGCACTCCACCATACAAATGCTAATCTCAGAAACCTCGTTTGCTCTGTACAAAGATGTGCAGTTGTGGTGCTGATCAAGAACAATGTGATAACACAGGGCTTAATGAATTGATAAATAGTGATGAAGATATTGATAGTGGGGATGAAGTTTTGTTTCAAAATTTATCAATATGAATATGTAGTGTGTAGAGTATTTATATTATGCAAAATATTTATTGTTATAATAAGCCAAGTATTCTGGATCTGAAATGAAACACAAGTCTATACAACATAGATTTATCACAGTATTAACATAATCAAATGTAGATTATGGAGCACATAATTATGTATTAGGTACATCAACATTTTCTGATGTCACCATAACAATCACAGAGTAAGTAACAGTGTTTGATCTCTCTCTATTAATTGAATAATATTAATTTCAATTTGTAAGGCTTACTATGGCTCCACTATTTAGGTTAAGAGGGCCGTAGCTCCCTCATGATAATTTTTCACGTGTGTGACATAGTCAGTTGGATTATACTTGTTCTATGAAAATTTTAAGATAACACAAAATTTTATGACACAAAGCTCTAAAATGTACTTTTTTTTATGTTGGAGGGGGCCGTAGTGGCCCCATAATAATTTGTTACATGTGTAACATATATATTCCGACTATACTAGCTCTCACGAAAATTTTGTGGTATCACACTGTATTATATCACCAATTTCCAAAAATCAAATAAATAAACAATGTTTTCCCATTGAGGGGGCCATAGCCCCCCTCAGTGCATTTCTCAAATGTCTACCATTGATATTTGTATTGTACTGATTTTTGTGAAAATTTTAAGTTATTGCTTAATATTGTATCACAAAATTTCCTACAGAATATTATTTTAATACAGAATCCAACCATTATATAATATCTTTTAGAAAACATTCTAAAGATTTGTAAGTATAATATGCTATTAGAGTATGGTAGGGAGGCTCAACATTAAATGATACAATACAGTTATTAGGATGCACAGATGATTTATCTTTGTTCATTAATAGTAAGCTAACTGTTACAATAAATGCTGAAATTATATTAGAAGCTAGTAAGGAAATAGGTTTAGAAGTGAATGCTGAAAAGATTGAGTAAATGATCACACAGAGAGCACAGATTGAGAACGATTAGAGATTTCTGAGAACAACATGCCACTTGACATGGTTAATGAGATTAAATATTTAGGAACAGTTTTAACTAGCAATAATGGTATTAGAGTGGAAATTAGAAGAATTATACATCCAGGAAATGAATGTTATTACTAGGTCAGTAAGTTGTTTACATCTTGCCTCATGTCAAGGAATGTAAAACTAAGAATATAGCCTACAAAACAATATATATAAATATTTAATCACTGTGTCTTATTTACTGTTCAGGTTATATGCAAATATATTCACTCTAATGAGTGAATGAGGGATGAGGAAGGAAGTCATTCGGCCACTGGATTAGGTTCCGATATACAAAACAATAGTTTTACCCATTGTTCTTTATGGCTATGAAACATGGACTCTTTCTTACCTTACATGACAAAAATAAATTTAGGGTGTTTGAAAACAAGGTGCTTAGGGAAGATATTTGTTACAAAAAGGGGGAGTGTAGGAGGTTAAATAATCATGAGTTACATACTCTGTACTCATCACAAGTTATTGTTAGGGTATTATAATGGCCGTTTTTCCAAATATATATTATTTTTAAAAATTGGTATAACCGTTGGAACTATCCATGATTTTTTAGAAAATTAAATTTTAGTTATTCCTTTTATATTGAATGAATTTAATCTCAAGAATGGTGGTAGAAAATATATATTTTGGAGAAAAAAACTCTGAAAACTTTAGTATTGTAAAATGTTTCAAATGCAAAATTGTTAATACAGTGTTAGCTTGGAGTCAGAACTTCAATACCTAATTACTTAAAAGTGGGTGATGATATAAAACCTATTTATCTATGGCTCAGAAGATACCAAAATAAGAAAGTCCCAATAGTTTAAAATTCAAAAGTGGTATAACAACATTAACTTGAGGTGCCAATTTGATATAAATTCAATCAAAATGGGTGGAGTTAAAAAACACTTTCTTGGTTGTACAAAATGGTACCAAACTATGGAATCCACATAAGTTCAAAATTCAAAACTGGTATAACAGCATTAATTTAAAGTGACCACTTTGATATTCTAAGGATCTCAATTTATGATTCCAAATAATGCTTCCAATTCATGTAGCATCAATTACTTTGTAATATTAAACAAAAAAGAGGAGCGAGAAGGCCAACCAACATGATTTGCCATAGACCCGGGGAAGGAGCTTGAGACAATCGATTCAACTGATTATCGCTAAGAATTACCTCACCCAATCTCGGGTGAGAGTCTAAATCCCTGATTGGTTCTGGAGATTTTGTAAGGACACCTGTCTCCAAGATGGTGAGGGAGAGCAGACAGGAGTATTTCTATGGTTGTTGAGTAATATAGATGGAAAAGTGAGTGACACAGAGTCAATGGTTTAAGATCAGTTGGGCCTGTCTCAGACCATGTAAGAGACATCCCTAAAGCCTAAAATGGTGATGAGGTAGAATTAAATTGGATCAGTTGTGTAGAGTTGGTGTTTAGTGAAGTGAAAGATGGAAGTTACACTTTGATAAACACATTAAAATCATTAGTATGTTTCGATCTCTAAGTTTCCAGACGATCAACGAAGGTAGCCGTTACAATATAATAATTACTTTAGATGTGTGGCGAGCTTTTTCTTGGTGGCACAAAACCGTATAAAACTAGTACCAATCAATGGCATTTACAAAAGTTAAAAATTAAAGATTGGTACTATATAAATACTCCTGTTTTGTAAACATGGTGGGGTGTTAGTCTCAACTCTAAAAGCATTAAAGAGATTTTTTTTTCCAAATCTCTGTTAAATATAACTAAGCGTCTCAATTATTCGAGATCACATGTGAGTTAGAGTCTACTATAATCTCAGGTGCTAGTAATATAAAGTTTTTGAGTGCCTGAAATAAAACACATCTAGATATCACTAGGTACTATGGTAGATACAAAGAAATGTAAAGGCTACTTAGCATTGAGATTTAAAAGAATTTTCACAAACTTAAATCTTATTTGAGATAAGTGTGCATGCGTGTCATGAATAAAAAAGAATATGTAATTTAATAAAACATTATATTTCTAAAAATTAAATTTAATGAAAGTTGTAAGGGTTTTTTTTTTCTAAAAAAAATTTGCATTTATCTGTTTTGTTAAGATCTCTAATTTGGGTGGATTTATATTTAAGTGGGCTTGGTAAATGATTTGAAAAAAAAATAAATACAAAATCCAATTAGAAGAAACCTTTAGACACATGAAAGAATGTATAGATTAAATTAGACAAATCTTTAAAAATGATCTGATTTTTTTTTTAATTTGTAATTTGATTAATTTCAATTTAACTTATAATGTAGACTTTTAAATATTAGCAATGCTAATCAATTATTTACTTTTGTAAATTTATTAAAAATGTAATATATGCTTTTTTAAATTTCAAACATCTTGATAATATGCAAATAAAATAATGCCTAAAGGAAGTGAAGGAGAAATTAGAAAATTGATCAAACAAAAAAGTTTGTGAAATTATTACCTTGGCAGCCGCTAATTTCATGTTGATCATTTGAGTTTTCATGTCCAGGAAGTCATTCAACTTTCTGCCATTTATCAACAGAGGCTCATCATGTGTGGTATCATATTTTTCAAATAATTCCTTTACGATTTTCTCTTGTTGAACTAAGTTCTGGAAAAAAAGTTAGATATTTAAAAAAAATTATTTTGAAGATGTTTACTATCACTCAAATAATGATCTATTGTGCAAGAATTTAGCAAATGGCTTCCTCTCCCCATAGTTTGTGAAAAGAGCCTGAAAATTTGAATGTGTGTGGAATAAAGCAAATTGGGGTAGTAGGAAAACGCCCATTTACCATGAAAAGGATTAAAATTGATAATTTTATAATAGTTTTTTAACTGGTACATTTAACATTAAAGCCTAATAGTGAGTTAATTAAGAGGTCACAACAAAACGTATCAAAAAAGAAGTTGAAAGAGTGACAGATTTTGTAATCAAAATGAATGGTACGGCGCACCGCACAGACTTTCTCTCTCTTTCTATAAACTCGTAAAATTTCTGAACGGAATAATGCACATTGTATCATCACCACTCCACATAAGAACACGCATAAAATAATATACAATGATATAGAATCAATGCGAAAAGAGGCGCATCTTTGTCCACCTAAAAGCATTTCAAACAGTTTAATGTTTTAAAGAACTTAATAAAATGGTATTTGAACCATTTGCTGAAAGCTTGGAAACTCGGATCTGCTTTACATGTTCCAATTTATGAAAATTATATTACTAGAGATGAATGGAGGGAAGTAGAAAGAAATCTAAGGAATTCTAAAAGTTATAAAAAAGATTAATATTGGCTCCACAAGGGTCAACACTTCGTATTAAAATTTCGATTTCTGGTTAAAATTTTAACATTTTATAAGGTGTTGCAAATCTTCAAGTCATCGCATTGATATTTAATTATTCATTTATACATTTTGACCAATAAAAAATGTAAATATATGACTATTGAGTCTAAAATGGAGATAGATCATTGCTATGCAAACATTTCTCCTAAGAGCTTTAAGGAAAAATAACATACTTTTTTAGATACTTATATTTAATTACTCTATGGCATTGGAGAATTATTGCGTTAAGACTTAAGTAGTATATGTTTACAACTAAAGCTCAGAAAATTGTATTAATATATTTGCAAATATCTCAGAAATGGTTGCTTTTATAAAAATATATGTCAAATAAAAGTTTTTTATTTCTAATAGTCCTACAATTTTGCAATGATAAGTTGTTTAGTTTCTCAAATAGCTGTGGAGATACGGAAATTAACGCTTCTGTAAAGTACCCTAAAAATCATTTTCATAGGAAAATGAAAATAGCCAGTTTATTTATAATCTTAATCAACGCCTAGATACGAATTTTAATCAAAATCGTTTGAGCAGATTTTGGAGAAAACCTATTTTTACTTTCTCTCTATCTTACAGGTAGAGAAAGTATGGTGATCGTCAAAAAAATCGAACTCGAGATTTTGATGAATTTTGACGTTTCATGACTTCCAGAATCCGAAAAAGTTGTTTTTGAATTTCCGTCTGTCTGTCTGTCTGTCTGTCTGTCTGTACCTCCAACTAGAGCCTAAACTATTTTACCGATTGAGCTGAAACTTGATATCTAGGTTTTCATAGGGTTGCCCCGAGGGGTTTTTGGAATTGGATATCTACCCCTAAAATTAAGGGTAGTTTACTGAAGGGAAAAAAAAGAAAAAGTTGATTTTCTCAAAATTGGCTCTAACGATTTTAATTAAATTTCATTTATGAACATTAATAAATATTCCAAACAAAATGGCTACTCTCAATATTTCGGCAAAATGGCTTTAAGGGCTCCGGTCTGATGCGTAAATTAACATTTTTTAAAATATCTCCGAAACTATTTGAAAAATGAAATTACTTAGCATTACAAATATGTATATATATTTATAATACAAATATTTTATTCGAAACATATTTTTATAAAATCAATAATTTTCATTCTATACGCAATTATATATATATTTTTAGCTTTTTGGACATTAAAGCTTAAGTATTGCGATCGTAAAAAAAACTAACCTGAAATGTTGATGGATTTCGACGTCTCATGACCCCCCGAACCCTAAAATATAGTCTTTGCAATGCCGTCTGTCTGTGTGTCTATTAAAACTTAAAATTAAGGGTAGTTTACTGAAGGGCAAAAAGAGAAAAAGTCGATTTTCTCAAAATCGGCTTTAACGATTTTGATTAAATTTCATTTATAAACATTAATAATTATTACAAACAAAATGGCTACCCTCAATATTTCGGCAAAATGGCTTTAAGGGCTCCGGTCTGATGCGTCAATTAACATTTTTTTAAATAGCTCCGAAACTATTTGAGATATGAAATTACTTATCATAACAAATATGTATATATATTTATAATACAGATATTTTATCCGAAACATATTTTTATAAAATCAATAACTTTCAATCTATACGCAATTATATGAATTTTTTAACTTTTTGGACATTAAAGTTTAAGTATTGCGACCGTAAAAAAAAAACTAACCTGAAATGTTGATGGATGTTGACGTCTCATGACCCCCCGAACCCTGAAAAATAGTCTTTGCAATGCCGTCTGTCTGTGTGCCTATAAAAACTTAAAATTAAGGGTAGTTTACTGAAGGGCGAAAAGATAAAAATTTGGTTTTCTCAAAATCTGCTCAAACGATTTTGATTAAAATTCGTATCTAGGCGTTGATTAAGATTATAAATAAACTGGCTATTTTCATTTTTCTATGAAAATGATTTTTAGGGTACTTTACAGAAGCGTTAATTTCCGTATCTCCACAACAATTGGAGAAACTAAACAACTTATCATTGCAAAATTGTAGGACTATTAAAAATAAAAAACTTTTATTTGACATATATTTTTATAAAAGCAACAGTTTCTGAGATATTTGGAAATATATTAATACAATTTTGTGAACTTTAGTTGTAAACATATACTACTTAAGTCTTAACGCAATAATTCTCCAATGCCATAGAGTAATTAAATATAAGTATCTAAAAAAGTATGTTATTTTTCTTTAAATCTCTAAGGAGAAATGTTTGCATAGCAATGATTTATCTCCATTTTAGACTCAATAGTTAATATTTACATTTTTTATTGGTCAAAATGTATAAATGAATAATTAAATATCAATGCGATGACTTGAAGATCTGCAACACCTTATAAAATGTTAAGACTTTAACCAGAATCGAAATTTTAATACGAAGTGTTGACCCTTGTGGAAGACATTAAACTGTTTGAAATGTTCTTAGGTGGACAAAGATGCGCATCTTTTCTCATTGATTCTATATCATTGTATATTATTTTATGCGTGATCTTATGTGGAGTGGTGATGATACAATGTACATTATTCTGTTCAGAAATCTTACGAGTTTATAGAAAGAGAGAGAAAGTCTGTGCGGTGCTCCGTACCATTTATTTCTCTTATCGCCCTTTATAAAACTACTCTTAATTTTAGGTTTTAATAGACACACAGACAGACGGCATTGCAAAGACTATTTTTTAGGGTTCGGGGAGTCATGAGACGTCGACATTCATCAACATTTCAGGTTAGTTTTTTTTACGGTCGCAATACTTAAAATTTAATGTTCAAAAAGTTAAAAAATACATATAATTGAGTATAGATTGAAAGTTATTGATTTTATAAAAATATGTTTCGAATAAAATATATGTATTATAAATATATATAAATATTTGTAATGCTAAGTAATTTCATATCTCAAATAGTTTCGGAGCTATTATAAAAAATGTTAATTTACGCATCAGACCGGAGCCCTTAAAGCCCTTTTGCCGAAATATTGAAAGTAGCCATTTTGTTTGGAATATTTATTAATGTTTATTAATAAAATTTAATCAAAATCGCTAGAGCCGATTTTGAGAAAATCGACTTTTTCTCTTTTTTCCCTTCAGTAAACTACCCTTAATTTTAGGGGTAGATACCCAATTCCAAAAATCCCTCTGGCCAACCCTATGAAAACCCTAGATATCAAGTTTTAGCTCAATCGGTAAAATAGTTTAGGCTCTAGTTGGAGGTACAGACAGACAGACAGACGGAAATTCAAAAACCACTTTTTCGGATTCAGGGAGTCATGAAACATCTAGATTCATCAAAATCTCGAGTTCAATTTTTTTGACGATCACCATACTTTCTCTACCTGAAAGATAGAGAGAAAGTAAAAATGGGCTAAGTTGCAAATAAACAACAAAACGGATTTAAAAAACACAACCTTTCTCCAATATAATCAAAAATTGTTTTTTAAACATAAATAAAACCAAAGCAATATATTTTTTTAATTCTATGTAAAGTATTGCAAATATGGAAATAACTTAGTTGAACCTAGGACCAGTATAAGCTGTCCATGCAATTCGTGCAATACCAAATACAAATAATATAAAGATTTGGTAGATTATGGTTTGAAAAAAATTTACTTTTTTTATCATTTGGGTTGAAAAGATTTGAAAACTTAAATATTTATAGCTAGTGTTTCTGAATAAAATTTTAATTTACAGCAGTTAATATCAGGGTTCTTACAGACAAATTATACACACATTTAAGGATTTTTCAAGGACTTTTTAAGGATTAAAACTTATTTCTCGTACTGCCAAAAGCTAAACACGCAGATAAAAAAAAATCATAAGCCGTACTAAATTTGAAATAGATGGAAAACAATAACTTTTCTCTAAATTTTATGAACAGATAAGACTATAAAAATAGTAATATAAATTTGTTGTCACTTACTTCACTCTCCTTGGTTTATTGGTTAGTGCAGTCATTCTAGATTCAGTATATAATGTAGTAGGGCTAGAACAGGACTTTAGCGGTAAGGTGTATGGGAGATGAGCTAATAGCTATCAGCGGGCATTTTAGTGAAAAACTGTAATTATAGGTGTTAAAGTGTTAATAAGTAGTCAAAAGTCTTAAAAGAATTATTACAAATGACGGTTTTAGAGCAACTTATAAAAAAATGGTGAATGCACATGAATTATGATTTTTAAATATAGTAGATTAAAGAAAGCAACATCGTATTTCATCGACAGTAGCGCTAATGCGTTTTTAAGAGAAGATAACACTGTATCCCCTTGCCCCTATTGAAATACCAACCCATGGGCGTGACTATCTCTATGGCCGATACTCTAGCTAGATATTTCACGCCCCAGTACATCTTAAATCATGGTCTTTATAGCCATTCTTCACAACCATTTCAAAAATAAATATTGAAACATGTAAATTCCAGGACTTTTCTAGGCCTTGAACAGAGACACATTAAATTCCAGGTCTTTCGAGGACCGTACGAACCCTCTAATATGCACTAAGTAACTACATTGATTCTTAAATACTATTTCAACATATTTAAATAAATATTAAGATAGGGTTTTATCCAACAAGTATTAATAATGAAATTACTTTTTGGCATTATGAAAATGTAAACAGCAACACAGTCTTGGTTGCATTGAGTAATTGGATTTCACAACTTTAAGACCCACTGTCTCAATAACAGGAGGGGAGTTGTAAGGAGAAATAAAATTGGTATTGGGATCGACAATATCAAAGACCTTCAGTGCTACCTTCGTCTTTAAGAATAGTATGAATCTACCTTCTTGGTGAGCTGTCTATCCTTTTCTTCCTTCAGTAAGGCTCCTCCCCTGTTTCTAAAGAGTCGTGTGGAGTCTAAGAGAAGAAGTTGAGATGCCTCAAACTTATTTTGAAGCTGGATTAACAATTCGAGCTCTTTGAAGAGTGTCCTGTACAAGTAAATTATACTAAATTAAAAATATATATTTTAAAAATTTGAAAATTATATTATCTAATGAAACAAAGTAGATTTTAATCAGAGAATATCATGAATTCATTCATTCATATAGGAGCCGCTTTGGTGGCCGCATGGCCTAATGCCCTACACATGTGTTGAACTAAAGTGCCGAATATGAGAATATCAGCGTTTGATCCTAGTCGGGTAAAGTAGGAGGTTTTCCCCCCCTAAATGGTTTTTCACTCTCCCTCTATGCAAATGCGGGTGCACTTCCTCTAAATTAAACTTCCTAATCCTTAAAACATTAGCGTAATTAGTACATAGGCGTATGACTCAAACGGATAGTAAGAACAATTTATTTTTAAGACTTGTGTTCTGATATTACATTTAAAAAAATCCATGCAAGAGCATTCTCATTATATTAAAAATAAACCAATAACTCAAGTCTATGAAAGATGTGGTTTCTTTTTTTACATGTTCATAGAGAATTAGGTTCTGTAACCCTTGTGAGCCCAAGGGTTAGTGAGACAAACAAAAAGTAGCATTACTTGTAGCATGACTTGTAGCATTAATTGAAGGGTTATTGGTCATAGCTGTTGATTGTGAGTGGCAACAGCTACAAGTTAAGGGTTTTCTGATAATGTTAATTATGATACTGCCACAAAAGTGGGGATGCTGGACTTCGCCAATCACACCATACCCAATGGAGAGATAAAAGCACAAATATTATATAGATCATAGAAAGTTTTGTCTTGTAAAATTTCCATTTATGTTTTTTTTTACTTTCCATATCTTTAAATGGAACAAATTCAATCAAGATATATAAAATTTTATAGTTTATAAATCCCTTTAATTTATACTAAGGATACCAACACCAAACACATTTTAAATTGAATATCAATGAAGTTTAACCAAAATTCCAGTTATCTTCTCCCACTCACGTATAGACTACAGCACTTGGTGGTTAAATGTATCACTGACGTGGATTTCCCAGTCTGCTGTAGACTATATATGTTGTTACTATTTTCATATCATTTAGGAAATTTACTTAAGATTTTTTATTTATGGAAGATGGTGCTTGTCATGCCTACACACTTTCCTTATTTTATAGTCTCTCATATACTGTTAAGGACTATGTAAACCATTATCTTTAAAGATATTGCCGCCGGTGGGAATAAAATCCCGTCAATAGAATGTGAATTACTCAAGGCTAAACGTATTTTATAGCCACTCATGTGACTGTTTTGAGTTAGGAAATCCATGATCTTTAGAGAAATAGCCACTGGTGTGAAAAAAATTCAGTCAATAGAATGCAAATCACTCAGGGCCATGACAAAAATATAAGTGTGTTTTGGGGGGTTGAAACCACCCCCCCATCCTGAAAGTAGGGCCTATTATTAATAATTATTTAACCTGAATGGGTAGTATTAAGTGGTGCTAAAAAAAATAAGATCAAGAATTTCCACTCAATGCCTGGGCTTGTAGATTTTTTTTAGTCTTGTGCGAATTCCTGACATTTACAACTCAGATTATATTTTAAAACACTTTAAATGTACATAAAGGGGGAATTGATGTTAAACAAGTTCTTTACAACCTCTGGTTGGGAGATTTCATTATGAGTCCCCATGGCAAGGACACAACCGAAAAAAATATGAGTACAGCCCTGAAATTATTTTACATCCATATCACACATTTGTTTTTGTTTTGCTCCACTTGTTGTTTGTCTTAGCGTTCCAATAAAATGAAACCTATATCAGGTGAATGTGTGGCAAAGATCAATTTTCTTCAAGAGATAACAATTAACTTCTTTTAATTGTAAAAGTAATATTATGTTTGTTACCTTTTATATGTTTCTATCTATCTTTCTGGCTTCTTCCATATATAACAAAATGTAGCTAATACAATCTAATTATTGCACTATACAATAGTGTATGCAGAATTTATGACTAATTAATAAATATTGTACATAGCTTACTGTACAGATTGAATAATACATAGAACAATACGCAAATAAAATTAAATGTAAAACAGTAGGCAGTAGGCATTAGCACCGACAATTGATTGAAACATCCCCCGCTGATAGATCGGAAAGGGTGGAAGTTAAGACTTTGATGTACCATTGTCATTACTATGTAGGCTATTTTAGAAACTTTTCCAAGTAGAGGGGAAGGACAGAAATGCTCAGATTTAGCACTAGACAGTGGCATTCTTGACATTCCTATAGTCAAATACTGAAAATTGAATATTTTTTTTTTCAATTTTTGTCAGTTGTATTGAGACTGATATATATATATGTCAGTTGATGAGATGATATATATATGCGTCTTTAGAAGTGTCCGTTTTTGTTATTGTTAAAGTCCATTATTGAGAGGTGGTTTCGCAAAAAAAAAACATGTTATTTTGTCGAGGAAACTTAAACTGTCCATTGTAATGAAGAATCCGCTATTCAGGTGTCCTATAAGGGAGATTTCACTGTAGTACCATTCCACATTAAATTTATTATAACATAGAGGTTCAAATGTATTCAATCTTTTACTTTACATTAATTAGGACACATAATTGTGGAATAAATTTATATTGAAACTCTTATTAAAAACTCAAAATTATTATGAACTAATAATTATATACAACTTGTTTAATAAATTGCATATAACTTGGAAAACTAAATTGGTAAGTAATTTAAAAACATAAAACCAACTTTTTAAAAGAAATTCTTTTTTCATATATTTATAATTATTACTGGATATAACATGCCAGTAAAATATCAAAATGATGTGGAAGAAGTAATTCATAATCAAAGTAAAAACCTCATTCACAAAAAGTAAGTGTTGTTAACCAACTTGGAATTTTTCTAAACATTGGTCGTCGTGAGTAAACTCTACCCCTGAATTAATTTATTTGAAAAAAAAAAAATATATATATCATATCAGTTATTTTAAATAGTCCATGATACTAATCTTGAACAAAATCATTGGCGCTATTTTTAAAAAATTCAGATTTCTCAAAGATGAAAACTAATTTTAAATATTTTTTTAAATAAAAACATATATAAAATTATGTAAAATGTGAGATACTTACCTACTAATTTTTAACCAAATAGTGCCATTTATTTATATATTACTTATTTGAGATGCATTTTCTGAACCGAATGCTCATATCAGCACTGGACTTATAACTTAAATCTAGAATCGACACAACCCCCTACTGGCCGGAAAACCACATTTCATCAATGATACATTTTTTGGGCACTAAGGGAATCAAACCTGAGACCCTTAGCTCAGTAGGCAGACATTCTAACGACAGAGCTAAAGTGTTAGACTAATGATATTTTTATAATGTCATAATTTAAAAAAAATACTTTGTTACCAAAAACAATTAAACCATTTTATTTGTCATGTCAAACACAACCCAGATATACATTTTATACTAAACCATTTGAGATATTTGTGAAAAATTTGGAATTCAAAAAAGTTCATCCATCAGTAAACAAGGGTGTCTACTGAGTTGGACAAACCAAAATTAGTGACTTTTTGGTGACCTTTAATGACCATAAAATTTCTTCGGTAAACGATTGAACAATATATAATGCATAAATAGGCATAATGCACTCACACGCAACATTAAACTTTAACTAGATGGTGAACGTTAACCTTGTCTTTTGTATCATGGTAAAAACAATCAGGCGGTTAGCGCATGACATCATGGGTAGTGGGTAACTTGACATTCGACAAGTTTGTGTTGTTACGATGCGCGGGAAATTCAAACAACAATATTCGTGAATTTGATTAAATATTGAAATTCGTGAATTTTGATTAAAATATTGAAAATTCATGAATTTTCAGGGACTTTCGTGACTCAGTAGACACCCTGGTAAACTACCCTTAATAATTTAAGGGCTTGGGTCAAAGTCAAAAAAACTTCCAGAGGTATAGCCATGTGAAAATGGTCTGAAGTATAGATTGAAATTACCATACACATACACTGCAATTGTTTGACCAGTATGATATCTAAAACGATGAAAACCAAATTTGTTTTGTTTTGGTAGACAAAATTTCAAGGTTTTCTATGAATTATCAATTTTAAGAAACTAAATTGATATTTTGCAAGCAAGGGTGTCTCAGTAAAATAAGCCTGTATCTTCTGGTTAGAGTAATGCTAAATAGTTAAAAATATAGAGAAAATGAAACTTTGGTCAACTAGATTTAATACAAACAATGAAGCATGTCTACATGTACAAGCATGTCTAAAAAAGGTGAAGATGGGTTTCATAATTTGTTGAACCTAAGACTGTGGCATGCTAAAATACACTTATGAATAAAGAGGACAAATATAACCAAATGTATACAAATTATAGATACACTCAAAAAAATATAAAGTGGTACTGTCTGATACGATTGTTAAGTCAATGGGTGAATTAACATAATGGATTTGGGGAAAGCAATATATGGCACCAAACTGATCCCCTAAGAGAATATCAATTGTATGAATGACACTTCATTCAATAGTATGGCAAGAAGCTACACAGATCTGAATGGTGGGTTTGCTCTCAGAAGTCCTAAAAAGTGAAAAATAAAGGGTAAAAAATAACTATAAAGAAGTAAACTTCATTCTACTATTCAGCTCTTACAGGAAAGGACTGAGAGTCATTTTTTGTTTTGAGAAGTTTCCCATGGCAAAGGACTACCAAATGTCAAGTGCTAAGAATCATTGGGCATGGTCCCACTACCTTGTAACCTATTAGTAAAGTATATTTTAAAATAAAATTTCAAATTTTATTAAAAGTGGATTGGATAAGTTAATGAAATTATGCAGAAAAGATTAATAAAGATCTTTTTAATGTAATGGTAAAAAAAATCAATAAAACACTAAAATAATTAACTCTTTAAGTGCCACGAGCCAATCTGATCATCTCCACCTACTATTACTAAAAGTGCCATGATCCGTTCTGATCGGCTCCGCCTACTACCGTTAAAGTAGCAGAGCCGATAAGGTAGGCTTTCTAGATTTGTTTTAGTTCTCACTTTACCTGATAGATAGTGTAGTAGTGTCATATATCACTGGAAAGAAAACATTTCCCTCTATTATTTTATACAAGGCTGGCAATAAAACGCAAACATAAATAGTTATTGGAAATGGGAGTTAGTACATTTATAATGGCAGATGGTCACATATTCAATGGCCTGAGTGCAACGCTGGTTTACATATGAGTTGCATGGAAAAACATAAGTGTGGATAACATTCACATTGATGTAAATAGTTTTGTTAACAGTTGTTTTCAAATGTACAGATTAAATTGTTCTAAGTTTATAAAAATATACTATTTAAATTTTAATATTATGTCATGTGAATGAAAAGATTTCTTTACCAATGTAAGTAAATAGAAGTAATAACTTTAAATAAATTTATATAATTTGTAAAAAAAATATGAAATTATTTATTATAAAAGATTTTTTGAAAAACGCATTCATTATGTGTAGGCCTAAATATTTATTCATGAGGCATGCAATATAATAAATCTTGCTGTAAGGTAAGCAATAACAGCCAAAAAAATCTAATGTAGTATATCAAATAAAAATTCCTGTAAATCCTATTATAATCATTATATTCACAACATTATTTTCTTGTATAAAACTAAATGAACTACAAAAATAATAGTGAAATTTATATATTATATTTTTTTAAATAAGTTAATTAGCCTTAGTTTTGAAAAAAATAAAAATTTTTTAAAAAATGTAACAAAAAATTTAAATTAAATTTAATATTCAGAAATTAAATAATTTTAATTAAATTGTATTGATTTATTATTATTAAGGATCAGTATATGCGAATTAAAATGATAGAAAAATCAAAACAATCGATTCATAAATGGAGGTTTTGTGAATTTTCTTGCAAACCCTTGCAAAAATGAGGAAATAACTGTGGCATTATTCGAAAACAAAACCTAAAAAAGCCTCTGGCACTCTTCGCGTGCGAATTCTGGAATAGGCGTGGCACTAAAAGGGCTAAAGTTCAAATAAGTTGCTTAAACATCTTCAATACAGCAACATTCCATACACTAATTAGATGACCTGTATCAATGTAAGAAATGTTGTTTGCGTGAATAAACAAACCACATCCCCACTCTTGTACACCCTAAACACATGCTGTAAGATGGTTTAAGCATAGTTATGATCTTGATTTAACTATGAAAAAAAATCCACAATTAACTAAAATAATTCCAGTTTTTTGTAGAAACATTTTTTATTATGTTTTTTTACATCTAGGATCTTTATACTCCTTATTTTATTGATATATACATTAAAAAAATTACGGGGTTAAATAAAAATTTTAAGTATGTAACTTACTCATTTGTTGAATAGTAATTTTGCAGAGCATCTAAATAAGTTTGATGTTTGGAAAGCGACGCCTCTGTATAGTTGTCCAAAGTAAAGTCTGTAAAATTCATTTTTTCTGCATCACTGGCATATGTTTTTGCCCATGTTTCTTCTATTTTTTGACGAAGACATATCAATCTGTGCTTGTTTAGCAAATGTAACTGATTTTCTTCAATTGACTCGAAGAGTAGCTATAACCAAAAAGTTAAAAATAAAAGAGTGCATATGGAAATTCGTGGACTGATCAGGTATATGAATAATGTTATCTAATTTATAATACAAAGTCAGATGGCAAGAAAAGGACAAAAATGACATGCCACATATCACAAGTGTACAGCAAAATTATATTTACAACAAACGCATTCCATAGACCACACCATCTTTGGCTTATATATACATAAAATATATATATTATATAGCATAAGATAAGTGAAAAGAAATAACATACATTGTCATACAGGAACATAGGTAATGGAAAAAGAGCATCACATTTCACCAAAGAGAATATATGAAATAAGGCACACCCTTATATTTTAAAGAAACATTTTGAAATAAGAAAGTAAAAAAGGAACATCAAGTTTCACCGCCATGCCAGCAGATGAAGTTTATTTTAATGTTTATGTCACCATTAGCAAGGCGTTATAGTTTTGTTCTATTAGTTTTCTAGGTTTCAAGAGCCCATTTTTCTAGATTCTAATTTAAAAATTATTTTAATTACTTGTGGTGTAGTAGCCAAGTAATTTTTCATCTTCACATTTCTTAGCGCTTCATTTTAGAAATAGATGTGCTTAAAACTAGGAAACTATTGGTTTTATAGAAAAATCCTAAATATAATTTGAGAAGCCTATTTCTGGTAATAGAAATTACGAGGAAATGATTGAACAGATTTTGACAAAAGAACTCTCATTTTAACAGTTAAAGTCCAGGATGTCGGGAAAAATAGTAGTTTTCCATGAAAACCCGATTTTCACAGAGATCAGTTTTTCATTCATTGTTTAATCACCATGGCAACCGTTTTTTGCTGTATGGCTGTAAATCTTTAAATAAAATATATCTATTTGGCTAAAAATTAATAACTCAATCTTTATTTGTTGGTTCGAACACATCACAATTTTCTTTTTGGATGAATATTACTCTGGATGCTGGTCATAACACATCTAAATTGAGATCCCTAAACTGGAAAAACCCTTTATTTTTTTATTGGAATGTTATCTTCAATTCGCATTTAAATCAATCAATTTTAATCAATTTATCACCATCAGAAATAACAGTCGGGGATGGTAACAAGAGTTATTTTATTCAGATAACAAATTACATACAACTCAATGAGTGAGTGAGACAACATAAAGCGTTAGGTGTCGGAAAGAGATATATATTAGAGGCAAACATTCATTTATTGGTGTGAACTGGTTTGATGAACCTTAGAAATTAGCCAGAGCCCAAACGGCATCATACACTGTGAGACAAGTGGCCAAAGGTAATTTTTGACGTGATTAATCTCAATTAGTCTTGTCATAATATCAAGTTAATTATCGAATGAAAGATCCAGGGAAAAAATGATCAATCAGGAATGCGATCCAGCAAATACACATATGAGTTAAGTTACCTTAACTGACAGTT
Source organism: Timema podura (assembly GCA_033556935.1). Lineage (NCBI taxonomy): Eukaryota > Metazoa > Arthropoda > Insecta > Phasmatodea > Timematidae > Timema > Timema podura. Next base: position 64,960,246 of record JAVRXN010000010.1, on the reverse strand, counting down.
CCCAAAGGTCAAACAATAACAATATAGTCTCATATAACAAATTTCCTCCCGACTGAATATTAGAATATTAGGCATGTTAGAATATATTCACAAAACTCATAATATTGAAAACTACGCCACCTAATGGCTTGCAAAAGTTGCAAAAGAAAAACATTAATAAATAAAGCCAAGACTGCTGTATAGCCTCGCCGACTTTAAACATGTTCAACAATGATAAATAGTCTCTTAATAAATAACAGGATGAAAATAATTCCCTAAAATATTAAAATAAGGAGAGCTGGCAAACAACGCTATCAGTTATAATAACAGTCTCAAGTGGCAGTACCCTAAGGGTAAAAAAAAAAAAAATCCGTTAAACGGATAAGAAAAGTTTCAAACTAAGGCACAGAATCCAAAGGTCTCCCATAGAAATCGTAATAGAAGGTGAACAAATGGTTTAAAATAACCGCCCAAAGATATCAAATATTATCATGGCTTTACGAGCCCAAAATTTACTAAGTCCATTTAGTGCCAATAATTAATAAGTTTAAATCATTACTAGCCCAGAAACCTGCCTCTATGGCGTAGTTGGCTAACGCGATAGTCGTGCTGAGCTCAACTGCCAAGGACGGGGAGATAGAGGTTTGAATCTCGGTCGGGTGAACTGGGGGTGGTTTTTCCTAAATGGTTTTCCACTCTCCCTCCACGCAAATGTGGGTTCACTTCATCTAAATTCAACCTTCCCAATTCCTAATCCATTAGCGTAATTAGTACTTAAGAGTATAAGCTGAATGGGTAGTAGGACGCGGTGTAAATAATAAATAATAATAATAATAAACTAGCCCAGAAAAATCATTTTTAATAGGATGGAACATTTTAAGCCAAAAGGGAATTTTGAATAACCTAATGCTTAAATCAGCCTACGGCAATGTCGCTCACCTTGTAGCCAGTAAGTAAAATGTGCCTACAACACATACACACCATCATTATATACCCTAAAAATATGCCACATGCTCTAGAGGCGCGGGATCAACAGCAGGGAGAGAGGGATTGGATGGGAGCAACCATGTGTCTAGAGCATACTGTAACATGCTCCAAGTCCCCAGACGCACGCGGAAGAACAGTTCTACTAGTTGGCCGAGCGCGGCTGATAAAGCGCAGTGAGCTCGCGCATATAACTCTTCTTTTTTTTCTGTGGCACGGCACGGCTCGGCACTGGCATCAGGAAATGAACCTTTAGCCTCACTTCAGTCCAATAATAACCAGTGCCGCGATGTGTTGTGGAGTTATAGTTTTGCTAAAACGGGTCAACTGGGACCAGGATGATGAGTGAGACAACCTCCTAATGTTTATATATTTTAACAAGTTTACACACCCATGGTCAGCTATATGTTGCATTCAGCCGTGTTTCTTAAGCTCAAGATGTAAACATACAAATAGAACCTACTACAGGTCAGATGCAAATACCTGGACACGAGGGATTGTTTACAGTGAAGTTTTAATTTAATGTACAATAATCAATGGAAGTCTTATATACTCTGTTTAGTAGTACAAAGTGTTTGCTATTCACTTTAATAGTTATAATCAATTTATGTGTCAATCTATAATCTTTATCAAAAATGTGCTGTTTAATCCCATATGTACAGTCATTCTTTGTTTACACAACCTTGTTAAAATAAGCTAGCAAAACTTTAACATCAATTGCAGAATTTTCTGCACAATCCACTAGTATTTCATATAAAAGTGTTGATCTTAATAGCCCTACAACTTTGAAATGATTTTTTTTTCTCAAAGAGTTGTGGAGATATATGAAAATTGGAGATAACTGTGTATTTAAAGTACCCTCCAAGTCATTTTCCTGGGAAAATGAAATAAGCCATTTTGTTTGTAATTTTAGAATCTGAATAGATACAAATTTTAATTAGCATCATTAAAACCGATTATGAGAAACTCAATATTTAATTTTCTATTTTGACCCTTTAGTAAACTACCCTTTATCCTAAGGGTAAATAAATAACTCCCAAAACCCCTCTGTGGAACCTTATAAAAACCCAGACTACCAAGTTTCTGCCCGATCGGTTAAGTGAGTGGGTTTCAGCTGTAGGTCAATGAACAGACAGATGGCACTGTAAAAACCACTTTTTCAGATTCAGTGGATCATGAAACATCTAGAATCTCAAATTTTTTTTTAATGGTCGCAATAGTTCCTATTTCATTAATATCACGAGAAAATAAAAATTTCTCTAAATTTCTATTAATCCTGTTTACCTTTAATAGGTAATATACAAATTATAAGTTGGCCTACTTAACGTATTTGGTTTTTAAAAACATTTTTAATTTTGGTTAGGTGAAAAAACTCAAATGTTTGATAAATTATATTTAGATCATATTACTATGGCTTATTGTATTTCACTATGTCTTAGAGCACCATCAAGTAATTCAGTACAACAATGAGTTATGAGACAATGTTAAATATAATAATTAGTAAGGTATATTATAGAGAGATAAAATTAATAATATAATCTAGGAATTATGAAATAATAGTAAAAATGTTATTGAATCACTTAAAATAAATGAAAATACATTGAATAATTAAATCTCTTTATGAATAATATTGCATTATAATTTTAAGTATGTGAAGTTAATTTATAAGTGGATGAGATTTAATTTAAATGGAAACTATTATGTGGAAAGACTAAATTTAATTCTGTTTCTGAAAATGGATCCCTTTTGCCTTTGAATTGACAGATTGTCAGTTGATTTAGAATATTTTTGGTGCATTAACCATCATCATAAAACTTTGAAATTTTGAAGGGAAAGTGTTTACTCACACATGGCATATATTCAAATAATATATTATGAGAAAACTATTTTATTTCCTCTTTAACATAGCATGCAACAATACAGAGTACAGATTACACACACATTACAAAGTATTCAGTGTCACAGTCACAAACTTTCTAAAAAATAATGAAATATTGAGTATTTGGCAAACATTGCATATTAATAAAAAGAATACCATAAAATTGCACATACTGAGCGTTGTTAGAACTATGGTAAAACAATGAAAAGTATATTACTCAGTTATTTGAATGATATGTAAACAAGTTCAGTTATAGTGAGAATACTTTAAGGATATGAGTAAATTAAAGAAAAAAATAGAAAAATAAATTGAAGTTAAATTTGAGTGTCAACCAAGATTATATAAATATGAAATTTAAATTAATCCATGAACAAATGGATGCTATTATTCCCCATGTCATAAGAAAAGTGGTAGATGTCTCTAAAATATGTATTGGGCAGTAGATTTTTCCAAAAATTTAAAAAGTCTGAAGTGGTACTGGGCTTTACTACAAACCCTGTGATTTGGATAAGAAAGAAAGTTGACAAAAGTGTTTTTTTGCCTGGTTATGACAACTAATTATTAATACAATATAATATGGATAAAAAATGAGTAAATACAGTATTGTTATGGAAAACCACGTACTCTTAAACTAAATAATAATAATAATATTTAGCACCGCGTCTTACTACCCGTTCGGGTTATACGCTTAAGTACTAATTACTCTAATGGATTAGGAATTGGAAGGGTTGAATTTAGAGGAAGTGAACCCGCATTTGCGTGGAGGGAGAGTGGAAAACCATTTAGGAAAAACCACCCTCAGTTCACCCGACCGAGATTCGAACCTCGATCTCCCCGTCCTCGGCGGTTGAGCTCAACACGACTGGCGCGTTAGCCAACTACGCCACCGAGGCGGGTCTTAAACTAAACAATATTCAGCAAATGCCCCCACAAACTCATACCAGCTAAACACCCAAAGGAATTGTAAGCAATCAAGACCACTAGAAGAAAATAAGGGGTTTAAAATATCTATAAGACTTTTTAAGTCTCATGCTGGTAGCTCATTATCAGGTACCAAAGGACACTTTTCAGCGCAATAGTTTAACTATATGTACCAATTAAAATAATAACAGCAGCATCACAGGTGTGATCAACCACAACCTGGTTGACATAATTTACTAATTTTTAGACCCATGAAGTCTTGGGCTTTCAACAGTGTAAAAGTGTCTTGTGGAAAGAGAGATACAGGATTAGGCAGAAAGATAAGCAATTTAATTTCCTACACTTGGGTGTAATAACCTTTACAAATTCATTGTAAGATATACATTAATAACGTATGAGAGGAAGATGAGATTGTTAATACATATTCAGGGTGACTGCAAACTAGAGTTTTCAGTTCTCCACGACTTTTTGTTTTTTCTAGTTTTCCTTGTTGAATGACTATTTTCCTGTTTATTACTTGATCATGAAATTTAAAAAAAAGTTCAAGTATCTACAGAATATCAGTTTTATATGTTATTTTTCCTGTATTAAAGGCCTTAAATATTATTTATGAAACTGTGTAAAAGTGGTATATAAAACCATTGTACAACCATCTCGTGTTCGAATGGCATATCTATCTAGGCAATGCATTATGATAGCACACGAGGAATTAATTTTTTTTAACTTGTGTGCTTGTGTTTAGGTGCAAAATTAATACCTCGTGTTGGACTAGACTTTCAAAGACAAAGAGATCGGGGTTTGATCCCAGTCGGGTGCACTGTGGGTGGTTTTTTCACTAATCTTCCATGCAAATGCAGGTGCATTTCCTCTCAATTAAGCCTACCTAATCCCTAAACCATTAGTGTAATCAGTACATAGGCGTATAACCCAAACGAGTTGTAAGACGTGGTGCAAAAAAAAAAAAAATTTGGCAAGTATTAAAATTCCCTGACTTTTACTTATTTTTAATTATGCTCTCTGACATTTCCTTGTTTTACCTGCCAGTAATCACAGTTATATTCATTTATATTTCGTTTATACCTATGTAGCTCCTGAATGTCTCACTATTTATTAAATACAGGGCAATCAAAGCCCCACAGGATCAATGTTTCCACATTTGTCAAGGACTGCATCCTTAGATTGGTCTTTGTTGCAGCCTGAGCAGATTCAAAATACATTATATAATCATGAAAGGAGAGAAGCAGACAGTATTTTACCAAGTACAACAATGTAGATAAGAAATACAAAAACCTCTGAGAATATTGGGAAACGCTGAAAAAGCTTTGAAGGTTGAACCAAAACAAAAAGTGTGGAATACTCACCAAGGATGTCGTTCTCCTGCAAGATAGTGCATGGACCCACACTGTGGCTTACACAAAGTCTTTACTTGAGCAGTTAAACCGAGAGACTTTCTACCACCACCCTTACAGTCCGAACTTGGTATCATTTCTTCAGCCAGCTGAAGGTCTGGATGAATACCCAGCGCTTCGAAACCCAAGGGGAGTTCAAGAATGGATTCAACAACTAAATGGTAACTTGGCAGCGTCATTCCTTGACGAGATATCACAAAAGTTGGTGCCATTGTATGACAATTGCCTGAATTTGAGTGGTGACTGTGTGAAAAATTAATGCAGTGAATATATATATTATTATATAAGTTTTGTATGTAAATGTAATAACATAATATATAATATATATATTTTTTATGTTTATAATAAGTTATTTTTTCTCTATTTTTTATTTTTTTTAAACAGCCAATCAGAGGTTGATTTTGGAATTGCCCTCGCACACATGTTTATGATGAATTATGAGATTTGAGCAACTAAACACATGAGAGATTAGTATGAAGTAGAGAAGATATTGCCGTCTCAAAAGTCTCACCATCTTGAAGAATGTGCCTTGCATGGGTGAGGGGTCTTGCATACCCAAATGACCCTAGGAGCTTCCTACCCAAAATATATGGCTTTAGAACATTTTTATAGAATAGTTTAATGACTTGCACATATTTTGAAAACATATTTATTATGAATAAATAAACGTAAAATAATAATGGTTTAAAATATACATAAAGGCTAAAATTTTGCAAAATCAACATAATTGCTCAAATAATCACAGAGAAAAAATGTACTTTTTCAATGATATTTAATTTTATACAGTAAGCCCTGATTTTTTCACGATTTCTTTAAAAACCTTTTACTCCTGTGCATTCATGCATGGACTACAAACCATGGATTAATGGTCCCATGTAGATTTTCTTTCCACATTGCTCATAGCGTTTTCCTGTCAACTTGTCTCTGGTCACACACAAAGCACCGACAAACCTTTTTATCCAGTTTAAGACATGGAGGTTAAGGTTCTTCAATCCCGAGAAGTTCTCTGTCTTTTATTTTTTTAGAGGAACTGGAATGCTTGGATTCTCAATTCCTCTATCGATTTGTGGTTTGATTAACTCCCATGCTACGGCAGCCAAGAATTCACTTCTAGGTGTTTGGCTTCTGGCTGTGATTGGTTGTGTAGATATATAAACATTGATGGCACTAATTTACTAGCCATTTGCATTTGGCTGGAACTCTTTCTCAAAAAATTTTATTATAAAAACAATTCCAGACGATCAAGTTGTGTCTGCAAAGCCCTAGCTTATCCTTTAGGTCCTGGAAGATGAACAACAAAATTATGAGCCCAGGTACGAATATTTTGAGTCAGAATCTCTTTTATCCATTTTAAAATTGTCCTTAATATATGATACCTTGCAGTCCTACCACCATCATCACCACTAGACGACTGCTGATCAGAGTCCTCCATACCATGTTCTTGGTCTTTGTCCATTTCTTCTGTATCTGACTGATGCACTTCTGTGTTAAAATTTACTTCACCATCATCGCTATCACAATCCATACAATTTTATTCATCAGCACTATCATTTAGCTATGCATTGACAGTTTCTTTATCACTAGAACTGGTCGAGGTAAAATGTACACGTTTTACACTGGCCATGTCACTAATAGTTGCACGGGCTACCATTGTAGCCTAACAGGCTTTAAAAAAAATAGCGCAGAGACTAACTGAATGTCATGTGCAAGCACACACTCTGCAAGGAGAAGCATAGTTTGTTGTAAGGTTCTGAGCACCACACCAATTTATCCTCACCACATGTTGCATCCCAAAGGAAACTATCTGAACGAGCTACAGTTGTGGCCCGCGCAAGTGTTGCAGGGTTAATAGATTTACTAATGACGGAATTTGATGAATTAAATTAGTTTATTAGCAAAATCATAACTACAAATTAATGTTGGTGGATTGGATAAGATTACAGTTAATTTAAAACTAATTTGTGTTTTATTAAAGTGTCCATGGAAATCAATTTAGAATAATTAGTTTTATCTGGTCTTTAGAAAGAAAAACTAATTTGCAGTAGACCTATATTACTCAAATTAATACTGCTTTTTCTGACATTACATTTTGAACTTTTGGCTGTATTTTTATCAAAGTTTATATAAACATATTTCACACAATTTTCACGTAAGATATATGAAAATATAACTACAAGAATTTTATTTTTACGATTGTGTATATCTGGAAATGTAGGCACGCCAGTATGAGAACATTTTTTGATAATGCTATTAATTTTATATTATAGGAAATTATGTGGATACGAAATATAAAGAACATTAAAATGGTACTTTGAAAACATAATATCTGGAAGCTACCAGTCTCATAGAAATGCAGAGATGTGATTGCCTTTATTAAAGGTAGCACACGTAAACCACAGTTTCCTTAAACTGAACTGGAACCTTCTTACAAATGCCCAGTCAGAATAAAATTCGAAAGGATTATCTGCATCCCACAAATATCTTTTGGGTTGCAGTACTTCTCCAATAAACCCAATAAGTTCAATAAGGTCAACCAAGTCATCGTGAAATATTCTTCCATCTTCCATCTTTGAAATAGTCGATTAGTGTTATTTGGTGGATTTTAGGGTGGTCATGGCTTATCTCAAGGCTGCACCCGTAAAAAAAAACTGTTTCGACATTCTAGTGGGCCATTATGAAACATTTCCTTCAGGTTTAGTGCAATTTTAGTGTGATTTAGAGTGGTGACGTTATCTTTGGCACAATTTCTCCGACTATGAAACTGGCCCTTAGAAGAAACAAATGAAAACATTCCATCGTGAAATATGAGAATTGTTATTAGAGATTTTAATGCAAAAGTAGGTAGGGAGGATAAATTCACCCCTACAATGGGAAAATTTAACATGCACTCTATTAAAAATTAAAATGATAAATTTTGCTATGTCAAAAAATATTAGAATTAGTTCCACTATACTCAGCCATAAGTAAATACATAAAGGTACATGGTGCTTCTAGATGGCCAAATTGTAAGCCAGATTCACCATGTTATGGATGGCCAGCAGTATAACTCATTCATAGGGATATCAGAACGTACAGGGGAGCAGAGTGTGGTTCAGAGTACTTCCTAGTGCTTGGTAAAATGAAATGAAGATGAATTGGGATCAAAAGTCAAAATTCATTACAAAACCTCAGTTTGATGAAGAGAAACCAAGAGATCCAGAGATAAAAATAAACCTACATTGTTTAAATTAGCACTCAATTTGAGGCACTACTAAGAGTAGGAGAGGTAAAAGAGGAAACTCCTGGCAAAAAAAAAAGATCGAAGAAAAGAAAATGGTTTAGTGAAGATTGTAAGAAGGCAGTAGAAGAGAGAAAAGATCTACGGGTTATTGTGACTTCAGGATATGGAGAACAAAGACAGAATAGATCCTTTAATACAGCGAAAATAAAAACAGCAAGGATAATAAAAACAGTAAAAAGGAAATACCTAACTAAAGTTTTAGAGTCTGTGAAAACGTAAAGTATGAATAAAATTATGAAGAAACTTTTTAAGCATTTAAAATACTCTGAAAATAGTTTCCAAAACAAAAAGATATACATTAAGGACAAAAAACAGAACATGATAATGCAACTAGAGAACACCATAGCTAGATGGAAGAAATATCTTTCGGAACTCTTAAACTGTACAGATTCACAAGAAGCATTTAGTAGCACAATGGTTAGGGGTTAGGAGTGACGTGAATGATGGGAATATTACATGATGGAAATCCTTAAAAAGGTGAAAAACAATAAAGCACCAGGCGAGGATAGCAGCAGAGATAATAAATGGAGGAACTACAATGAATGGAAAAATAAACTTTTTTTTTTATCACCACATCTATCTGTTTAGGTTATATGCATAATAAAATTATTATCTCGATCTGGAAAATTGAAACGTTGCCTGAAGAATGGAAGATTGCAGTCATCTGCCCTATGCACAAAATCTGCCCTATGCACAAAAAAAAGTAATAAAATGGAATTTAGTGATTACAGAGGAATCAGCCTGCTGAACATAGCTTACAAAGTCTTATCAATGTTTATTCTCTCCAAACTAACACCATTTACACAAAATATCAAAGACTTCCAGGCTGGTTTTAGACCAAACCGGTCGACAACCAACAATATCTTCACCCTATGACAGCTTTTTGAGAAATACTGGGAGTTCAACAAAACAATACATTGCCTGTTCATCAACTGTCAACATGCCTAAGACAGCATGCATAGCAGTCAGTAGTCTCTACAATGTACTAAAGGAATTCAGTATACCAGTTAAACTCATTAGGATGATTAAGTTGTGCATAGATGGTCCTTAAGCAATGGTAAAAATCAGAGGAACAACTTCAGACAAATTCCACAACAAAACAGGTCTCAGACAAGGAGATACACTATCTTGTGCTCTTTCCAACCTAGCAATGGAAAAAGTGGTGCAAAAGAGCAACTTATACATACAATGAACTTCAGATCGATTGTGGGGAATACAAAATTCTGGCTTACGCAGATGATATTGTATTGCTGAGCGAGACAGTGTAAGAACTAAAGGAAATAGACTCTACTATAAAATGGAGTATATAGAGCTTTGCAGGACCAGAAATCCAGCCCAGTACTTCAAAGTGAACAACCACTCAAAACTCAGGAATGCTGATCAGTTTAAATACCTTGTACACTGTTTCATTAACACCATTGACATAATAATGGACATAAAGGAAATAATAGCCTCAGGCTCAAGATGTATATATGCTCTCAATAATACACTCTGTCCACCACTACCAAGATGAAAATATATAACACTTATCATCAGCCCAGAGGTGTGCCATATGGTTCAGAAAGCTGGACTCTTACCAAGAGCAAAAGAACAAACTGTCTCTTCGAAAGAAGAGTAATGAGAGAGATCTGAGGACTGGCACTGGACAGTGACATATGAAGAATTAGAAAGAACACAGAAATTTATGAACTCATGAAGACCACCTAGCATTGTCCTAAAGCAGAAAAGTAAGGCTGGATGCACATTGAATCAAACATTATAAATCTCATGGGCAACAAAGACTGTTGAGCTGGAGTGTGGTTAAATTAGAGTTTAGTTTGTTGTTGATGTTCATTTTTTTTAGTTTTTCTTGTTTTTTGTTTTGTAGTAGCAACATGTCTGTTCTAAGGTTGAAGGGAAATAATTTAGGCCTACTGATGAGCTAGACCTAGAAAAACAGATAGTATTTGTGCAGGAGAGGCCTGCATTGTACAATTTTAATCTAAAAGATTACCAAACAACAAAAATATTTCCACATTACTTTACTCCATCTTGACAAACACAGAAAGTATGAGAGAAGAAAATATTTTATCGTGTTTAGTTTCATGTTCCATGATCAGAACTACCTCCACAAAAATTTGTTCCGTGACATGAAAACATTTTTGTTCCATCATGTGTTAACACACAATGTTTGATGCAGTGTGCATCCAGTCTAAGTGACTATAACGGCAGGACATCTAGCCCACATGGCAGAAGACAAATTCATAAAAATTTGTTCAATGGGACATTCACAATCACGAGACCACTAGGCCGCCCTCACACATGATGGAAAGATGACGTGGAAAAGGTGTCAACGATTTGGCTATATCCAGAGACTGAAAAGAACTGACTATTGATAGGAAAAAGTGGAGGCAAATCATTGGTGCAGCGCATGATCTACAGAGTTTGTGTTCACTGGATAAAAAGAAGAGATATTGATTTTTCACTGAAAACTGTGATTGGGTATATTTTTAGGCTAAAATGTCTATCTAGACAATGGGTTTATTAAGTTAATATATTTTTGAATAATAGGTATATCATTAAGATTAAAATCTATATATTTTGTAAATGTTTGCTAGATTAACCTGAACCCTTTGAGTGGTATGGTTAGTGACAAAAATAAATTTGAATGGTGCCAAAATATGTTTATAGAAAGGGAATAGTTTTATATAAATGTAGTTTTGAGAAAGCAAATATATCATTTTTAACATAAATCAAGATTATTAAAACTCTACATAAATCACTGGATTTTAACAAATAAATCTTTTAACAGAAAACCAAAACTAACTTTTAGTCTGAAGGCTCCATGAAGGTAGGACTGTAGGGTTGAGAAAAGAGCAAAAATAGCACTTACTTTGATACATTTTTCCAGGATTATAAAATATCGCAGGAATATTGGTATTTTTTATTTTGTAGTTCAAATAAACTATGTTTCTATAGATAGAGATTTGAAAAAATACTATTGATTAATTTATTAAATTTATGTAAAATTTTGCATTTTTACGTTGTGAGTCGGTTTAGTTTTTTTCAATAAAAACATTGGATTTTAGCGCAAATAAAGGTGCGCATTTAAAAAAATAGCATATATAATTGTCGTAATTTTGTAACAAAGTTTGTTTAAATTGGTTCAGCAATGTGCTTCCAGGAACTCTACTATCACTTCGTAGCCTGTGTACCCCCACCACAAAACCCAACCCTTAAATGTTTGTCAACTTTCTCTTTCGGCAATGCGGGTGACAGGTACCAGGACCAGTTTAACACCCCCTTCCACCTAACCCTCTCATGGGTCGGCCTTGGTTCACTAACCTGACCAATGCTTGCCAACACATCTTGGTAGTTTTGAGCATGCCATTTCAAATCCATTGAAGAATAAATATATTTGGTTTTAGTTGTGTCTCGTAGAGTGGTTAACTTTTCTAATCTCTATCAAATAATAATTATCTTAGTGGTTTCATTTAAATTGTCAAATATTTAAACAGTAGATAGCTTTTTCGTAGCTTTTGGTCATATTTTAAATGTTTTATCATTATTGTTTGTATTTGAAATTAATCTAAATGCGTGTTAAATATGATCAGCTAAAATCATTTTGAGAAACGTAATGGATGAAATATTTTCTTAAAATAAACCAAATCCAATTAGATTACTTTTTAAAATATTATAGTTACATTGTTATCTGTGGGGAGTAAATGAATACATCAAAGGTCCAAGAACCTGCTACTTATGAAGGGAGAGTGGGAAGCTATTTAGGAAAAAACACTTTCAATACACCCAACTGGAATATAATCTCCGACCTCCCAATTGCTGGTAAACCAGACTAAATGAGACTAGCATTTAGTCTGTGTACCCACAAGTGCGGTTAGAACATAATATTAATTAATATAGCTATATTTTAAAATGACATGTGAAAATTACTATTCTTTTTGCTAAGAAACAAATTTGGTTTAAATAACTTTCAGATTACTCTGGTTCATTTTTGGGTTAAACAAGTAAATAATTGTGGGAGAGTCACATCAGCTCTATCAATTCAGAGTGTTTGTGACATTTATTTATTTACTTATGTGTTTGTCAAGGAACTTAACATGAAATTGGTTTAAAAAATATTATTTTAAATTTGTTTGAAAATTGATATTACTAATTTATACAGGTGATAACATAATCAACATCCAAAAAGTTGCCAAAAATTTATAAAAGGATTATTAAATGTGAATTTACCGAATTTACTGAATTTGTAGCAGGTCAATCAATATACAAGCTTCTATGTGATTTTTCTGTGAGGTGTGCTAAAGACAAACTATAACTAAGCTTAACAATAAATTTTCTGGTGTCAAATGTATTATGTATCATGGCACAACACCTCGCAGTAGGGCCAATAAGTGATACAAATTATTTTGCTCTACATGCATAAATAATACCATAAGTCAGTGATAAAATGTATTTCTGTTTTTGTACTTCATTTCTTTCCTACCATGTCTCGTTAATGGAAGTGGCCAATAAATGATTTTCTTAAACTCTAACTATGGCATTAGCTATATCGATGAATAATGAAATATAAAGATATTTGAAAAAAAAATTCTATTTTACAACGTTGGGTTTTAAATTTATTTTTATAGGAGAATGGTTTCTAAGTAGTGGGAAAGGGGGAGGGTGTGTTTGAAAAAGCCCATCTATCCATAAAAATAAAAAATCGACTCAATCGTGGTCATTTCGGTTATTCATCTTGCTTATGTGCATTTTGATTTTATCCACACCGACAAGCAGGTAGACAAGTGCATCAGTCTCATCTAGTCTAGTTTATACTACTAACAAGGAGGTCGAGATTTGAATCCCGGTCGAGGAAGAGATGAAAATTTTCTGGTAAAATTTGAGTCATAAAATTTTCTGCAGTGAAAGCTTGTGGTGGTGGTGTTAAATTTTAGAGGTGGCATTTAACCCTATTATATATGCATAAAGTCATCAAATAGTGTCAGTCCCAAGTGAATCATCTTGTATTATCTGTGGCTGTCTATAGTAGAAATACCTTAGTAAGAATAGTATCTGACAGCTACAAACCGTACTAAAACTACTAACATGTACTCATACGTCAGAAGAAGAAGAATAAAGTATTTTCTATCTAAAAGGTCCTTTATATGAAAAGTGGGCTGTATATGGATCGACATAAGAAGCCTTTTATAAGATATAAAATGTAGAAAAGACAACATTATAAAAAATCCATTTTATTTTTCTTTCAGCAGCTGTTGAGATTGAGACTATATGAAGAAGTGACAACTGCATAACACTTTATGCGACGTTGACAAAATATAGTTCTTCATATTACAATCTGACTACATCTAACAGTCAACAGATCTAGGTGTGCCCTAGGGACTAGTGTGCTTGCCTGGGGACCAAGAGGCCGGTGTTCGTTCCCCAACACTCTGGGATATATTTGTATTATGATCTATCATCCTCTTCTGGAAGCAAAGTTAATTGTCTAGTTCCCAAGTCTAAAAGCAGGAACAGGTTATTACTTAATCTCTAAAGCCGAAAAGATTGAACAGTGAAATAGCACAGAAAAGTGGCCGAGCAGTCTAAGAACTAGGCCGTAAATAAATCTCCTGATAAATCTAATATTTAAAAAGATTCAAATTTCAGCAGGCATATTTTGCATATTTTCAGGCGCCGATTTTTTTTAGAACATGAATATTGTGGTTTATTTTGTGGATAATAATGTCTGCATTAAAAATAGGAACAAACTCTATATAAAATCAAACAGTGTAGAATTCAAAAGTGGTAAATTTTTACTTTGTACCTACAATTTTGATGTACTAATTACTAAAAAAATGTATGAAACAAAATTGTATAAAATTAAATAAATATATGATCGGTTTGTCAAAAGCTAAAAATAAAAATTGATACTACTTTATTAATTTGGAGCAACTGCTTTTATGTGCTTTTAATTTATAATGGGTGGTGGAAATTCTGTAGGACAGATGCTTGAGCTGGCTAGGTTAAACCCGCACCCTATCACCTTCTTTGCTTTCATTCTTGAAACTTACTTTAAAGAAATTCAAAAATTAGCCAGCTGACAGCATTCTAACAGTACTTGTTCACATTCCCCCTAACCCTTTGTACAACTTTTTTTTCCAAGCAAACTGACTGGCGAAACTAGTGACACCTGTTGGTAAACATAGCAACTTTTAGTCACCCCAACTCTCACTCTCCACCCCCTAAAACAGAAAAGGAGCTCTACTATATCGCACACTTAAGGATCCATTTCCATATTGTTTTAGATTTAATTCTGATCAACAAATTCATACTTTGTTTTGATAGTGTTATTAATTTTCCTTGTGCAGAACTAGGTAATTGTGTATATTGGTCAAGATATTTAGTCAAAAAAGATTTTTCTCAAATTGTACCCTATTTAAATAATACATAATTTTTTGTGCATCGTGTCCTGCTGCCCATTTGGGCAGTATACATATTAACACCATGAGGTAGGAATGAGTAAAGTAGAATTGACAGTAAATGTGGTGAGAGCGAGAAACCATTTAGGAAAAACAATCCTTAGAACGCCCAATAGGAATTTAAACCCTGATCTTCCTGCTATCAAAAATCTTGTCTATTGTGAGAGTGATGCCTTAGAACATGTGAATACCAAAATAATCCACGATAAATTACAGAATAAATTAAGTAGTTCTTCATATCTTTAAAATCAAAAGCAAGCCCTCCAGCTACAATCATTCTGATGGCAAAAAACTATGTAACAGACAAAGGAGCTGAGACGATGTGGTCTGTCAATGTGATTTCAAAATAGCCCTTTAAAAAGGTTAGACTGGGGAAAATTGAGCTTATTTTTTTAAATCAATTTTCAGTAAAAACTCACCTTAAATTGGTTGCAAATATTAGCCTCTTCTTCTGCCACCTGTGACATGTTTAGGTTTCTTTCTTGCCAAAAGGTTTTGAGGCGCGTTTCAAAGAGTTGGAATTTAAGTTTAACTGCATCCATTTTTCAAACAATCTGTAGTAATAAAAAAATATATATATATATATATTAAATATCAAATTAAAGGTCATAAAGACACACACACACAAAAAAAGGATTAATCTTTTTTCAAAGATCAGTGTTACTTTATATAAAACAACTATATTACTATGTATGGGTAGTCAAAATAGAATTAATAACCTCTTTTCAAATACCAATGCTATTTTACATAAAATAGCTAGCTATATTATTACTCATATAAATGTGAAGTCAAAATAGTATCATTGTTGATTCTATACAAATACATTTTATATTCATAGTTTTGTATTATTGCTATGCACCAGTTTAGGATTTAAATGCTATTTAGAATCAATCATTTACAAAATTTACTGCCTGTTTAAAAAAAAGAATCTGAAAAAAAATGGGTGTGTGATATACACAAAAAGGCAGTGAGAATATTTTATAATAGACAGAGTGAGTTATATTATAAATGGGACACACTGTAAGCTATAGTCTATAGTGCTACCATAGGCCTTCAAATAATCCAATATAATCCAACACAATCTGTCAATGGCAAATGAGGATATAGCTCACCAATAAAAACTAAAAATCACTCCAGACCTAAGTTAATCACTATATACAAAAGAAAGCACTGTATGCAAGCAACTACTGTCTGACAATAACAGACCATAAAATAACATTTGACTTGCACATAAACCAGTGTTGTGGCAAGCAGAAGGGGAGTATTTGTAGCTATTAGAAGCCTTTCCTTCCACTCCTAATGTTTGACATGGGAATTACAACAAGAGGGAAAATGAAAATAACACTGTGCTGTTGAAAACAATAAACTCACCAAGACTAAGGTTGTCTTTATGTCAGTATCAGAAATTCACTAATTTAATTTGTTGTAATTTCACAATGAGAAATAAGGGTGTGAGATATATATGAGTTAATATGATATTACATTTAATAAATGAACACATCAGAAAAAATTGGTGGTACATTCAAAACAATTACAGCCAGATCTTGATTTATGTGGATTTCATTTATTCACATTTGGAACCACACATTTTAAATTTAAGTAATTTCTAATAATTAAATGCTATAAAATTATGTACCAAAGAATTTGTATACGCTTATATGAGTCCAAAACTAGTAAACAAATAATGGTTATTCTTAGAAAAATGTAAGATTTGGGATTTAAATATTTAATAATTTGAAAATAGTCAAAATGAATAATATTTATGTGTGGATTCGATATAAGATAATTCAACACTAGGAAATTATCCTCCCAGATCAGTGAGCTTTATTTTGAGTAGAAAGGTCCCTTACACATTTTTTATAATGAAATGACATACATGGAAGTGATAAAATGGCCATTAAGTTGAGATAAACTATTGATGAAATGTAATAATCAGGGCCTGGAAGTTGATGACATTACATCTTTTTTCTCTGAAGTCAATCGCAATGCTAACTTGTATATAAAAACATGTTATGACACTCTGATATCGAAAACATTACTTTTATTATGCATATTTTTGCATTTTTGAGCCATTTTTTATTTGTTTTTACTCTTATCATGCATTTTATATCATTTTTATAATTATTACATAAACATAGTAACTCACAAGGGGTAATGAACGTATTCACAAATCCATTATTTGAACTTACTTAAAGCATTCATTTTCTCTTATAATTATTAGTACGGCTGTACATGAAACAATGAGCATAGCCTAATGTTTTCTGGCAGAGCAGTACTAAATACGAAAGACATTAAGAAGGAAAAGTATATATATTTTTAGATTCTTATCTTATTTATGTTTCAATGGAAAACCCCAGTGCTGGATAACTGGCTAGCTTGGTGTTTAAAGAATGTAAGGCTTTGCTTACCTCACTGGTACAGTCACAATTGTTTAGAATGTGGCTGTTAGTAGAGTAGATTAGTGTAAGTTTAAATTGTATCTCTAAGCTAATTGACCTACTACTGGTCAATTTTAACATGGAACTTGGCCGCACAGACGGGGGGGAGGGGGGGAGAGGAGAGGGGGGATACTCCCCTAGGAGTGACAACGTTCACTTGTCCTTGAACTGGTCCGTGAATGTGTACATGTTTTTTTTTACTACTGCACAACCCCCTAGAGTTTCATGTTAATCCTGTTGTACTTTCATATATTTTTGTATTTCCAAGTGAGCAGGATGACGAAAATCAAACCATCTCAATCCTCCCATTTACGACAGTTAGTTAACGAGTTTGGTGAAAGTGTTTTTTCCACCTACGGGAGAGTATTATTTTGTAAATTGTGCGAGTCGACAGTTTCAGAAGAAAAAAGGTTTTCTGCTACTCAGCATATCGGTCGTGAGAACACAAGAGTGGTTTAGAACGGACAGCAACAAAAAAATTAACTCAAAGATTGCTGTTCCAAAGTGCTTCAACCTCTAAAACCAAATCATCTCCTTTTAATCAAGAGTTGTACGAAGTAATGTTGTCAACTAATATTCCACTCGGAAAAGTAAATCATCCTAAATTTCGTGAGTTTTTAGAAAAAAACACGAATAATTCTATACCAGATGAATCTACTCTGCGTAAAAGTTATGTGAGCTTGTGCTATGAAAAAACTCTAGATAAAATACAAAGCAGTGTGTGTGGGGAAAAAAAATCTGGGTGTCAATTGATGAAACAATAGATGTAGAAGGCCGCTATGTAGGTAACATCGTTATTGGAACTCTTGAACTGAATACTGTTGGTCAAACATCTCTCTTGAATACAGAAATCTTGGATAAAGCCAACCACTCCACAATCAGCCAGTTGTTTGATAAATCCGTGTTTCTGCTTGCCTGACGTAATTAAGCACGATTGTTCTTCTTTTTGTAAGTGATGCTGCGCTGTATATGGTCAAAGCAGCAACTGTAATTAAAGCCTTATATTCTAAAATGATTAACGTAACATGTGTCGCTCATGCAGTTCATTGAGTTGCTGAAGAGGTGAGAAAGAACTTTATAAATGTTGACCAACTAGTGTCAAATGTTAAAAAAGTATTCTTGAAAGCGCCATCTAGAGTACTTGATTTCAAGATAGTGGCACCTAATGTACCCTTACCACCTCAGCCAATAATTACACGATGGTGCACATGGCTTCATCCGTGTTTCTATTATTGTGACCATATTTGTGTTTTAAAAACAGTTGTGAACAGGTTTGTCAGTGAAGAGGCTGTATCTAGAAAAGAAAGGTGTATCATTGTATGACGCTACTGCTCTTATCACAACATTACAGGATAACCTCAAGAGAGCGGCAGGCAAAATTGGGGAAGCAGTGTTTGCAAAACTTCAGAATGTGTTGATAAAAAATTCAGGATTCAAAACGGTGTGTAAAATTGCTGACATAATCACCGGTAAAAGTGACTCTTTAGAAGACATTGAAGAGGACATATTGCCGGGTGACATTCCATACTTCAAGTATGCTCCAATAACATCCATGGATGTAGAGCGTAGCTTCTCCAGGTACAAAAATCTCTTGGCCGATAATCGCCGATCATTCACACCTGAGAATCTGAAGATGACCTTCGTTGTGCATTTCAATGCAGAGTAAGGTAAATCTAAGATGTACTTTTATCTCTATATCATTCTCACATGTACACAAATGTTCTGCCTATTTTATTATTTTATTGGGCAATATTTATTAAATTAGTTCTCCTTTTGCAGGATTCCCACATTACCATAATCGGAGAAGAAGAATAAATGGATTTTAAATATATTATTAATTTTTAAGAGCTTTTTTTTGTATTTTAAGAATAAAAAAATTAGTTTTTAGTTGCATCTTTTTTGTTTTTAAGGGCATTTTTCTTATTTTTGAGTGCATTAATACTCAAATTTTAAGTGCATTTTTTGGGTTTATAAGGTCATCAACTTCCGGGCCCTGGTAATAATAAAAGAAAAATACATATATAAATGAATATATTAGAGCCTCAAATGAAAAAAGATTATGTTTTCTTCTTTGTAAAAAGTTTCACATCTTTATAGTAAAAAATATATTATAATAACAATTAACTACAATACCATGTAGTGTAAATTAGCATTAAAATTATGTCAAGCAGAGAACTCTTCATAGTGATTCAATAATTATTACATCACTCTGAGTTCTCTGCCTAATATTATTTTATAACTTGTTTACAGCAGCTTTGGTGGTGGCATAGTCTAGGGCAGGGGTCGGCAACCTTATTTGGGCAAAGAGACACATTTTTGCATTATAGAAAATTTGTGACACTCAACTGTTCCAAGTATCGAATATGACTTGATCCCGCCGTTGTAATCTTGATAATTCAGACCATTTATGTTGGTCAGATAACAGGCTTTGTCGTCTTTCGAGAATTTCCAGAGTTGCATCAAGAATCTTAAATTTGTTACTCCACAACTCTTTTGATTTGAGTTCCAATAACTGGAGCTCAAAATCATCTTGGTTTACAAAGCCAGCAAATGGTGAAAAATGAAGATTATATATTTCTGATTCCAATGGTTTTATTAAAAATGAGAGAGTAGCTTTATGATCTCTGAACTCCTCAAATCGTTTTTTGAACGATTCACTCATTTGTTTGACTCCATCCATGAAAAATTTGTGATCAATTACACATTTTGTGTCCTCCTGATATTTCTTCAGTTGCTTGAAGTGTGTGAGGTTTTTCCTTGGCAAGTTCATGTGGAACAAAATAAGTTTTAGCTCGAAAGAAATAACTTCTTCTAAAAGAGAATATGCTATGTTTCCTTGCCCTTGTAACTTCACATTGAGTTTGTATAAGTGTGCTGTTATATCCACCATAAAATAAAATCTCTGAAACCAAAGACCAGACAATTCGGGATGATGCAGGCCTTCATCCTTTAAAAACGTTTTTATATGAGTAAAGCAGGATGAAAATTGACTAAGCACCTCACTCCTTGCAAGCCAACACATTTTATTATGCAGAAGAAGGTCAGAATATTGGCAATTTACTTCATGCAGAAATTCTTGGAACTGCCGATGGTTAAGTCCTTTAGCCATTATATTGTTGACAATCTTCACAACTAAATCCATCACTTTGCATGTTTCTCCAGGGAGCGTTTGGGCACATAAAACCTCTCGATGGATGATGCATTGAAAGGAAATGACATCATGATCAATATGCTTTCCAAACAAAGTTACAAACCCTTTATGTTTTCCTGTCATGCTTGGCGCTCCATCCGTAGCAATGGATAGAATTTTATTTGAATATATATCCTTATTTTTTAAACATCTTACTACCAACTCTGTTATGTCTTCACCACGAGTTTGACCTTTCAAAGGTATCACAGCAATCAACTCTTCCTGAGGGCCTGTAGAAGTAATGTATCTGCCCAGAAGACACAGTTGTGCTGTATCATTTATACCACAAGATTCGTCCAGTACTATGGAAAAAAAGTACTAATCCTGAAATTAGTTCTTTTGTTTACCGAGAAGTAACATTTTCAGCCATCTTTATGGTTCGATCCTGCATGGTTTTAGCAGACCAATAAAGGTGTATTTTTGATCTTTCATATGATTTCTTTATTTTTTAAATCGTTAAAAAGTTCTTCAGACAACTGCATAGAGCATTCTTTCAAATACTCACAGTCTGTGAAGGGTTTTCCCCGTTACAAAACTCGCTGAAGTAACAACGCTTGATGAATTCATCCAGGTCTTGAACATTGAGGTTATTATTAGCATCCTTTAAGGTTATATGCACTTACACTTTATGTGTAATGGTAGGGTGATTGTGAGATGAAATGGAGGACCTACAGTTTAACATAGTACCCGAACCACAGTGGAGGCCTTGCATTCCACACATTCACAAGTTGTGATTAATACATGTCTTGTCAAAGGTGAAGGAAGGGTTTGGCAATAAGATAAATCTGTGCCGGGGCCGAGGATTGAGCCCCAGACCCCCAGCACAGAGGTCCGACATCTTACCCCTAGATCGCCAGGTCACCCAACATTAATTGATTGTTGTATTTGGGACTGAAGTTCCTGCACTGCTTTTGCTCTCGCATCACCCTTTGGATCAGCAAATTGTTTGTGCTTTGTAGTAAAATGTCTTTCAACGTTAAACGTTTTATTAATTGAGATCCTTTCTTTGCAAATAAGACACGTCAGGAGTCCTTCTGAATTTTGTACAAACGCAAAATTTTGAGTCCACTCTGGCCTAAAAATTGCACGATGTTCGTCACTCAATTTTCTTTGTTTTTTTCTTTGTAGCCATTTTAAAGCTTAATAACTTGACTTGATTGACACCTAACCACAATCACAAAGCAACAACAAAATAAAGTACCAATGCGATGCACGCGATGTTTGGCACTATCACAAAGCAAGAACTCAACTGATTAACTCCACCAGTGCACAGCGCTAGCGCACAAGTGGATGAGGAGAGGAGAGGGGAACAAAACAAAACAACATACAATGCAACGATGACGTGACACACATGTTGTTCAACACTTTGTTGGTGGAATCGATAGAACTGGCTGCACATATTTTTTTTCTTTACCAAAATATGTAATTTGTTTAAAAATTAACGTTTATTGAACCTTTTAGAGAAGACCCACAAAACAGGGTGAAAGAGCCGCATGGGCCTGCGGGCCACAGGTTGCCAAGCCCTGGTCTAAGGTGTCATCCTCATAATATACTGAACTGCCAATGAAGGGAATATTATGGTTAGAATTCCGATTGGGTAACCGCGTGTTTTTTCCTAAATGGTTTCCTCACTACATATCCAAACAAATGTGGGTACATTTCTTCTAAATACTACCCTACTCATTCTTAGCTGAGTGGGTGGTAGGTCTCAGTGCAGAAAAAAGGGGTAATTTACATTGAAATTATGTTCATAATTATATACATGATAGTGGTAGATCTTATAAAATACATTAGGGTGGCCTTTATTTTTTAATGTCTGAAGTATGGCGGTCTTACCCCTTAATACTTTTCCTTTGCAATTAAAAGTACTGAGGTAGATTTTTAGACTAATTAGATGATATTTAGAGGTGGAACAACTATGTTGAAATGTCAAATTTCAACAAAATAATATACCCACGTCCATAGGCGCCGACTGCAGCGTTGCTTTGCATATAAGCATCCACAAAATTATTTTCAGGGGTGCTTAGCCCCCAATATTTTAGCCTTTTTGAAACCTCAATATTACGGCGCTAGTTCTCTCTTGGATATAGGGTTGTGCTGCAAACAGTTTTTTCTAGCATAACAAACAGCAGGTCCTGCCATCTGATACATAAGCAAGCATGATT
Source organism: Timema podura (assembly GCA_033556935.1). NCBI lineage: Eukaryota > Metazoa > Arthropoda > Insecta > Phasmatodea > Timematidae > Timema > Timema podura. The sequence goes on along the minus strand of JAVRXN010000010.1, from coordinate 64,937,543 downwards.
AAGTTGGTAGCACTCACCACTCGTGAACTGAGAGCCCGGTATTTGTCAACATATTTCCATTATAGTTTGATTAGTGGCAGTACTAGTAATGCATGTATTATTTATGTGTTGTGCACATTTGTTTTCTTTATTTAAAGTTATTTTTATTTTATTTTATCAAATATACATTGAGATTAACCAATTGCACTAAAATTTTGCCCATTTTTAAATACGGCGCTTGAAAATGTGCAAATGCTATATCACCCACAAACCCCGTTTTATAGTCGTGCCTATGCCCACGTCCATTACACACTATGCCTTAAGATATTAGTGAAGAATGACCCTGGGCACAGGACGACTCATGGATAGCTCAGTGGTTAGAGTAATGGCATACTAATACAAAGGTCCCAGATTCGATTCTGGTGTCCAAGTATCATTTTTAAATTCAAAGAATGTAAATAAATTGTTCACACTCGTTTGAGTATTACTACTAAAGTGTCCGATGAGTGATAACATGGCATCCTGTTTGGCTCAGCCCAATTCTGGTCTCAAGGCCACTACAGGGATAGATCACTGCTAAAAGTTCAGTCAGCATGAGCAAATTCCGTCACTTATTCATTTTGATCTGTGTGTTATGTTTTTGTCATGCAGAAGTCGAGTTGAGACCGCTATTTACCTCGTAGGACAGGAATAATGTGAAATAAATGATAGTAACAATGACTATTAAGCACTTATTTAGACTCCCTCACCTTCATGTAACTATGGTGCAATGCTTCCTAAAACTCAAGCAAGAAAGATAAGAGTCATGCATGTTGTCGTAGCTGACGTTTATAAAGTTAGTGATCACATTGCAACTTGTGTCCTTACATCATATGCAAAGTCTTGGCCACAATGTATATGATCCAGAAATCAATCTAACATTGATACAGTGAGTAAGAAGACAGCAATAAGTAAAGCATGCTGCCCACCTAAAATAAACATTTCGGACTTCAGAGCTCTAGTTGTCAATTGAGATGACAAGCTTCTTCCCAGTGTGGATGGTAATGCTAATGACCAAGTTGAATAAATTCCCAATCTTTTGTCAGATGTAAGTGGTGAGCAGCTGCTGTCTGTCCCTGAGACAACCACAAACACTGGAGAGGAGCTAGCCACAGTAGTAGCCACGGCACTATAGGATTGGGGCCTCAGTTAGCAGATTTATAGTACAGGACTTTTAGAGTTTGACCCGGACAAAATTAATAACAAAATGAAACCTATTGGAGTGTATTCAGTATATTATGTGCCTCTATATTCTAAGAAAATTCCCAACTTTTCCCATTCTTGGAAAAACCCTTGCGATTGTAAGGTTTCACTTAAAATTAAATATCTCGAGAATCATTAGTCATACAGAGGCCTGATTTATGTCAACATACCCCTATTGAATTCCTTTATAATATAAATATATATATTATTGTGATTTAGGTCTACAAGTAGCCTAAATAATAGTATATATAGTAAAAAGAGACTTGTTATAGCTAATATTATAGCATTTTTTATTGTGCGGCGTTATTTGTGTTCTTAGAAAACATTTACCTGGAATAAAGTTGTAGTAGAGCGTACAATGCCGTATCGAGATCATATATGTTAATTGTCTATATGTTAAAAACAATGCTTACACTGAGCCCGAGCGTCAGCCATGTCCCCACCAGGTGGCGCGGAGCGGACACGACGTGCGCCATCCGCTACATAACAGCAGCCTGTCAGTTCATAATACACTTTATTTAAATGTTGTTATGTGATATAGCTAAAAGTATATTTAAATTTATTGCTCAAATATATTTCACACTTGCTTCAATAATCTTCTAAATGAAATAAAATAAGAGTCATCTGCACTTCATATTCAAAATAAAACCTGCTGTTACCCAGCAAGGTTCTAGGTGAATAACTATAAAATAAAATGTACATTTTTTTATAAATCAATAACAATTATTTTCATTAATAAAATATTAATTGCAACTATGATACAAAAATAATACTTTGTTTTTAATATAAATGATAATGTCTGCTCCTTCAAATCAGGGAAATGTTGTCTTGATGCGCTTTTCATTTCATCGTCCAAATTCTGTAAAAAAATATGTAAACTTTTTTATTTCAAAATTAAATGTGACTAATTAGCACTTTTCTGGTTTTGTTTATGTAAGAATTGTTTTTTTCTTCCTATAGGTCTAGTATTGAGATTTTTCTATTGTTATGTTTGACATCAACACCACTCAATTAATTTAAGATAAACTAAAAGATTAAGGAATGTTTTATTATAACTGTTAAAAATCTCTCCATGTTTTAATGAAAAGTGTTTGTCTGGCTCCAGATTGTCCTCGTTAAGTTCGCTTTCTTCTATGGGTTGTAAACATTTGGTGCAACCATAACCAGAACAATTTCACTATTTCCTTTTATTGTTTATGTCGTTGCCACATACATTTATGCAACAAGTGCCCTCCATCAATACTATACTATAAGTAAGTGTGGACGTTATCCGGCAAACAACTTGCTGGTTGGCAGTAGCTCTCAAGCGTAAGAATTAGTGTTGCCTTCCTAGATCTTTTTCTCATAGAGCATTCTTTGAAGAGGGCTTGTGGCCACGCTTCAAGCTCAAATTGGAGATTTGCTTCCAACTCTTCGTCAGATCCAATCACATACACTATTACACAGCTTTATCTCAGGGAGATTTTCCAATCCAAACAACAAATACAGACTCATATCTTTGCTATTCAAACATTTGAAGTCTAGGGGAGTTAAAGTTATCCAAGCAGAAACAGATGCTGGCACCCGCATACTGATTGTTTCTAATGGAATCAAAGAGGCAGGGTACGGAAATACATCAGTGATTGTAGGAGAAGATACTGACCTACTAGTTATTTTTATTGCCTTGGGTGGATCAAATATATTCATGTTAATTAATACCAAGTAAAGGCAATTCTTCCCCAAAAATTATTCTGTTGTAAATTATTGAAGCTGTGGGTGAGATGACAAACTGTGTACTATTCATACATGCATTCATGGGATGTGACAGCACATCCATTATACATGCCATGGGTAAACTAAGAGCCTTTGATAAAATGAAACTTGATAAAAATATACTGATAGAAGTGGTCATATTTTATCACAGTTCGTTGCCATCTCAAAATATTACCAAAGCTGGAGAAGCATTTATGTGTGTGTTGTATGGCGGGAAACGTACAGATATGTTCAATGAGTAGCGTTATAAAATGTATGTGAAGAATATTGCCAAACAACGAATATACACAGAGTTCAAACTAGAATTACCTCCTCCAGCTTCAGACGCGGCAAGACAATACACAATCCGTGTTTATCTACATGTACAAATACAGAGACAAATGAAACTGGAACCACTGAAGTGGAGATGAAAACCAATAATGGCCAATTTAAACCTATTCCAACCTTACAGGAACCAGCACCACAACATTTTTGGTGCCTACTGTCTTGCAACTGTAAAAAGGATGTGAATGTTTAAGAAATAGCCTGAAATGTTCCAACATGTGTGGCTATGTTCTGGTTATGGTTGCACCAAACGTTTACAACCTATAGAAGAAAGCGAAATTAACAAGGACAATCTGGGGCCAGACAAACACTTTTGATTAAAGCATGGAAAGATGTTTAGCGGGTATAATAAAGCATTCCTTAATCTTTTAGTTTCTCTTAGATTAATTAAGTGGTGTTGATGTCAAACATAACAGTAGAAACAACTCGATACTAGGCCTATAGGGAATCGAATTCTTACATAAACAAAACCGGCATAGTGCTTATTAGTCACATTTAATTTTGAAATAAGAAAAAATTAACTTACATTTTTTACAGAAGTTGGATCATGCAAGGCGCATCAAGACAACATTTTTCTGATTTGAAGGAGCAAAAATTATCATTTATATTAAATGACAAAGTATTATTTTTGTATTATAGTTGCAATTAATATTGTATTAAAGAAAATAATTGTGAGTGATTTATAAAGAACATACATTTTATTTTATAGTTATTCACTCAGAACCTTGCTAGGTAACAGCAGGTTTTATTCTGAATATGAAGCGCAGATGGCTCTTATTTTATTTCAGTTAGAAGATTACTGTAGTAAGTGTGGAATATATTGGAGCAATAAATTAAAATATATATTCAGCTACATCACATAACAGCATTTAAATTAAGTGTATTATGAACTGACAGGCTGCTGTTATGTAGCAGGTGCCGCACGTCGTGCCCGCTTCGCGTCACCTGGTGGGAACATGGCTGACGCTCGGGCTCAGTGTAAGCATTGTTTTTAACATATATTATTTGAATATGGTCTCGTATGCTCTACAACTTTTATTTCAGGTAAAAATTTCATATGAACATAAATAACGCCGCAAATAAAAAATTGTAAAATTTAAGCTATAACAAGTCTCCTTTTTACTATATATACTATTATTTAGGCTACTCATTGACCTAAATCACCATTATATATATATAATAGAGGAATTCAATAGGGACACGTTGACATAAATTAGGCCTCCGTATTACTAACAGTTCTCTAGCTATTTAATTTTAAGTGAAACCTTACAATCGCGGTGGGTTTTCCAAGATGGCGGATTTTCCTGTAGTGGGAAAACTTGGGAATTTTCAGAGAATGTATAGGGACATATACTGAATACATTCCAATAGGTTTAATTTTGTTTAAGTTCAGGCTTTTTTTCGCTCTCCTGTACTATTAAGCAATGTGTTTTGACAAAACATCAAGTAAAAGTTTCATTATTTGTGCTGTTAATACAAAATATTTTTTTTTACTTGTGATTTACTTTTGAATTTTAATGCAGGTCAACTCACAGGAGAATGGGTGCTTCTGGAGAAAAATCTTGGATGATAGTTTCTACATATTGTGTACCATCATCATATATACATGAGTTGGTATTCAAGATTTATTTCTATAAGTGTCCTGGGCCTTCGTCAGGATGTGACGTGAGTCTTTTCCAGTATTTCAAGCAAGAGTAGCACTCTAATAACATAGGTGAATTAAAATATGAAACTTGAATGAGTGAGATGACTATCAAAAGTTCTTAGAGCTATCAATAGTATTCCTTGGTGGCACCCCATGCCAAGGGATGTGATTACTTGCATCAGGAGCAGTTCATCATGCAAGATGGATATCAAAAGTGATTTATGCTTTGAAAATCTTCATGTTCTATGCGCACTTTTCACTTACTGCTCACAAAACAAGAGCACTGTAGCGGGTCTTCATTTATGTAGAATTAATGTATGTTAAGAAATGGTTTGGCATGCTATGTGCTTAATCTGCTCATCTTCAAAATCTGTTTTTCCTTGAAAGGTTTTTGTGTTACCAACTACCAAGAAGTAGACAGAGATGATGATAGAGAAGCTATTTTAAAATTCAGTGGTCATAATGTGCTATGTCTGAACAGCTAAAGCCATTTTCCTTCTTTAATCCTGCTGTTCCAGAAGAGACAACATGAAACACGGAGTGTGTAATAAAAACTCTAGACTACTCTTTAGAGCTGCAGCAGCGCCTTCAAATTCAACTGCCTTAGATTTCAAATTGGGCACATGAGAAAATTGAAGATTTAGTCATGATCAACTAGATCGTTTTCTTCAATAGTCTTAAGATATCACCTGGCTTTCCGGATTCTGTCCCTTTACCATGAAGAAAGCATGAAGACTTCAGTGAAGGACTTGAAGCCGTGGATTCACTAAAAGATGTAACAGGAATTCACAAAAGTTGTATCAGGAACTCGCTAAAAGTAATACAATAATGTTGCAGGGCGAGGAGTCAATCTAATCCAAATATTAAACAAAATAATAATAAAAAAAATGGTACGGCGCACCGCAGAGACTTTCTCTCTTTTTCTATAATATCGTAAGATTTCTGAACGGAATAATGTACATTGTATCATCACCACTCCACATAAGAACACGCATAAAATAATATACAATGATATATAATCAATGAGAAAAGAGGCGCATCTTTGTCCATCTAGGACCATTTCAAACAGTTTAATGTCTTCCACAAGGGTCAACACTTCGTATTACAATTTCAATTTCTGGTTAAAATTTTAAAATTTTATAAGGTGTTGCAGATCTTCAAGTCATTGCATTGATATTTAATTATTCATTTATACATTTTGACCAATAAAAAATGTAAATATTGACTATTGAGTCTAAAATGGAGATAGATCATTGTTGTGCAAACATTTCTCCAAAGAGCTTTAAGGAAAAATAGCATACTTTTTTAGATACTTATATTTAATTACTCTATGGCATTGGAGAATTATTACGTTAAGACTTAAGTAGTATATGATTACAACTAAAGCTCACAAAATTGTATTAATATATTTGCCAATATCTCAGAAACTGTTGCTTTTATAAAAATGTATGTCAAATAAAAGTTTTTTTATTACTAATAGTCCTACAATTTTGCAATGATAAGTTGTTTAGTTTCTCAAATAGTTGTGGAGATACGGAAATTAACGCTTCTGTAAAGTACCCTAAATATCATTTTCATAGGAAAATGAAAATAGCCAGTCTATTTATAATCTTAATCAACGCCTAGATACAAATTTTAATCAAAATCGTTTGAGCAGATTTTGAGAAAACCAAATTTTTCTCTTTTCGCCCTTCAGCAAACTACCCTTAATTTTAAGTTTTTATAGATACACAGACAGACGGCATTGCAAAGACTATTTTTTAGGGTTCGGGGGGTCATGAGACGTTGACATCCATCAACATTTCAGGTTAGTTTTTTTCTTACGGACCCAATACTTAAACTTTAATGTCCAAAAAGTAAAAAAAAAATCATATAATTGCATATAGATTGAAAGTTATTGATTTTATAAAAATATGTTTCGGATAAAATATCTGTATTATAAATATATATACATATTTGTAATGCTAAGTAATTTCATATCTCAAATAGTTTCGGAGCTATTATAAAAAATGTTAATTTACGCATCAGACCGGAGCCCTTAAATCGATTTTGCCGAAATATTGAGAGTAGCCATTTTGTTTGTAATATTTATTAATGTTTATAAATGAAATTTAATCAAAATCATTAGAGCCGATTTTGAGAAAATCGACTTTTTCTCTTTTTGCCCTTCAGTAAACTACCCTTAATTTTAAGTTTTAATAGACACACAGACAGACGGCATTGCAAAGACTATTTTTTAGGGTTCGGGGGGTCATGAGACGTCGACATCCATCAACATTTCAGGTTAGTTTTTTTTACGATCGCAATACTTAAGCTTTAATGTCCAAAAAGTTAAAAATATATATATAATTGCGTATAGATTGAAAATTATTGATTTTATAAAAATATGTTTCGGATAAAATATTTGTATTATAAATATATATACATATTTGTAATGCTAAGTAATTTCATATCTCAAATAGTTTCGGAGCTATTATAAAAAATGTTAATTTACGCATCAGACCAGAGCCCTTAAATCGATTTTGCCGAAATATTGAGAGTAGCCATTTTGTTTGGAATATTTATTAATGTTTATAAATGAAATTTAATCAAAATCGTTAGGGCCGATTTTGAGAAAATCGCCTTTTTCTCTTTTTTCCCTTCAGTAAACTACCCTTAATTTTAGGGGTAGATATCCAATTCCAAAAACCCCTTGGGGCAACCCTCTGAAAACCCTAGATATCAAGTTTCAGCTCAATCGGTAAAATAGTTTAGGCTCTAGTTGGAGGTACAGACAGACAGACAGACAGACAGACAGACGGAAATTCAAAAACCACTTTTTCGGATTCAGGAAGTCATGAAACGTCAAAATTCATCAAAATCTCGAGTTCGATTTTTTTGACGATCACAATACTTTCTCTACCTGTAAGATAGAGAGAAAGTAAAAATGAGTCACAAACAGAACCTACTCCTAGTAATCAAGGAATACAGAAAGATATATCCAAACTGTAAAATACCAACATTAGAAAGTATGATCTAAATATGTAAGATAAACTGAATCTTATTGAATACATATCTGAGTCACTTGTGCAACCATGCATTTTAATATAATTATAATTGTAGAAATACATAAAGATGATTTTTACAAATGTGTACTATTAAAAAATTACCATAAGAACTTGTCCCATTAAAATGTGTGATAGCGAGTGAAAACTCGGCATTTTTTAGAAATCCCACATGTTTCAGGATCATCTACCTCTAAATAGGTACTGTCCAGTCACAGTGAAGTTTTACAATGTGTATTCTTATACAACAAGGAAAAAATTGGGTCTAAGACTAAGTGTTCAAGAGAAAAAGAAAATGCTTCGATGGCCGCATGGTCAAAGGCGCTACTCTCGCAAAAGACTAGACTTAGACTGAAGACGAGGAGATCAGGGTTCGATCCCGGTCGGGTGCATTAAGGAAGGATTTTCCTAAATAGTTTTTCACTTTCCCTCCATGTAAATGCAGCCACACTTCTTCTAACTTAAACCTTCCTAACTCCTAGCAAATAAGTGTAATCAGTACATAGGTGTATAACCCAAATGGGTAGTAAGCTGTGTTGCTGAAAAAATCCACCTTATATATGTAAGGGCCACCCTAATATACATGGAAATAGGATGAAAGAACACACAATATAAACATCTTGTTTGGGGAATAAATACCGGTCTCTCGGTCCCCAGGTCACACCTGGTTCTGTTGATCACTAAATATAGTTGGATCACTAAAGAGATGGCCATGTTGTGTCAAATAATGTGTTCAGGAGCTTTCACTTTAATAGATGGTCTTGATTACAACAATTGTTTTAAGATAAATAAAGTATATATTTATATATTTGTCAATGTTGGCTAGGTACTCTAAATTTATTTTTTGTATATCCTATATGGTTCTAGCTATTGCTCTCCAACTATTTAAAGTAAAGTAGCTAATAGACCTTACTTGCAATAGATCTACCACAGATTTGTACTGATTCATATGGATATAAAAATTGTTTCACCACTTGTTCTGAGTAATTTGCATAAAATGGTAACTCAATGTAGATATTTTATCACTTTTTAATTTTAAGATGCATAATCTTATTTGTATTTCGTTTTCATTTTCTACATAAAAACTAAATATTAAATTTATGTAGTCTGGTTTGCAGGTAATGGGGGTGTCAAGTTTCGACACCTAGCTAAGTGTAGTGGGATTTTTTTTTTCAAGATGGTTTTCCACTTTCCCTCGCAAAAATGCTGATACATTTTCTCTCAATTCTACTTTCCTCATCCCTATCCTAAACAAATGTTTAAAAATGTTTAAAACTCAAATGGGTAATATGACACATATGAAAAATATGTCACAGGTTCAACCATAATATTTGTAGGTCTATTATTAAAAAAGTTGACAACACACGAAATTGTACACAATTCTCATGAGCGGATGATATTTTAAATCTATATTTAAATAAAGATAAAGTGAATGACCACAATCTGAACTAAATATTATCAAGTTATTGTAGTATTGCATATAAGTGCAATCATGTACATTTCATTTCTCCTGAAATATGGATACCCAGCACCTGCAGAAATAGAGCCTTATTAGCTTTATCAACACATAACTATTATTATTATTATTATTATTAGCACCGCGTCTTACTACCCATCTGGGTTATACGCACTTACGCTAATGTGTGATGGTAGGGCGATTGTGAGATGAAATGAAGGACCTACAGTTTAACGTGGGATCCGAACCACGGTGGAGGCCTGGCATTCCTCACATTCACAAGTTGTGATTAATACACGTCTTGTCAGAGGTGAAGGAAGGGTTTGGCAATCAGATAAATCTGTGCCGGGACCGAGGATTGAACCCCGGACCCCCAGCATAGAAGTCTGACACCTTACCCCTAGACCACCAGGTCACCATCAACACATAACTAACACACTAGTCTTCAATACTAAAGGAAACACAAAATTCAGTCCCCCAAATGACAATTAATCGATAATAAATCTCTGACCATGCTTGGAATGAAACCCAGGACCCTAATCAGATGCCACATGCACTATTGACTTTGATAATCCTGACTAGATTGCTAACAGTTATAAAGTTTAGTAAGAATATAGCACCTTAGACCGATCAACCACCGCTGCGGGTAGCTGGCTTCTTCACCTAAAAATATAGTATACATAATAAATTATTTTTGCACATAAAATATATTTTCAAATATTTAACAATGTCTCTGCAATTGCAACAATATCCAGCCTATTGAACTAAACAAAGAAATATTTTGGTTTTCATATAGATGTAAACTTAACCGTACATGAAGCCAATACTATCAATTTTGTTGTGAATGGGATGAGCTAACATAACTCAACTTCACTACAACTGTCTTTCAGTTATTTGCTATCCAAGCCCGGGCAGAGTATAAATCCTGTTTCTCACTCTGCAACTTAAATGCCATCACACATATTTAAATGGCAGGCTTTATTGCCTGTAGTTTTTTTTAATATATTTGAACTGTTCTTATTGTTTATTTAACACTTTTATATGTTTTACTTTAACTATTTCAAGAGGTATATGATAAATCTGTTTTCAATTTTTTTAAACGCCTGTTTAAAAGATAAAAATGTCAGACTTTGCAGGCATTTTTCATGACTATTACTAACAATCACCATAAAATTATTGACTTTTCCATGCAGTTGGAATGAGACTTAGGATGTGATGTATCTGGAAACTCATTAATTTGAAACACAATGTTAAATTTTCATATTTTGTAGAGAAATATGTGATTTAAATTGGTAAATTATATTGTTTACAAGATGCATCTGTGAATGTTATACAATATAGCATGCTTCTTCCAAATAAGTGGAAATAGTGTTAATTTTAAGCAACAAAATGGCAACTCCACTGGGTATAAAAAGGACAGTGTTAGTGGCAAAACCAAAGGCTTGGAAAGAGACAATAAAAATATCCATAAGAGCCTGTACTGCAATTTAAGAATGGAACGGCCTATAGATATTTCAGGATTTAAACATTTTAAAGCTGGGATAAGAATTAAAAGGTTAACTTTTGTGAATTTAAATTATTTTGGTGCCTTTTAATACAATTCCATATGTTTAAATATTTACAATACTCTGTCATTTACATGAGGACTTTGTGTTTTAATTTTACATAATAGAAACAAAATTACAATGATAATTTTGTTATTAAGTAGAATCTAGAGGGTACGATACCTATCATATGTCCCAGTTTTGCTTTTTTTTTTAACAAACAATATTGCATATTAATATTTGTCATACATTTTTGCAAATATAAAAACATGGAGAATTCGATAGGCTAAGAAAAAAGTTAAGTAAGGAAAAAACTTGCCCACTTAAGCTAACATGGCCTTGAATACTGCAACTTAATATTTCTCATATAAGCCATGTCTATCCACATAAAGCATAATAGCAAGACATATCACTAGGTGAACATGTAGGTACTTTTTCGAAAAAAAAATCATTTTAATAATTACTTTTAACACATGTTGCTCAACCGAAGTTAAAACGCAGAGTAAATTTATCATCTTCAATTGCATAAACCATCTCTAGCAGCCAGGCTAGGCTAAATTAAACAAAATAGCCTGTCAAAAAGTCTGAGAAATATATATTATATTGATGACATCTTGGAAATAATAAGACAACATAGTTAATATATAGGCCGAACAAGTTTAATCTAGGACCTGTTTCGGTGGCCGCATGGTCTAAGGCGCCATTCTCGCAATCTCAATCCTGTTTGGGTGTACTGAGAGTGGTTTTATATAAATGGTTTTCGACTCTCCCTACATGCAAATGCAGGTTAACATCCTCTAAATTTAACATTCCTCATACCAAAAAATACTATAGTAATTAGTACATACATGTGTAGCCTGAACAGGTAGAAAAACACGAAGCAAAAGAACAAGCTTAATCAAGGCTTTCATGTATTAGAAATTAAACTGTTAATTATTATAGATATGATAAGCTACTGGTATTTTTTTTTAAATAATCACCTAATCTTTAATGGTAGGCCTACACATTTGATGAGGGCAGGCATTAATTAAGCACTAAGGATTACAGATTATCATGCACAGGATCACAGGAAAGATAAGAGTCGTCGGCAATATTTTAATTCCAAAAGTGATTTAGGCGATTTTTTGACAAGTTTTGATTGGATGTAATTTTTACTAAAAATTTTCAAAATTTATAAACCTTGGTGTCATTCTATTCTACGTAACCTACTCATATGTGTAATAAAATGAATAAGATATCAAATTATTGTACCATAACAAAGAAAATAAGCCTAAAATGGGACATATAAAGCGTACCATCAACAACTTCTGCTATGTATCTGAAATAAAGGGGGCAGACCTAATTTTGGATGACTAAAATTTTTTATGATTTATAAATTCAAGTATTGGTGGTAAACATCTTTATTTAGAAACAAGTTTTTATATTAAAAATATGTTGAAAATTTAAAATTACGGTGCTAGTTGTAATATTTAGGCTAATCCCGAATTACTGTATGAATTAAAAATTGTTTGAATGTACTGCCGTAGCATTTCAATAGGAGAGAGTCCTTCATTTATTCTATATAGATTCATAAATAGCATAATCTAGATTACAAAAGAAAATTTAAAAAAAAGATGTTTCAGGTTAATCTGGGTTTAGCTTAAGCGAAGTTCAGTTAATCGAAATTCTATTGTATTAGATTGATATACTGTGATGTCACAAAGAAAACGAACGTTTAGTTGGTTAAGAGTTATTAATTTTGTAGGCCAAGACTGCTGTAAAAATATTCATGCACTTAACACTGGAGATTTATGTGATTAAAATAGAAAAATATGTATAATTAAAAATACAAAGATAGCAGTTAAAACACTATTATAAAATTGTAAGTTACAACAGCTTACCGATTGTTGTTCAGATTATAAAAGAGTTATGTATATCTTAAAATGTTTTTTTTAAATAGCTAAAGTAATGTAATGATACATTTATATGCCTATTAGCCAAAATGTGTATTAACATTTTAAATAGGCATTAATATTTACCCTAAAAGAGACTTTGTCTTTTTGATGTCAAATTAACACATTTCTATAAAGCTGTCAAATATCAACAAAGGAAACAAAATTTGCATATTAGCAAAATCTACTAGAGTACTTTCTACTTATAAAGGTACTTAACATAAAAAGGAATGTTTAATAAAATATAATACCTTTTGTCTGAGATAGTTTATCAATATTTTTAAACTGGTAAATATGTGATATATATGTTAGTATGTTGTTTAACAACACAAATTAATATTATACAACATCGAAATAAGTAAAAGTATCAACCCAAGCCGCCAAATGCATTATATTAAAACAAACGAATGACCATAGCCGACCATAGAGAAAATATATCAAGAGAGTCTTGAATCCCTTTATCTTGGGATGTCCTCGCATTCGCCCTAATTAGATAACAGAATTATTTCACTATCAATTTATTAAATGCATTATTATTAACTCACAAGATTTTAAATCACATTTCATTTACAATTTACAATTTCCTACAGTTGTTACAAGGTAGTTTATAAAGTTTACAAAATTAAAATATCTGATCTAAAGAAGAGTGAATGTTGTAGTTAGTAGTAAGCTTACCTTGTATTATTCCACTATGGTATAGCTTATTAGATAAGGTCATAGAGTAACCCTCAAAGGAAAGACTGCCAATTTTCAAAATAAACGGAGTTTAGGTCTACATTGAAGTAGATACACAATTAATAAGTGCCTTTCTCTTGTAAGATAAGTTTATTTATTGCAAGAGAGGCTAATATATAAACAATTAATGTGCATTTTCTTATTTATGTATTGAAAATAAAAACTTATATGACGTCAGAAAAGATAATGGATTAAGAGTGATAATTTTTGTCACTTCAAAGAATATTACTGTGAAAAGCACTTGCTTAAAGCATAAGAATATTCATAAATATACTTGGACCTCCCCATATGGGCATACACAAAACCAAATTGATCACTTGATGATAAATATAACACATCTTAAAGCTTGCTGGATGTCAGGTCATACAAGGGTGCAGATTGCGATTCAGACCACTACTTAGTAATAGCAAAACTAAAGGTACGTCTGTCAGTAACACATATGAAAATATGTCAGAAAGTTAGAAATATGTTATTATGATGTCGAAAAATTGACAGATGGTGATAGTATCATTAAATATCAAATTGAAAATATAAATAGATTTGCTGCCCTTGAGTGCTCACTGGATGATGAGGAAAACATGAATCCAGAGAAACAGTGGGAAACTATAAGGATTAATATTATAAATGTAGCAAAATATAGTGTAGGTCTTTGCAAAAAGCGTAGGAAGAGACCATGTCTTTACAACGAATTTTCAAAATTAATAGAGAAGAGAAGAGTAGCAAAATTACATATTAGGTTAAAAAGTCCTAGTGGATTGAGCTTAAACAAATTTAACAATTCAATAAGGAAGGCCAATGCCATATTCAGAAACAAGAAGAGAGAGTAAGGGTAAGTTTAGCGTGCTAGAAATTAGAATAATATAGCAAAAATAATAACACCAGGGAATTTTTTTTAGGTATTAACGGTTATAGGAAAGGTTATCAGACTAAGGCCAATTTAATGAAATGTAAATTATGGTTATCTGATGGCAGACACGAATGATTTTTTGGGTAAATGGAACATCAACTTCAGTCATATTTTTTAATGTTCATGAAAGATTCAAATTATTTGAGGGTATCGAAATCCATTATGCCAAACAACTAGTCCCAAAGCCAAGTATTAATGAAGTCAAAGAAGCTATTAAGAAGTTGAAGAACAATAAATCTTCAAGCTTAGCTTCAATTACAGCAGAGTTACTAAAGGAAGGTGGTAAAATCACTAAAATGTTAGTAATAGAAATCAGTGGCATATTCTCTGGGTGTAGTCCTGCACCGCATGTGGCATATCCATGATAATTTATGTACCGTCAAATGGGGTGAATAGAAACAGTTGGGTGATTAGCAACAAAACTTTTTTTAATTTGAAGGCAACTGACAAAAACAAACTGAAAAACAATAGGTTTCTTTGTTTTCTGAAGTTTGTCCTCCAACATATAATTAAGGAAATTTGGTTTAGTTATGTTGGCAACACTGTCAGTTGATGCATTCATCTTCACAAGTTGAGATAACATATGTGTGCGTTTTTGCGATCAAAAAACTTCTATTATAAGTACCAAACCATCAAGATTAATTCAGCAAAAATCTATATTAATTGAAACACAATGTATAACATTTCATTTATGTTGAACTTGTTCACATTTTTAATGCATTTGTTGCAAAACTGCAACTTCACTGTTTCGAAAGTGTGGGGGAATAGAAACATAATGTTTCTATTGACCCCACTACTATTATTTATTATTATTTTTATTTTAGATTTTAATGTTACCATGCCTCGCGAGTACAAGCCAAACTTTGGAAGTGGGAAGTACTATAAAAGCCACTCAGCAGAGAAAATTAAGATGGCTGTTTAAAACCTGCAAGGAGGGCTTAGTCTGAGGAAAGCAGTGAAAAAAAATGATATTCATTACAGCGTGTTATATAGGCATTGGAAAAATGAGGTGACCAAGTGAAAAACCATGGTGGACAGACTGCCTTAACTTCACTAGAGGAAAAGCTTCTTGTAGATCGATTACAAATATGTGGAGATTGGGGTTACACTTTTGCTTCAAATAAATTAAGAATTATAACTAAGGATTTTTTTAGATCATCAGGGAAAGACTGTTAGGCTGTTTAAGGACAATAAGTCTGGTTGAGATTTTGTATACTCCTTTTTGCAACGCCATAAAAATGCTCTATCAATGAGGATGTGTCAAAATATAAAAATAAGAAAAGCTGCAATAACTCCAGAAGTAACTACCACATATTTTGACAGACTTGGAAAGGAGCTCAAAGACGTCCCGCCATCAAACATAGTGAACTACGACGAGACAAATCTATTCGATGATCCCGGGAGGCGTAAAGTTACTACATTCTCTCTATTTACGAAAGCTTGATGGGGAAACGTTTCTAATAGGAGACAATTTGGCATCCCATCTATCACTAGAAACAATAAAAGTGTGCGCAGGAAGCAGCGTCAGTCTTATATTTCTACCGAGCAATTCTACTCACTTGACGCAGCCATTGGACGTTGAAATTTTCCAGCCGATGAAAATTCTCTGTCGTGGGATTATTGAAAAATGGACATAAAAAAAGGACCAGGCAGGACTGAGCTAACAATCCCTAAAAACAATTTCCTGGTCTTATGAAGAAGCTGTGTGACATGCTGAAGGAGGGAAACATAATTGTTTTTTCAAGAAATCCAGAAAAAGTGCCTCTCGGTAGAGACCAAGTATTGAGGATGCTGCCTCACACCGATAACACCAAAGAAACCAATGAACAAGCATCAATAGCTAAATCAATATATAACAGCTTCAAAGAGCTTCTCAAATGCATAAGACATGATGACTTGTCCAAACCTTGAAAGAAGAGAATGAAAAATGGCGTCGTTCCGGGTAAAAGTGTGAGCTTAACTGATGCAAATATTGAAGCCTCTACAGGCCCAGTTAACCAGGACCTTGATCATTCTTATCTACACCAAGGTTTCTACTAGCTCTAAAAATAAGGCCAAACGAGTTCTGGTAGATTCATCATCAGAGAACTCTAACTTTTCCCTCCGAGAGAATGATGAATACTCAAATATCTCATCTGAATAAGAGGAAGCTAATACTGCCTCAAGTGGCCCTACTGGTACTTATTTTCTTCCTGGAGACTTTGCCCTGATGAATGTGAAGACAAGGGAATCTTTCAGATTGTATGTCAGAAAAGTTTCTCATTCTTCATGTGCCGGATATATGGGCCCTTTCTTCAAGCGAACCACCTGACAATGAGGCTTTCTGCAACTCTTTAATAGTCATATTTCAGCCATCATGATGTAGTTCGCAAGCTGTCAATGCCTATTTTCAGCTCTTCTGCTCGCTTTAAAGGCATGATTAGTTTTCCAGATGACCTGAGTGACTTAAAGACGTGTTTATTGATGTTTGTGTATTTTTTTTATTTCTACTTATATGATTAATGTGATATCTAGTATTTTTCTAGTTTCCATTTTCTTAATTCTCTATTGTCAACACTAAACCTTTTGTTTCAAGATAGGAAGGGTTGCTATCCAAATAAATATAGTAAAAAATGTTTTTGTCCAACCCACACATCCGTAAGAAGTGTTTCTATTTAACCCTCAACCTGAGGAATAGAAAAACACATTGCTTTTAAGTTATTGTGGGGTGACTAGAAACAGCATGTGTTTTTTTTTTAAAGAACACACATCTGTAATTTGTTTTAATAATCTCTGGTAAAATTAATGGGTAAAGCAAGACCCAAGTTTTAGACAAGTTACATGATTTTGAGCTACTGGTGTAGCATAGCCAAATAACATGGAGAGTGTTTCTATTCACTTCATTTGACGGTACTAATTTTTTAATTCAATGTAGTCTGTGCAAACTACCTAAATATTATTGTTTAAATTGTCAATATATATACACGCATAGTGTAACTATAAATAAGTATTTGTTTGAAAACTAATATTTGTTCATATTTCAAGAATATCGTGTTTTAAATTATTATTCTTCCAAAAGGGTCTACCTACCATCTTATGAAGCCTAGGACCTACTGCTTGAAAATAGCAGGCCAAACTAGAAAATATATATTGACCTTGTCCAATGTCTGTGGGGTGGCAACACACCCCTTCCTCCTCGCAAACAAACATTGGCCAATTAACTCAGGTTTTTCAACCCAGGGTCTGCTGAATACTTATCATGAGCAAAGTAGTGGACAAACTATTGAAAAAATACTTAAGATCACGATGAATATTTATCAAGCTAGTTTAGTATAGTTTAAGTAAAGTAAAATAAATGCATATGTAACCGCACGGACTCAATTGGAAGGTGTGTTTTGTGTAATATTGTATGTTATGAGCTGCGAATGACAAAACTAACGTTGCGTGGTGGTTATGATTATTCTATAAACAAATAAACTAGAGGAGCTTACCATAAAAGTGTTGTCAGCATTCCTCAGCGAGAAACCAGGCGGAAGCCCAGTTAAAATGAGGGGGATTGAGCAGTCGTGGCTGACTACAGAACATCGAAGGCAATGGTCATTCTGCTATTTTCGGGGCTGGCGGGCTAGGACGCCGGTTCATCGGTACCAGTCTTGGGGCTGCCACTTGAGCCCAAGGAACCCGGTTCAGCGACCATGTAGGAATCACCTAGGAGTCAGACAGGCCATTGGGTAAACCTATTAACACCTCGTTTTGCCATACGCTTCCTAATATTCTTTAAGTTATTTCATTCCAACTTCACTTCTAACATAATATTGGTAAGAGATATAGTAGTATTAATAGACCTCTTTAAAAGACAAGCTAACGTCAATCACGAACCCACACTAGTATTCAATATCACCTCCACTTAACCCCAGCCACAGACCTCCTGACAGATTCCAGTCCCACACGAGAAGATACAAGATGGGGTTGTGACATACAATATTTGTAAAATAACAGTTAGTATAAGTAGCAAGCTTAAAATTATACACTAATTAAATACATATTGAATTATGTTTATGCATTCTATGCACATGTATCATCGTGTATTTGGAAAGCATATTTACCACCATTTTAAGCATACACAGGTGGGGTGAGGGTGGGGGTGAGGGTAACAGGGGCTACTTTAACTGTAGTAGACAGTGTTTTTGTTTTTTCCTTATTAGCCAGTGTGGTTTTATATAATAAAAGGATAGGGCAACGCGAACAGCCTATTCACTCTGCCCGGGTATTTTGATTTATATTTTGAGGTATATTAGTTTTAAAATTTAACTTAATTTGCATATACTATTAGGCTACTTCTTTTAGTATTATATGTATAATAAAAAAATACGCACACATTATTCACATTTTGAATATATAGTGTGTTCAGAACTATTTATATAATTTTTATTTCTATTTTAGATGGTTTACAACTACAAAAGGGAAACAAAACAAGCTAGTTTGTCCGAAGATTCAATTAGAAATGCTTTATAGGACATAAAAACACAAATCATATAATCTGTAGCAAAAAAAGTATAAAATTCCGTTTTTAAACCTATATCGCCACTGGTAAAAGAAGTCAATTGAATTATTTTTTATTAGATTCAAGACAGTCTTCACACTTCAACAAAAGAATGAGTTGAAAGTTTATCTTAAATTTATGGACATAATTATTTATGAATTGACTAGAGTAGATTTTTTTAAATTTAGCTTTTGAGTAGGTATGCAAAGGCTAACCAAATAAAACACCCATCCAAATATGGAAAGGCTAAAGAGGACTGGCTGTCCAAATTTAAGAATCGCCATCCGGAGATTGTGTTACGGTCTCCGGAGCCGACTTCCATTGCCGGTGTAAGAGGGTTTAATAGGCCTCAAGTGGAGCGTTTCTTTTCAATTTATTGGGAACAAGTAGAAAAGAACAACCCTAGACTTAGTTATATTTTCAATATGACTCAAACAGGTATTAAAACAACCACCAAGAGGCGACCAAAAATTTTGAGTACTCGTGGAAAAAGACAAGTTTGGGGTGATTGCCAGTTCTGAACGTGGACAGTTAACAACTGAAGTTTATTGTTGCAATGCAGCAGGTTCGTTTATTTCCCCTTTTTAACTTTGCTAGGAAAACTTTTCAAGAAAGACTTTTGGATGGTGCACTCCCTGGAACTCAAGGATCTTGCACCGATAAGGGTTGGGTGAATGAACCAACGTTTCTTGTGTGGCTTCAGTTCTTTGTGGAAACTGTGAGGACTGCGAAGGAGAAGAAAATCATCCTTCTCCTTGACAATCACGAGGCTCATAAATATTATCTATAATTGTAATTTGTCACACGAAACAATGTATTTTTTGTTTCATTTGCACCTCATACAACGAACAAGATGCAACCCCATGATGTGTCTGTGAATGGTCTGTAAAGAAACATTTGAGCAAGAGAATAATGTCTCTCAGAAAAAGGATGCTGGTTGAATCATTAATCAGTATGATATTTGCAAAGTATTTGCACCTGCCTATTTAAAACAAGCCTCAATCAAAAATGATGTAAGTGGCTTTAAAAAAAATTGCATTTTTCCTTACAACCCACACATTTTTAGTGAAGAAGATTTTTGCTCCAGCCACTGTAACAATCGCCCAAATTATCCAGAGATCTACCCAAACACTTGTGATGTAAATTTGGACAAAAATATTCCCACTACGTCGGGTGCTCTCCCATATCAAGCTTCTAGCCCAGTTAAGTCTACAGCAATAGCAACAGTCTTAGGAACACCTGAATCTAATACCGGATACAAACAAAAGAAAACTTTCAGTCATTTTGTCATAAGACCTATTCCTAAAATTGACAATGAAAAATTTGCACTTAGAAAACGAAAATGCCAGAGATCTGAGGTGTTGATGTCTACTTCTGTTAAAAAGGGCCGCGAGAAAAACTCTAGCTTAAAGAGGCCAAAGAGGCTAAGAAAAATGTGTAACAAGCAGAAAAAACTTTGTTCACACAACCAGCAGATGCGCATTAATAAAATATGAGGTACAGCTGTTTAGTTGGTGGTAATCCATTGTGAGATAACCCTTCAGAAGACTGGATTCAGTGTAGTCAGTGCAAGGAATGACCTCATGAAAACTGCACATCCTACTCTGGATTCAAAATATACATCTATGACGAGTATTAAAATTAAGTTGAAATTATTAGTTTATTGTAATCTCAAAATAATTTATCAATGATTAACTTGAAACAACATTATAAGCTGGCTCATCTGGTTGTGTAGACTCATATAAATATGTAAGGAAATTTTGGTTGATTTTAATGCTAATTATGACACTTGTAAACAGTGTCGAAGAGAAAATTCAAGGGTTCGAAGAGTATTATTTAGTAAGAAAGAGAATGCCACTGATGGTTATAAGTTATAACAGCTATGAAATACTCATTTCCCACCCCTCTTTTCCCCTCTCTTCCTTAGCTCTGTGCCTGATTTCTAAGAATTGTAAACATTTTTCAACACCTTACATTTCAACCAGCAGTTTGGTTGTTGATTTTTAAAAGTTTTAAAGCATCTCTTATAAAAGTTCACATCTCGATGAAATTCTCTTTCAACGAAATAGCTGTCTTCGCAATTTAGACGCATCTCTTCGATCCCGTTTACAAGTTATATAGTACGATGACGGGCGGTAAATATCATTTTTTTATTTAATTTGATTTTATATATCACGTGTTTTTAAAGTGTTAATAGCATTGAACCAAAAGTATTTAATAGGAGCTCCTCTCATCGTATCAAAAGAATTGCTTACGTCGAGACCATCCCATTGAGGCCAGAATTTTTCTCGCTAGAAAATATCTAAAGGTAGAT
Source organism: Timema podura (assembly GCA_033556935.1). Classification (NCBI taxonomy): domain Eukaryota; kingdom Metazoa; phylum Arthropoda; class Insecta; order Phasmatodea; family Timematidae; genus Timema; species Timema podura. The sequence continues at coordinate 64,916,148 of JAVRXN010000010.1, read as the reverse complement.
TTTCAGACAGAATCCTATATATTATAAGTATAGCCCGGATTTGTATGTAGTAAGAACCTAAAAAATATGTACTGTAATTAAATATGTAGCAAAAACCGTAAAAATATGTAGTGATATTTAATAATGTGAGAATATGTAACATTGAATAAACCTTTATTCCCCAATTATGTTATTGAAAAGACATTCAATCTTATGACAGCAAATTTTTGTAGGAAGTAATAGAAAAATACTTTTCTAAATATAACACATACATGCTACATTACTTTTTAACGAGTTATATTGAACTAATAGTTTGTTTTACACCACCTGAATTTCCAATTAATTAGAGACGTCAAATAAATTGTAGTATACAACTGATTTTAGAAATCATACAAACACTACACACTTTCAATGAAACACCCATTGTTGCTGGCTCTTTGAAAACAAGAGAACGTCAGACCACTCCAGATTTTTTAAAGTCAGGTTACTAAAATTATTATTTTTTGGTCTGGTTCTAAAGTTAGATCTCAACATACTAGCCAGTATTACACTTACACGGATATACACCGTTAGTCTTGTTTGCTTTTAAAAAAAATTCTACTAGCCATTTTATTGTGATGAACTTCATTGGAAAATTGGAAAAAACGACGTTTTGATATATATTTGGCTAAACTCATTAAGTCTTTAGCATTAAATTTATGTTTTTATGCAAATTTTCTAATCCTTTAAGAAGGAGACATGTTGTTAACAATTCCATTGGACTCTTTAAGTCAATTTAAATCAATTGTTAGTATATTTGTTTAGGTCATTTAAATTAGACTAAGTAAATAAGTTCAGTCACTTGGTTGTATCGGATTCTTTAAATATTTATTTATTATGTAACATGAATTGATTTCCTTAGACAAACACAGAACCAACTAGCATAATTTTTTAGGTTTTGTTTATTTATAATGTTTTCTCTACTGATTAAACTCATAGTTTATTTTCTTTAAATCACTTCTTCATTTGTGGTCTATTTCCCCATGCAAATTCTAACCTTTCTTAATTAGGTACCTTGTAAGTTTTAAGGTTACAATTTTCCTTAAGAGAGAAGATCTTTACTAGCCGGAGAGAAGAAGAGAAATCTATAAACCATAATGAAATGATTTTACAAATTTTTTAGTCAATTACTTCTCTCGCACGCATCGAATGGAGGGGGTCATCAGCGCATGACGGCAAAATTATTTCAATCATTGAGGAATTACTCTAGACAGGGATCATTCTATAAAATTATTTTCTCTCGCTAAAATATTCCTAATATCATGTCCTTCAAGTGGAAAATTTCACATGAATATCATCTTCTAGCGAGACGTCTAATGGTCTACCACCGATACTTCATTTACAGACAGATCAGGGGACAAAGTTTTACAACGTTGATTTAAAGGCTCTGACGAAAAGGAATAGGATTCAAACAACTGTAACGTCAAGGAGAGCATCGTCTCCCAAATCAATGGTACGGTCAAGAACATGATGTAAACAAGATTCTACGTGAAAGTATCGTTTTGGTGAATATAGTATCAATTATTAACTAGACGAGGTTAATAGAACCGTACACTTGACTATTGTTATTATACTTACCATCGGTAAGAATATTAGTCTTCTCCGTACCATCTACCCATATTCAAAATGGTTGATCCCACACCGACAAAGTTAAAACTCAGCAATATTGCTCGTATCAGCAAACATAGTGACTTTTTTGATAAGGGCTATGCCACAAACTGGCCAGTAGAACTGTTCAAGAGGCGTAAGATTAGCGAGATGACGAATTCTAGAACTTTTTGTTCGAAGTTATGAAAGGCAAACCTATTCCAGGAGGAGGATGCTCACTATAAATGGATAAAACATTGCATGAGAACGTTTACCTCGTGAAGAGGATCATCAGAGGTTCCGGAGAAGAGTTTGACGTCAAATAGAAATGTTTTAACGCTACATGTAATTCCTAGATCAACATATGATACTATTATATATATATATATATTAGTACCATATATATATTTCAAATAAATCGATTAAAATAAAATAACTTTTTATTTCACCTTAGTCCATTCTTGATCTAATCTATGCGGCAACATTCTTAATGAGAAATTAGGTCTAGGAGGATTGGCCGTTGTGAGTTTTGACCAGTAGCGTACTCACGGGGGGACTTAAGGGGGGTCGGGCTCCCCTTCCATAGTTTGGGGATGCCCCGAGATCTATCCAGATCCGAATAGAACCTAATTTGGGGGGAGAGAGGGATGACCAGTTAAACATTGTTAGCAAATAAAATATCAAGCGCCACTCATCCTTGTGTTGATCCTCCCTAGTAGTCCTAATTAATGTTCTTGCAGTCTAGGAAGTAGCCTAAAAGTCCTGAAGATTGCGGCAGGTTCCAAATTTCCCAGTTTAACACGTGGTTCCATCGAGGAGTTGCACAGTGGCTAGACATTTACCTATTATAAATAATCGGTGATTTTTGTGACAGTAAGCCTATGTGACGGTTAAGCCAACTTTAGTTTAGGCTTATTTATTTATTATTTTTTTTGATTATCACGTTTATAATACAAATATAAATGATCACGTTAACAAATACCAAAACGTACGTCCAAAAAAAGCTTTTAGGTGTAGTCCTATATAATGGTTTTAAAATAAATTGCCCCCTGGTGCTTGGGAGGGACCTCCCACCAAACCCACCTTGCCCCCTCCCCACTTCTCAATCCTGCGTACGCTACTGGTTGTGACATTATTTTAGGAGAACAAGGACCTGTGTTCACAATAAGTTTGGAGGTATATGAGGTTTGAATGTTGTGCTACATTCAGGTGATGAGGGAGTTAGAGTAGTGATTTATGCACCCGCAACTCAATTTTTTTTCATTTATTTGATATATTTAACGTGCACTTTCTGAACTCACTGATTATATCAGCACACGACCTATAAACTATCTTAATTCTAGAACTACTGATACATTTTTCGGTCATGCCGGGAATCAAAAGCGGGACCTTTAGCTAAGTAGACAGACATGTTACCGACTGAGTAACTTGACGGACAGCTCAATGTTATTGTAGGATTGTAGGTTTTAAACGTTTTGCCATAATTAGAGAGGAGAGAATAGTAGTATATAAGCGTATAATCCAACCGAGTAGTAAGACGCGGTGCTAAATAAAAAAAAAGGACTATATACATCATAGTTGTCACTGATATTGTAGAGCTGCCTCAAGACGAGAGTGGGTCGGAAGGGAAGGATACAAGTGTGATCACGCAGGAAAGGGCGTTTTCCATTGACAGAGTTTATGGCTGTCCAGATGCCATGGACAAGGAGATCATCGGGACATTCATCTTGTTACCTTCACCAATCCACCCTGCCACCCAGATTCCAGACCACGAATGCCCATTTCATCACAATTATTATCCAATAGAGACAGATGATATACATGCGTCACGATGGATAAAGATGTTTAGCGTGTTTCAGAATCATCTCATGCAATAGCGAACCTTATAGACGTGTAGACCTTTAATTGATAAAGAATAGATGTTTAAGAACTTACTTTAATAATTACGTAACCACATCAGGATATGCTCATTTGTAATTTTTGACAAAATATAAAAAATCACCCTAATCTTCATTTTAGAATTTTAACTAAAGTTACTTTTGGTTAATATTGATAAAATGTATTTGTTAATGTTCTAAGCCTATCATATTATCAGGATAACATTTCAGGTTGACATGACCCAGTAAAAGCTTTGACCTTAATGTATAAATAACAAAAAATGGATGTTTTTAGGTGTTATAAATGTATGAAACATATTTGTGGATGGGACATAAAATGGACTAAATGCTATTTTCAATATGTCTACTATACAAACCAAAAACAGCATTTTTTGTTATAAATACATTTAGAAAAAATTATGTTGAAAAATAGCACTAATACAGGGGATAGACTTAGACTTAGTGCAACATTAATTTACCACTGAGCTATCAAGGTTTCTCCCGTGTTAGGGTTCATATCAATCATTATTTTAAGGCGGAGTCTAAATTAGACATGTAAGATCATAAGTTACTATATAGCTTTCAGAAACACAGCCACAATGACTCTCAGAGTCAAAGATCCACGGGTCAATTCCTGTGTCAAGGTGTAATTTTACTACATATATTTCAGAATGGTATAGTAGATTTGTATATTATTTTAATATTAAAGTTTTTAATTTATTGCTATTGATTATACATACTGGGTATCTCTCAAACAAAAAATAAGCTTCTTTGATAATACCATACATAATTTGTAATGATCACTAATATTCTCCAAGTCTTTAATAATAGGCCAATAGTTTAATTATTAGAGAAATAAACGGTGTTTGGCTTATTTTTAAATATTTAAGGTCTTTCATCTTTGATCAAGAATGGTGAGTTGTAGGTCTATACCTGTAGCTATTGAAGCTACTAATGCAATTTCTAGCAATCTTAATTAAGTTGACCTGCCACACTATTTAAATTAGATGATGGGCGCCAGATTCTGGGGGAAAATTCGAGGTAGTAAGGAAGATCCCAAGAGGATTCTAAACGTAAAACGTACACTGCAACCTTGGTGGTGTTGGTGAGGATAGGGGGAGGGGAAAGGGAAGGGGGGGTGGGGGTTCGGGGTTTGTTGCTGGTTTGCCAACACTTTCCTTTCGTCCAGTGACGATCGGCGCTCGACGCTAAGCCCAGCAGTTAGGCCCAAACAAATCTCCCGCAAGCGCCGGCTTAACAGCACATAACTCATTGGGCAATGTGGGACTTGGGGACGGGGTGGGGTATAGGGAGAGGGTTTGAGGTAATTTTTAATCCCTGATGTTGTGAAGCATTAGCACGGTGGTATTATGTATTTATCAGACACACTATGGTAGCTTGGGGAATCTTCCAGTCGTGTTGATAACGGAATAACGCTACTTGCCTTTATGTATGATTAAGAGAGGTCTGGTGGATCTAGCTATTCACTGATAAAAAACTGACTTCGATAAACTGTAACTATGTTATATATAGCGAAAATATTACATTTATATTATGTTTAATGCGTTTCATCTTTCTAATCTTCTTGATTAGGAAGCTACCCACATAAATTTTCAAGTGGTCTAAGGTGTAAATCTCTAAAAATATCTAAAAGTAAATAAAATACTCCCGAGGGCACAGCCTGACGTTCGTTACCTTAAGTGCGTAGGCCAAGGCCAAGTTTCATGTTTATATATTTCTTAGTTTTAAAATTTTCCAAATTAGCGGTCACGTGATCTAAGTCGTAAGGTTGGAAATGAATGTAAAATTAAAAACAAATTTTATCAATATGATTTAAGACTTAGATGTTATTATTTAAAGAATTCAGAAAAAAAATGGGTTAGAAATCAAGTTTTTATAAATATGAATTATAAATAAAAAATACTGTACTACTGAAAGACAATTGAAAATTTATATATAATCTTGGAATACCAATTGTAACAAATTTCATAATATTCAAAAACACTTCATCGACTCAATAATTTGCCATCTAAAAGAGTCAAATGGTCAAAATAACATTGATAACATATTAAGAATTACAATATAAAATGTGAGTTGACACAAGGATGAAAGCATAAAACATAGTTAAAACAAGTTAAATTAGGTTGACACGCCAGTCAAATTAAGTTTGAAGATAATGGTGTATAAATGTTGTTATACATAATTTGATAAGCCCGTTTCCAGTAATAGAAATTACGAGGAAATGACTGAACAGATTTTACAAACGAACACTCATTTTATAAATAAGGGAATCAAGATACCCGTAAAAATAGTGGCCTAAAACTAAAACCCAATTTCCCTAGCGAATCTTCCATATTTTTCTTCTGTGTGGACAGTGGTTCATTTGTACAATCATTCTTTGTTTACATCACCATGGAAACCATGATTTGTGTGTAGCTGTATATTGGTAAATAAAATATCTGTCTTTGTTTAAAAATAATATCAGTTCAATCGTTAGGTACTTGAGTGGTTTGTACAACTAATAGATATAGATCTGGGAGAGTGGTAATTTTAAAGTTCCCATTGGGGCATGAAGGGGGAAAATATACGCTTTTATTCGAATTAAACACCGAAAACTAAATATCTAAGAAAAGTTGATAGCCTTCGACGAATAAACTTTTAATCAAAAAGGGAGTGAGGGCTTATTATATAGATCCTTTCCCAATAAAATGTTTAAAATACATTTTAGTGTAATAATCTGCAGGCATTGCTGCAACAACCAACTAGTTAATATATAATGTTACTTATGATCATCTCACACCTCTCTGGCTGAGAAAAAAAATAGTATTTGTCAAAAAAATCTAACTCAAGATTTTGATGGATGTCGACGTTTCATGACCCCCTAAATCCGAAAAAGCTTATTTATTTTTAAATAATGTCAGTCTGTAGCTCTGACTAGAGACAAATCTATTTTACCAATTGGGATAAAACTTGGGATATGGTGTTTCCATAAGGTTTCTCAAAGTTTTTTTTTTTTTCAAATAATCTATCCAATCCTAAAATTAACGGTAGTATTTTTTACTTAGGGATGGAAAGTGAAAAAATAGATTATATCAAACTCAACTCGATTAAAATTCATATATATATATGGTTCAATATTAAAACACAATGGAAGTTCTTATTTCCTCATGAAAATAGCTTTGAGGGTAATTTACACTTAAGGAACTTCCAATTTGTATCGTATCGCCACACCTCTTTGGGATACGAAATAACTTTTCATTTCAAAAATGAAGGCATATTAAATATAAAAATCGTTATTTGAAATTATAATACTATAAAGCCACACGGCTGACTCACTCACTGGCATTAATGTTTACCCACTTCCAGATGAGCTAGAAACTTGAAATTTGGCAAACTTATAGCTTCTTAAATATATTACTACCAAGTCTAATCTTACTTAAAATAAATTCACTCGGTGATTTTAGGGGTGGCACAATTGATTACAGCTCAGACAAACGGTGCAGCCACACAGTCTTGTAATAAACACGCAAACGGTTTAACCTAGACCAAATTACGGAAATTGTTGGGGTGGTATACCATTCCAAAAGTTTGGGAACCGCTGGTCTACAGAATATAATAATTTTCTCTTTCAGCGTGTTCTTAAATTAACTTACTAAGTTCCGTAAGATTGTAAGGTTTGATTAAAAACCTCAAGTTCAAGTAATGTAACTCGTTTACAAGTATATTGTGACATCTACCACTGTCAATTCACACTTTAGTCATAATACTTTTTTATTTATTTCCACACGGTAAACTGCTGTGACAATTTGATGTGCACAATTAGTTTGCCTTCTTACAGGCACACTTTTTCGTTTGACGATGTTTTTTTGAGACTATACACTTGCAACTGGCATATCCCTGGCCCTCAAACTTTGATTCCTTATTCACAGCTTCATGAACTGTTACAAATTTTTCTGGAATGTCTTTATGAATTTTTGTGCCAGAAATCTAGAGGTCACTTCTATTAGACTGGGTTGTAATATATTTATTATATTTTATGAGTCCATTTTTTTGCGACTTTAATTTGTTTGTTTGGTTTGGATTCTCACGGCATACCATTGGGAATAATTGTACGTCCCACAGTTTGGGAACCTCTGCTGTAGACTTTTTAATAAGCCTTCACTATCTTGGGCGTATTGTAATAAGCCTGGAATCAACTAGACTGATTGAGCGAACAAAGGTGTATTTCCTTAATAGCCTAAAGATTTATGGGTTCATTGCAATAAGCCTAAAAGTTATCAGACTGATAAGCAAATATAATATTATTTTTCATTTAGCCTGGTTCATTGTAAATTGATGGTGCCTTTTCCATTAAGCTGAATTTTCTAATTCGCCTACGACATATATACTATATATTTAATACACTTATATAATATATACAGATAAATATATATAAATGCATTATATATTACGGAAGTCTTTAAATTAGGAAATTGCTGTAATGCTCTGTGGGTTTGATAATACTCTTTTTTTCTCTAATAGTGTATATTATTTCGTTTATGCTCTTTGGTAGAATGTGCAACAATGTTTATTATCGCGTTTCAAATATCTTACGAGTTTTAAGTAAATATCTCTTTTTTATTTACAGTAGCGAGAAAGTCTATGCTGTGCACCCTCCCCACCTTTTTTAAAAAACAAATGAGCCCTTTTGCACAAAAAAATCTATACATTTGTTTGTGGATATAACTTAGAGAAAAAAAGATCTTGCTAGAAAACTACGAAGTTTAGCTCCAGTGGTAGTGCGTCCACCTACGGAGCTAAGGGCCCGGGCTCGATCACTGGCATGGTTGAGAAATTTATCACTGTTGAAATGTGGGGCTACCATTTCACAGTGATGAATTGACGGCCGGGGGATGGATTTTGTGTCTGTCCTAGATTTAAGATTAGAGTAATTAGTACAACCTGAACAGGTAGTAAAATACGCGGCGCTAAAAAAAAAAGGTTTAAAAAATAATAGCACCGACAACCTACAATGGCATCACATCACATAATTTGCGGGCCACTACTGTATTAGCTAGGTTCAGGGTACAGACATATCCAGATGGACACTAACAATATGTGCATTTGTGCACAGAATGTCTATATAAATAATTCACCTCCCCCTTTCCCGATCCACAATCATAAACTCTTTTTATGTCTTTTCTAGTCAAATTTTTAAAAAATGTATTTTCTCCCATTTGTTCAGACGTAACGAATTAGTTTTATAACAACTATAAAACATAGTTTGTAGGTCCCAAATTCAATTCCCGCATTAAGATGTCATATTTTAATTAAAATAATATGTAGATGAGCCTATAACCGTAATTAACAAATACTCATATTTGACATCATGTAGAGATAATGCTTTAAATACGTAACACCCCCCCCCCCTTTTTGCCTCCACTCTATTAGTTCAGCATATCTTTATAAAGCACACTTAGTGAGTTTAATTAATAATATTATTAATTACACTATTGTGTTATTGATGAGCAATATCTAAAACATAGGAAATGTACCCACATTTCTGTGAAAGGAACAAAGGGAAACCATGAGAAAGATGCACCCTTTGTTTACCCTTTCGGGATTTAAACTCTGACCACCAACATAGTTAAAATAAACTAAATGAGCTTGGTGTTTAAATCAAGTTAAGGCTAACTTTAAAAGTGAACCGACGGTTTAGTTTGGTCCCGGGGTTACCTGGCGGTCTAGGGGTATGGTGTCAGACTTCTGTGCTGGGGGTCCGGGGTTCAATCTTCGACCCCGGCACATATTTATCTGATTGCCAAAGCCTTCCTTCACCTCTAACAAGACGTGTATTAATCACAACTTGCAAATGTGTGGAGTGCCAGGCCTCCACCGTGGTTTGGACTCCACGTAAAGCTGTAGATCCTCCATTTCATCTCACAATAACCCTTCTATTACACATTAGCGTAATTGCGAACGGGTAGAAAGACGCGGTGATAATAATAGTTCGGTCCCTGACTTACAGTTTTCTTTCATATTAGACAGCAAAGAAGACTGGTTACCTGCTAATCCGCCATTTCCCCCACCCTCTTTGCTCTACCGAAAACTTCAGCCCAAGACTTTCCAGTCCACCGCTGACGAAGATAAGTTTTTTTGGTTCTCAACGGGACGGACCGTTAGCATCCACTTTCATCTTTTTCTCAGCGACACAAACGCTATCTTACAGATTTTTATCGACATTAGCGCTGTCCAAACAACGTTAACGTTAAAAATCGCCAAACAATGCGCATCATTTTATTTGCCAGCGTGACACTAGACTTCATTTTTCCTTTTCGCTTGATGTTTTTTTCAGCCGCATACCTATGTGGTCATCTCATTTTTGTACACAACACATTACCACCCGGGCACTTTGAATTATATGAGGGTTCAGAGATCCCGATTACCATTTTTAGTCAATGAAGTCAGGACACTATTTCCCTCGGAGTTGTGCTGTCTGGGAACCAGGCAGAAAGTTGTCTCTCGTTAGTAGGCTGATCCGCATTGACCTCACTCAAAAAAGGGTGCCGGCAATGGGTGGGCCAATGCAAGGTACAGTCATCAGCGTTTCGTACTTGGGTTGCTGCCTGCATAATTCTGCAATTTGATCTTCTGTTCGCGGCTCCAGTAAATTGTGCGGCCGTAAGGCGCTGATCACCTGTGGTGATTCGGGTGTCAGCTGCGCCACGGCCATTGCTTATGCCCGCGAAGGGGCGGATGTGGCGATTAACTATCTGCAGGTCAAGGAGTTCAATGTTCGGGAAGTGATTGAGCTGATTCAACACAAGGGGCGCAAGGCAGTGGCGATTACGGGGTATATCCACAGCTAGGTATTTTGTCAGCAATTGGTCGATCAGGCCTCACAACATGACGTCTGCTTGATTAGATTCAACATACACTTCAGTTGAATGTTGCTCAGAGATTTCTTTATCTAAAATGTTGTCATGTATTGAAAAAGTCTCTGTTTGCCTTGCTTTAGGTCATTAAATACATGATTTTTGCTTGAACATTTCCCACCATGGAATATTGGGTGTATATTGGTTTTATTTATTTTCAATTTTGGATTAACACTGTCAATAAATAAAAACTATTCATAATATGATGGATGAACTGAACACCTTATCGGTGAAAATAGCTGGCAGGCTTTTAGGCTTTCATATGCGTCCTTTGTGTACACCCACACGCACTGGACTTCAGCGCTGGAAATCTGTAAGCAGGAAGCCTGCTTTCTTTCTGTGCACACCTTTACACGTGTGCCATTAATTAGACCACCACAATCCAGTAGCTGACTTGTCCTCTAATCGCCCGGTTTCTCTAAATTAGAGTACAACTAAGTGGGCAAAACAAACAGCGTTTGTGACATTTAAATTACTTTGCATTTTTCTAACGACAAAATTGCATTGTGCAACATACCGAAGAAAAGTTTCACATCAAAATTACTGCAAATATTATCTATTATATTATGTAATAAGAGTTTAATGTCACATAAGACATACACTATTAGTGATCTTAATAAAACTAAAAGAAATATCAGAAGCAGCAATGTACTCATTGGTAGCGTCACTGTATTGCTCTTGGGAGACTTGCGACAAATTCTACCGGTCATTTCGAGTCGCTAGAGCTGACGAGATCAACGTCTGCCTGAAAATACCCTATATATGTCTAGACGTTGTAAAACTTTCTCTGTCAATCAATATGTAAATCCGCCTTCGCTAAGACAAAAACTATACATATTTGTCGATATGCTGTTGAAACTCTGCAATGAAGTCTTAACAAAGCATGAAGGCAATGTGTCCTTAAATAACTCCCAGATATGCATCGTGGTCAAGTATACCCAGGAATTAATCCATTGTATTTATCGCTATATACTACTTATGCAAAACAATCCTCTTTTAAAGTTTCGAGAGCAAGCTATTCTATCTCCTAAAATGAATCGGCTGTTAAAATTAACGACTGTAATTTAGACCAGTTTGAAGTGCCATGCAGTGATTAAATGTTCTTATACACTAGCCTGTATAGTTTTTTTTAATTCCCTTAATCAATTCGGTTTACCCATACACTCTCTTTAATTAACATTTGAACACCCATTATTTTGATGCGTAATTTTAACTTACCTACACTGTGTAATAAGACCCGCCTACAGGTAAACAAGCTGCAAAACTTTATCATAGAGGTGACTATTATGATAGGTTGTACTAGGTGAAATGAGTTGTGATAACAAGAATACCCATTATTCCATCAGACCTGCTCTTCCAGTTTATATGCATCAAATTTACTATCAAGGTTTGCCTAGTGATAACCATCAACACAGTGCAAGGATAAATCCTGAAGGTGGCAGGCGTTGATCTGGGTGGCAAGCGTTTCTACCATGGACAAATATACGTGGCGTCCAGTGCCGGCGACTCAGAAACTTGTGAGGATTATTTCTCGTGATAGTTTTTACTTTAAAAAGTTTAAAACCACCATTTTGAAAATGGCACTAAGCAATCTACAGGAACATGTAATAAATAAATGGTACGGCACACCGCACAGACTTTCTCTCTCTTTCTATAAACTCGTAAGATTTCTGAACGGAATAATGTACATTGTATCATCACCACTCCACATAAGAACACGCATAAAATAATATACAATGACTAGCGGACCCGACAGACGTTGTCCTGCCCGAACGTCGGCTTTTCGTTTGGGTGGCATAGTTGATTTCGATAATAAAACAAATACTATGTGATCATCACAATTACAAATTCACAATGAACTCCAATTAGTGAGTAACACAAATTTTACAAATTCAGGGTTTGTCAAGACAATATACAAAATAAAACATGTTCACTTTTGGCATTTCGCCCACAACCCCACAAATATCAGCTGCATTGAAAAACAAACATAACTATGAATTATTCTCAGAAGTTCAATTATTCATGAACTTTTCGGAAGGTTTTAACGGTCAATTATTGATGAACTTATGATTTTTTTAACGGTCAATTATTAATATTATATTCATTATTATGAATAGTGGGGTTGGGGGGAGGGGTGGGGGGTGTAAAATTTTGGGGTTAAATGGTCGGATATGCAAAAAATCTTTAAAAAAACCAAAAATTCCCTAAAAAATCAAAAAAATCCTAGAACTCGATTGCAACGCCACCTACCGGGTCCAATTGTGAATCTAAACCATCCACGGAACCACTCAAACACACACACAAAATTTCATCAAAATCGGTCCAGCCGTTTAGGAGGAGTTCAGTGACATACACACGTACAGAAGAATTATATATATTAAGATATAGAATCAATGAGAAAAGAGGCGCATCTTTGTCCACCTAAGAACATTTCAAACAGTTTAATGTCTTCCACAAGGGTCAACACTTCGTATTAAAATTTCGATTTCTGGTTAAAATTTTAACATTTTAAAAGGTGTTGCAGATCTTCAAGTCATCGCATTGATATTTAATTATTCATTTATACATTTTGACCAATAAAAAATGTAAATATTGACTATTGAGTCTAAAATGGAGATAGATCATTGCTATGCAAACATTTCTCCTAAGAGATTTAAGGAAAAATAACATACTTTTTTTAGATACTTACTTATATTTAATTACTCTATGGCATTGGAGTATTATTGCGTTAAGACTTAAGTAGTATATGTTTACAACTAAAGCTCACAAAATTGTATTAATATATTTGCAAATATCTCAGAAACTGCTGTTTTTATAAAAATATATGTCAAATAAAAGTTTTTTATTTCTAATAGTCCTACAATTTTGCAATGATAAGTTGTTTAGTTTCTCCAATAGTTGTGGAGATACGGAAATTAACGCTTCTGTAATGTACCCTAAAAATCATTTTCATAGGAAAATGAAAATAGCCAGTTTATTTATAATCTTAATCAACGCCTAGATACGAATTTTAATCAAAATCGTTTAAGCAGATTTTGAGAAAACAAAATTTTTCTCTTTTCGTCCTTCAGTAAACTACCCTTAATTTTAAGTTTTTATAGACACACAGACAGACGGCATTGCAAAGACTATTTTTAAGGGTTCGGGGGGTCATGAGACGTCGACATCCATCAACATTTCAGGTTAGTTTTTCTTACGGTCGCAATACTTAAGCTTTAATGCCCAAAAAGTTAAAAATATATATATAATTGCGTATATATTGAAAGTTATTGATTTTATAAAAATATGTTTCGAATATACATATTTGTAATGCTAAGTAATTTCATATCTCAAATAGTTTCGGAGCTATTATAAAAAAATGTTAATTTACGCATCAGACCGGAGCCCTTAAAACGATTTTGCCGAAATATTGAGAGTAGCCATTTTGTTTGGAATATTTATTAATGTTCATAAATGAAATTTAATCAAAATCGTTAGAGCCGATTTTGAGAAAATCGACTTTTTCTCTTTTTGCCCTTCAGTAAACTACCCTTAATTTTAAGTTTTAATAGACACACAGACAGACGGCATTGCAAAGACTATTTTTAAGGGTTCGGGGGGTCATGAGACGTCGACATCCATCAACATTTCAGGTTAGTTTTTCTTACGGTCGCAATACTTAAGCTTTAATGCCCAAAAAGTTAAAAATATATATATAATTGCGTATATATTGAAAGATATTGATTTTATAAAAATATGTTTCGAATAAAATATTTGTATTATAAATATATATACATATTTGTAATGCTAAGTAATTTCATATCTCAAATAGTTTCGGAGCTATTATAAAAAATGTTAATTTACGCATCAGACCGGAGCCCTTAAAACGATTTTGCCGAAATATTGAGAGTAGCCATTTTGTTTGGAATATTTATTAATGTTCATAAATGAAATTTAATCAAAATCGTTAGAGCCGATTTTGAGAAAATCGACTTTTTCTCTTTTTGCCCTTCAGTAAACTACCCTTAATTTTAGGGGTAGATATCCAATTCCAAAAACCCCTCGGGGCAACCCTATGAAAACCCTAGATATCAAGTTTCAGCTCAATCGGTAAATAGTTTAGGCTCTAGTTGGAGGTACAGACATACAGACAGACAGACAGACAGACAGACGGAAATTCAAAAACCACTTTTTCGGATTCAGGAAGTCATGAAACGTCAAAATTCATCAAAATCTCGAGTTCGAATTTTTTGACGATCACAATACTTTCTCTACCTGTAAGATAGAGAGAAAGTAAAAATAGGGAGTCTTAATTTAAAAATTAACGTGGCCTTAACGTCACATTAGCAACGCCACCCAAGGTCATACCAGCCTTACCACCTTACTTCCCTCTTAGAACCAAACAACTTTTGTTCAAAAAAATTTTTTTTCTGCAATGCATTGTTTTCGAGATATTTTGGTGGAAATTTTAAAAATGAGCACTTGGTATATAGGCCTACACACATACACTAGCTGTTTACGCGTTCTTTGCACGGGTAAGCAGTGGCGTAGCTAGAGTTTGTGCCGCCCAGGATGGTCCCTGAGTTGGCCGCCCCTCTCAATACACAACATACTTCAAAAAGTCAAAACGACGTATAAGGGAAAAAATTAAAAATAGGACACCTTGTTTATTTCTAAAGTGAACAATTTAATTACCGCATTCTACAATGTTATTTTTCTTGCTTTTCTGTTAGAAAAATTGTCGATGATATTATTGAAGTTAATTTTGACGTTACACTAAAATAATACTCCTTTTGCCCTTTTGTTACCTTACTATCCTTTTTAACCTTTTATTCTTTTGACCCACTTCATCCCTGTTTAATGTTTTGGCACTTTTTATTTTCTTACCATTTATATTTCTTCTACCTCTTTAGAACTTTATAAACTTTTTGTTTGTATTATATTTAATTTTTGCCCTTTTTACCAGTTTTACCTTTTTTTTACATTTTAGTTCTTATTGGACATTTGTGCAATTTTGGCCCTTTTGGTCTCACTGCCCTTTTTCGTTAGATTAAATTTTTACCCTTTTTACAAGATTTGTAATTTTTGACCTTTATTGCAGTTTTTACACCTTTTTACATTAATTACCCGTATAATACCCAGAAAAATATTTTAGGATGAAAAGGGTAGAAAGGTTAAAAAGGTCTAAATAATGAAAAATGGGCATAAAGGGTAGACAGAATAATGTTAAAATCATTATAAACTATCAAAGCTAAAACATACTTAATATAAACATTTTTGGGTACCGATTACATGGATTATCATTGTTCATTCTTCATTAAAGCGTGAAGTTCTGGATAAATTTCACTCACAGGCATATTAAGAAAATGAAACTTATAATTTTAAAATAAGAATTAGGTATGATCAAATATATCTGGTGTTGGTTGTTGTTATTGATCATAATTATTAGAACAGTGTAACTAATTGAATACGTGTGACCTGTACTATTTTATTTACCTATGTGATTTTCAAAAGTGTTCTCCTTATTGGTTGGCTATACATGCAAATAGAATAGTAGTAATAAGGTAAGTCGAATCTGTTAGGAAATGTACCCCAATTTGAGTGGAGGAAAAGTGGGAAAACCTTTAGGAAATAAACATACTTGACACACCCAACCGGGATTTAATCCCCAATCTTCCCATCACTGGCAATTCATTCTGCCACGAGAGTGACGCGTTAGACCATGTGATCATCGAAATGGATTTCATGGATGTTAAGAGTGTTTTAATCAATACCGGTGGGTACGTGGACTAAATTTCAATTTCATCTAGTCTGGTTGGCTGATGATAGAGGTCGGGGAACGAATAACGGCTTGGTATACTGATCGTGGTTCTCCAATCCCCCTCCACACAAATACGGGTACATTTCCTCTAAATTATATCCCATCATTTTCTGTATCATTAGCGTGATTAAATTGAGACCGGGTAGTGAGGTATAAATAAAAGTGACTTGATTATAATTTCAAACTAACTCCTCTATTTTGGATCTGGCGTTGATCGTTTTGGCAAGTAAATTAGGTCCATTATCAACTAGCATTTTACTTTCTCGCTATCTTACAGGTAGTGAAAGTATTGTGATCGTCAAAAAAATCGGACTCGAGATTTTGATGAATCTCGACGTTTCATGACCCCCCCGAATCCGAAAAAGTGGTTTTTGAATTTCCGTCTGTCTGTATGTATGTCTGTCTGTACCTCCAACTAGAGCCTAAACTATTTTATGAATCGGGCTAAAACTTGGTATCTAGGGTTTTCATAGGGTTGCCCCAAGGGTTTTTGGAATTGTATATCCAACCCTAAAATTAAGGGTTGTTTACTGAAGGTCAAAAAGAGAAAAAGTCGATTTTCTAAAAATTGGCTCAAACGAATTTGATTAAATTTCATTTCAAAACATTTATAAATATTCCAAACAAAATTGCTAATTTCAATATTTTGGCAAAATGAATTTAATGGCTCCGGTCTGATGCGAAAATTATCATTTGTTATCATATCTCCGAAAATATTTGAGATATGAAATTACTTATCATTACAAATATGTAGGTCTATTTATAATACAAATATTTTATACGAAGCCTATTTTTAAACCAATAACTTTCAAATACAAATATTTATTTGTATTTTTTAACTTTTCGAACACAAAAGGTTAAGTATTGCGACCGTAAAAAAAAACTTACCTAAAATGTTGATGGATGTCGACGCCTCATGACTTCCCCGATCCCTAAAATGTGTTCTTTGCAATGCCGTATGTCTGTGTGTCTGTTTAGAATTAAAATTAAGAGTAGTTTAATAAAGGGCGAAAAGATAAAAAATCGATTTCTTCAAAATTGGCTCTAACGAGTTTGATAAAAATTCGTATATAGCTTTGATTAAGATTATAAATAAACAGGCTATTTTCATTTTCCCATGAAAGTGACTTTTAGGGTACTTTACAGAAGCTGAAATTTCCGTATCTCCGCAACTTTTTGAGATACTAGATAGCTTGCCATTGCAAAATTGTAGTATTATTAACCATAAAAAACTTTTATATGAAATATATTTTTATAAAACCAACAGTTTCTGAGATATTTGCAAATATATTAATACAATTTTGTGAGCTTTAGTTGTAAAGAGATACTACTTCAGTTTTAACGCAATAATTCTTCAATGCCATAGAGTAATTAAATATAAGTAAGTCTCTCAAAATGTTTGTTATTTTTCCTTAAACCTCTTAGGAGAAATGTTGGTACAACAATTACTCATTAGTCAATATTTACATTTTTATTGGTAAAAATTTATAAATGAGAAATTTAATAGTAACGCGATGACAGTAAAATGTGCAACACCTAATAAAATGTCGAAAATCTTAGCCGGAAGTTGAAATTTTAATACGAAGTGTTGACCCTTATGGACCTTTTATTGAACTTTTTTTAATCTGTCCAAACATACAAATGAGGACATTAATTCCTTAAAAAGAAAATTATAAAATCTAAATCCGGGACTAAAAAAAATGTTTTACATAAATATAGTGGAATTTATGCTTGGGTTTGCTAGTTTATATTATTTCGTTTCACATATATTACAAGTTTTGAGTAAATATATCTATTTTTAAACAATAGAGCGAGAAAGACCGTGTGGAGTTTCGTACCATTTATTTTTAAAGTACAGAATTATATATATAAAAAATTTTGTACTTTAAAAAAATATATATATATATATATATATATATAAAATTCTGTACTTTAAAAATATATATATATATATATATATAATATGATGAGAAAAAGCTAGAAAATTTGTGTTCAGAGCTCGCTCGATTCAAAGTGAGCTCATTGTAGGGTCACTTGGTTGTGTAAAAGACCAAAGTAAAACATTTTCACTTCTGACAAGTCGTTTGTATTGTATTATCAGTCACACAATGAGCTACAGAAAAAAAAAAAGTTCGAGTTGTAAATAAGCTCAGGTATGTGAGGAGAAGTAGTTGTTATTCGCCCCCCCCCTCCCGCCATCAACAAAACTACCATTGTGTGAAAGAAAAAGCTTTAAAATCTGTCACTAGAGTTCAGTCACGTAGCGAATAACCGATAAACCTCTGCGAAGCGGAGTGGCATAAGCGTCCCTCGTCAAGTGCTTGTAGGTTTCAGATGTTAGTTAAAAACGGTGAAATAATCTGACTAAACATAAAACTATAAAATTTGGTAGGCATTATGTTAATCTGACGTGTGACGGTTTTTTGACCTATGCAACACCCTTAATGGTACTTTACTGATGACGATTTTGATAGATTTGAAAAAAAAAAAAAAAAGCTTTAGCAATTTGGTTTAAAATGAGTATTTGTTAAGTTTTTTTACATAGTAAATAATTAAATATATTGGTTTTTATAAATAAAATATACATTTTTACACTAGATTACTGAAGATTAAATCTAGTATATTATGATATATTTTTGAAAATATCGAAACTGATTTTATACAAAATTGGTATCGGGGGACTATTTTACATGATAATTAAAAATTAATCTTAATTTTTCTAAAATAAATTATACTATTGGTAGTGTACTTACGACAAATTATTAAAAAAATAACATTTTTTTAAAGTTAACTTTAAATATCGATTTAAAAATGGGTATGTGGGAATAGTTTTTCATGATAACTAATAATAAGTTTTTATTTTTACAAATTACAAATTATTTTAGGGTACCGTAGTTAAAATATTTGAAATTAAAAAAAAAGTATTTGACAATTTGCCTTAAAGTTTATAAATAAAGAGTTTTTATTGTTTTTTTACTTTGATGTTTGTTTTTATGATTAAATCTTACTTAGGCTAAAGGGTTGTTTGCTGAGAACCTATTTGTGAACATTTTCTTCGAAGCTATACACACTAAATGAGAAAGTTAGTGTGATTGTGTCGTACCATTTAGTGCATTTATAACACATACCAAAACATATTAGAGCATCATTGTATCGTTTTTAATTTATAGTTAATGCTCAAAACTTTTTTTCTTGAATTTGACTACTTAGACTTTTAATATGAGAATTATTATGATCAATGTTGTTGATTTAAATGCGGATCAACGATAACATTCCATTAACAATATACAATACTATGTTCCCAGTTTAGGAAATTAATTCCCTAAATCAAAGAATATTGGTAAAAGATGTGTAGTGACCTGCTATTATAACGGCCATTTTGTGATCAGAAATAAATATTAAAAACAAAGACGAAGAAAAGTAGCAATGTAAACAAAAATATATCTTTCTAACCTATTATCATTGGTTTGTTTAATATATATATATATATATATATATATATACATATATATATATATATATATACGTTTTTGCTTTAATTTTTATAATTGTCCCACAGGGCCACTTAAGTAATTGTTTAGTTTTTATTTTTAACAAAAGAGAAATAATTATTTTATTTACAAATATACACTAATGCAAAAATCAGGGCTTCCATCGTGATGTAAGCAAACGCAGTGAATTCTCGAGGAGAATTAGATTTTAGTTGAAAGCTATGATTTTTTCTCACATTTTGGACACCTAACGTTAAAATGATTTGTCGTTGGTCAAAATATATTCGACCACTTCCTCGTAATTTCTATCACCGGTAATGGGCTTATCAAATCATTTATAAGGCATTTTATCTAGATACAGGATTATCTATCAGCACAGAGAAAACCCTCAGGCCACAAATCAAACACGGGCTTGTGGCAAAAATTCTACTAACTGAGGTAATGATTTACAAAGTTAAAATACTTTGACTTCATGATCTTTGTTCATTGAATACGTCACAACTTTATGGAAATAAATGGTACGGTGCACCGGACAGACTTACTCTCGCTTTTATCTTAAAATAGAGACATTTACTCAAGATTTGTGAAACTAAATCATATACATTGTTGTAGAAAAAACTCCAACAAAGAGCATACATGAAATAATATACAATGTTACAGAAACATTGAAAAAAGATAAATATCTCTGGACACCAAAGCGAATAACAATTAATTTAATTTCAAAGACCTAAATTATATATATATATATAATATATATATATATATATTATATATAATTATTTGTTTATGTTTAAGAAACTTTTGGTTTCATTAAAAATACTTCAAATAAATTAATGATATTTAATAAATAATAATAATAATAATAATAATAATAATGCGCGTATGGACTACATCATTCATAGGCCAGTTTGTGGAAAGATTAGCCAGTACTAATTTACTGTTGCCCAGGGGACGCCCGGATGTATTAATGGTACATCCTTTCCGTGGAGGTTCATTCCATGTCCCGATGAGATGAGGTGATAGTGATACTGAATATTTGGGTGCGGAACCAGTAAAAACTCTTAATATTGACATAAGCCTAACTGACCAAACTCTTGTGTATATTAGTGTGATTCACCTTCGGGAACAATACCCAAGGTACCACGCGGGAATCGAACCCGGGACCACTAAGCTCGTAGACAGCTGTATTGACCACTACACCATAGGGCCAGTTTTAATTTATTATAGTAAGCCCACTACATCTTTACAATGAAAAGTTATTTTGTAAGATACGAGACGTCAAATAACGCAGCAAAGAAGGCTGCATAGTAAACAATTTTTTTTCTTGGCAAGGTACCTTTCAGCTATTTTCTTAGATTTCATATTGAGTACCAGAAGAGGTACTCAACATTATTTGACTAACTCAAATAATTGCGGAGATATGATCAAAATTGGAAATTTGTGCTTTTGTAAAGTATTCTCAAAGTCTTTATAATAGGAAAAAGATAATCGTAATTTTGTTTGTAATGTTAAATAGTGCCTAGATACAAAATTTATTAGAAATCATTAAAGAGAATTTCGAGAAAATTGATTTTTACTCTTTCTGCCCTCCAGTTAACTACCCTTAATTTTAAGGTTAGATATCTAATTTCAAAAACTCCTCGGGGAAACCTTTTGAAAACCCTAGATACCCACCAAGTTTAAGCCTGATGGGTAAAATGTGGCGGATCAGATCTTTTATAATGTTAAAAGTTGATGAACTAATAATTTTTTACTAATCAATTTGAATTAATTCATCTCAAAGGGATGAGTTTGATTCTAATCCGAAATACAGACAGACGGAGTAACGCCATCGCGGAAAACAAACTTTTTCGGTTCAGGGGGTCATGAAACGTCAACATTAATTATCAAAATCTCGAGTTCGATTTTTTTTATGACATCTCAACTTCTTTCTCTTAGTGGTCGAGGGAAAGAAAAGAGTTAACTTTAAATATATAAATTAAAACATGATTGTTAAACTTTTGTATTCTAATTATTTATGTGTATATCTTCTAGACTATTTATTAAATTACTTTTTAGAAAAAAAAAACATTACAAACTTCTGAAATCAATAGGGCGACACTCCCGCTTTTATTTAAAGGTCGCCATATTGCCTCCCCTCCTCGCCTGTGAAATACGATTGTGTTTTGTTGACTTCCCGGCATGCTCCTCGCGACAACATGAATGGGTAGGTAGTGTTTATAGAATTCAGTCGGGGCTTGGTGTATTCAGTGAACGCACACGGGTGGAACCTGACCTTACTAAAGCTTTCAAGTTATTTAATGTTTTTAAATAATAATAATAATTTTATGGTATATTCTGTTTAGCCAAAAATAAAAAGAGGTAAAATTAGTGTGTCCTTCGCTAAGGGGTAGCCATAATCAATGCCTTAAAAGTGATTTTTGTGTTCTCTAGAATTAGTAAATACCGTATTGTTATTTATGTTTATTAATATTTATAAATTTAATTTTCTCCCAATATTATTTCTATGAAAACTACGAGTGTTGACATTGATAGCATTAATTTTACACATAGATAGAGAGTCAATGATGTGCTTATGTAATAGTAAACAGTGAGGAACTATGGTTTGTTTACATTCTTTTCTCAACAGAAAATTATTAATAAAACATGATTATAGACATAACTAGCTTACTTTATGAATGAAGTAACTATTTTTCTTTCATAATAATACTTTTTCAGGTCCTCAATAGTCTTAAAAGTAGATAAACTGATAACCTTTTATTGATAAATTTGAATTAGTACATCTCAAAGGGATGATTTTGATTCTAAATGTAATTCTTTTAAACATACGGCATGCAATGCTTTTTATAAACTTTCACAAACATTAAATTTAATACTTAAGAAATAGTTAAATAATTTCTTCAAGTTAAACTCAATATGACAACCTAACCTCTGTGGGTACTTGGGGCACGGTACCTATTTTATTTGTTGTGGTGTTTTGTTACAGATGGAAAACTCGACGTATGTGCCAAACCCACTACCACCTTCAGCCTTGGTAGTATTTTCCCAGGCAGGGGGGCTTCCAGAGGCCCTTAGAATGCAAAGGCCCTTCAATACTCAGGCAAGTTCAATCTAGAGGCCTACCGGTATACAGTACAAATAAAATAGATGCCAGAAATGATTTAAGTGACTATACACACATATATACATTTAAATATATATAAAATCATGTTATATACTGGCTGCAACATTAGGGTTTTAATATTCTCAATATATGTATGATAATTAAATTAAGCCATAAATATTTTGATTCATGAAAAATCTTATGCAAGGGGAGTGAATTTGCCAGACAGGCAGGCCATTTTAAAAATTATACTGAGTCAAGGTACTGTAAACTAACTTTTACACAGTATATTATTATCTCTATCTCTTTATTGGAATGATAGATTTTCGAACATGAATCCTAATTGAATTATTCTAGCGGCATGAAATTTGATAAATTATGCACATAAGTTGCATACAAAATCCATTTAAAATTAAATTTATAGACACAAGTCTTGACGTATTGTCAACAAATAATTGACCTAGGCATAGTATATTATGGGAGAGTTATTATATAATTATTTGATTAAATATCAAAATAATAACTAAGCTATGGCCTAAACACATATTTTTTAGGCATACAAATATTAAGAATATTTAATTAATTTAAACATATATTAATAAATTGAAGATGTGAAAAAATTGTGATATGAAAGTCACATCTTTTACTTTCAAAATAATTTTAAGTTATCTTATTTTCAACCAATTTAATTTGAATAGGTCTACTACTATTATCTATATGATATAAAGCTCACATTGTAATAAGCACTAATAGGGTAGTGAGTTAAAATATATGCCTAGGCCAATATAAACCTTCCATGATAATAAATACACCTTCACTGTAAATTTGCTACAATTCTAACTAGGGATTTTCAAAATCCACTTTCAAAATGAAGCTGAATCAAATATATTGTAGCCTTTATGCTTGAATACCCAGTATAATGTGGATTAAAAAATATAATTTACTCTAATACAAATTATTTAATCATGGATTATTGAAATGAACTAAGCCAACATTTTGGTTATTCTAAGTTTTCAGTGAATTTAATGTATGTGAAATGTATTATTTTAGTTACTATTTAAAAAAATTATTCCCAAATGCCTGAAGGCACTACAGTAGAATGCCGACTATCCGAATTGTCGATTAACATAATCACTGCGACCAAAGCATAAGCCTCTCTCCATTCCTTGATTCTACCAACATGGTCGTTATTCCTGTTCATTGCTATCACATTTATGATTAGATTTATTAATTTTTCATGTTTCATCTGTTTTGAAAGTTTTTAGTTTTTATCATTAGTAGTGTTTTTTATGAATGAGATTTTTTTTCTTTGATCCAAATAATCAGATTTTTGACTATCTGAACTATGGCCTACTTTTATCATGACTTAATTTGAATAGTTGGCATTCCAATGTATATTAGTTTGAAAAAAATTGTTTGTCTCAAAAGTGTTGAAAGTAACCAAGTCCAACATTCGTGGTCTTTTCTCAAAACTGTTAAAGGTAGACTAAGCTATTTTCAACAATTATCGATTTAATTGTATTTAGTTATCCCTTTTTAAACACAAATTTTGAATTATTAAATTGTTGTATTATTATAAAACTTAAAATTAATCTTAACATGTTACACTATTTAAACCAATAACAAGCCTATCATTTATTGTTGATATATTTGTTTTCATATCATTAATACTTTGTGTGTAACTGGTAGCCTAATGCTTTTTTATTGTTAGCATATTATTTTGAAAAATAAGAAACCTTGAGAAAAAAATTAAGCAAGATAAAAAAAAGGCTTACTAATATTGTTCCTGTAAAGTTATTCAAGCCAATATATTAGGAA
The DNA here is from genome assembly GCA_033556935.1 of Timema podura. Classification (NCBI taxonomy): domain Eukaryota; kingdom Metazoa; phylum Arthropoda; class Insecta; order Phasmatodea; family Timematidae; genus Timema; species Timema podura. Next base: position 64,891,540 of record JAVRXN010000010.1, on the reverse strand, counting down.
GTTTTCAAAATATGAAAAAAAAGTCATATATTTAAAGCAAGGTTTGCTTTAAATAGATGTTAACTTTGTCACTTTGTGGTTTTATATTTTTAAGTTTTATTTATTTTCTCAGAGGCTAAAATGTATGGAAGGAATAGTTGTTAATTTATTGCCTATGTGAAAAGACCTATCTCCCCCTCCTCCTAAATATATTTATATATTTTAATTTAAAATAGGCTTACTTATTAATATACAAAAATACAAGTTTAGGCATCCTATTTTTTCTAGTTGCACCATTGAATTGAAGTTTCATGAATTGGAGTATACAAGTGTAGGCCTAATGTATTTTACTATGTACAGACCTAAGTCTTACCGAGTTTTTTGTAGTAATATCAGGTTAACTGATTGTGTTTGCAGACAACTGAAGTTAAGGACCTCCACATACCATTCACAGCCACAGGCTTCGGCCTGCGTCATATGGACAGCTATCCGAGTCTACCTGCCCATTTACTGCACCATCTTCAACCTCAGTTCCTTCACCCAGCTCTTGACCCTCGAGTCCCTTTCGGTTCCGGCGCCTTTCGCCCTCTTGGCTCTGGCATAACTCCTGATGTTAAAGGGTTTCCATCAGCTTTTGCTCCTCCTAGCAAGTGTCTCAAAATGGAAACAAGTAATAGCAACCATCATAACTTGTCATCGACTCAGACAAATCATTTGTCAACATTGTTTTCACCTGGGGTCGCAGCTGAGGAGAGGGTATACTTGAACGGTCAGATTCAACAACATGGAGCAGACTCCAGCTCCCCAGCAAGTGTGTCAATCTCTCCTCCCCTCCTGCCTCCTGTTGTCAAGGAAGAAAGCTCTGATGCGCCCTTATCAGAAGATAGAGAAGGAACGGCAACTCCTGGTTCTGAGGGCACCGAGAGGTCCACTCCTGATGAAGGACGAGGACTAAGACGTGAGTGTTGGAACTTTATTTATCTTATTATTAGGAACTGTAACAATTGCAAAACAGTTTTTTTATGTTAAATGATAATGACTAAATATTATTCATCTGTATCTATCGCTCTCTTTATACATGCTGCATTTAAAATTTGATTGTGTAGAAGGTATTGCATGCCATGGCATATTGCCAGAGTAAGCATAGTTTTTTTTTTAACTGTACGTGTAAGATGTTCTCATCACTCAATAGAACATACATTTATCGAGTATTAACTGAAAAACATTCAAATGTGACATATAGAGCAGAGACTATTATGATTGATCAATTTGGGAGCAAGTGTGTAAACATGTATCACTGGTACAGTTTTGACAAACTCTGTGCACCCTGGCAACACTTTAAGACCCGCCAGGTTTTCTCCGTAGGTAAATTATTGTTTTTAAAGAATTATATTTTATTATAAAAATATTAGGCTAGATTTTTATTAGGGGTTTGTGAGCTTCAGTTTTTTATATTGGGTCAAACTTTTTAAGTACCGTATTTCAAAATACTCTAAAGTTTGAGTCGAGTTCGAGTATATTTATAATTTTAAAATTAGTATAGGCCAATATTGGTTTATTTAAAAAGTAAAAGAGTATAATTAAAATTTCAGCAGTGTAAAAACTCCATAAATTATGTAAATACCACATCTTTAAAATGTGAAATTTTAAAAATTTATAAAAACAACACTATATGTTCTTAAAATAAGAATGACACTCATTTTTATAAATAGTAAATACTTTTGAAAAATAAGTTTAAAAAATTGAGATATTGGTTTTTAAATTAGAAATAACAAAGCATGATTTAAAAATAAGAATAGTACTAAAAAAAATAGAAAAAAATTTAAAATGTTTCAATACTCATACATTTAAAACATTAAAATTACACGAACAATAGTTACAAAAAGAGTTAGTAAAATTGACATTTTAGTGAGCTAATATTTTCCTAAAATAAGCCTATGTAACTTTAATTACCCAATGAGAAAAGGTAAGAATCACAAGCAGGCTAGAAATTTGAAATTTTTCATATTTAGTTAAATAATCCTTAGTGTATTAATTGCGCATGATCACTTCTTATGTTTTATTTCAATTCCTCTATGCGTGGCTACACATGAGCCTTATAAGGGCTCTCGCTAGAAATTGATCTTATTACAAATATTATTTCATTTCAATTTTAATACTTATAAAAGTTGATGTTCATATTTTAATACAAAAAAATAAGATGGTTAAAATAATATTTTTAGTAGACAGTATGAAATTGTTCATTCTTTTTTATTTAAATATAGCAAGTTTGGTAAATGGTTTATTGAACTGTTGATCAATGTTGATTTTACACAAGTTAACCAACATAATTCTATAATTAAATAGTAACTAGGCCTTGTTTTAGTTTTGTAATTGAACGTATTAATAAAAGTTTTAAGCAACTTTGTTCAAAAACAATCTATATGTATTCTCAATGTTAAGTTTATTTTAAATGGAATCATAATATTAGAAAAGCACCATGTGAAAACAGTAAAATAATGATTATTTAAGTATTTAGTGATCTATTTAGCTATTTTTATTTTCATTGCCTTGTCATGGCAATATTACCTCAATCGAAGATTTCAAAAGGGATGAAATTATTGAATTAGTTTACCGGATAAAAGTAGTTTTATAGCTCTCTTACATTATTGATATTAAATTTGATATTCATTTTAACAATTTTTTAAGTTACCAGATGATATAAAATCGAAACTGCCAATATCAACTAAATTAAATAGCCTATACCTACTATTGTGTTTTAAAAATTGAGTTGTATGTGCATAATTCAGAAGCGCGAAAATGATCCAAGATTTAATGATAAGCATGGCTTGAAGCTGTAAATCCGAGTATTCACAGACACCTGGTTTTTATTGATGATTGCAAACACTCTCTTGGTTTTTGTTAAGTTACATAACTAAATAGAGAAGGCCTAATTAGAAATACACTTTTTTTTTGTAAGCCTGTAAGAAATTTACATCCAAAACCATTTTATGAAATTTAAAAAAATATGATTAAAAAGTGTATTGAGGCTTGGAAATTATTAGAGACTAGGTAGCTCCATTGTTTTATAAATACTGTTTTAAAATAACAATAATTTGATCACCTGATTTCAAACTAATAGCTTAGTAATGTTTCAAATATATTTATTATTTCTGGGTGGAATCCTAATATAATATTGGATTGGTAGTAATCATCTTTTATTTATTACATTTTAAATTTTAAATTCTTAAAATCTTCACATCCTTAAGATAAACTATAGGCTGTTTTACCATATTAGCTTTACTGTCCGAGTGCTTATAGCCCAAGTTTGAACACTAATGTTAAAAAAAGAAATGAAATTCTTACACATTAAAATAATTTTAGTTTAAACACATTTTATAATCAATCATTCATTTACCTGTTATTTAAGGTCATTCTACATTTCATTCGTGTATCTTAGATTACAATATTATAGTTTCATAGCTTAAGGAATTTAAAATAAAAGAATTTTGCTAATAGAATAATATTAATAGCGAGAATTTGTTTAGTGATTAGTATTTCATTGCGTCTTTCAAGGAATTCTGGAATACCTAATACATTTTATTTGAAGAAGGCTATTAAGTTAATGTCTGAAGAAATTTCTTTTAACACCATGTCTAGCTAAGGGTTCAGGTTATACACCTATGTACTAATTACACTAATTAGTTAGGGATTTTGAAGGTTTAATTTAGATTAAATGCACCCGCATTTGCTTGGAGGGAGAGTGGAAAATCATTTATGAAAAACCACCCTATGTGTACCTGACTGGGATAAAACCCTGATCTCCCCATCTTCGGCAGTCTAGTCCAACACCCTAATAGCATTTTAGACCACTCGGCCACCAAAGCGGGTAAATTACAATCTATAATATTATTATTACTATTATTATTATGTAGTCTAAGGTGAATAAGTAGAGCAAACAACCTCAAATTATTAAATCAATACTTTTGAAAAATTATATTTTCCTTTTCACATTAAATTGCCAAATATTTAAAATGCAAATTCTCATATTCATTTAGTTACAGATGCTAGCTATTTCATAATTGTCATTATAGTTCACTTTTGTTGAGAAATAATTTTTTATTTAGTCTAGCATATTTTATTTTAAATAATAAATTTAGGTCAAATGAATGCTGTTTATGGTTTTCTTAAAATGACTTCTTAAATATTAATAGATAAATTAATTAAGCTTACTTGTAAGTAAATTTGGACGGTTAATTTATTATTCTTTTATGTTGAGATTAAATTTTTTTTGTAGGGCCTATATCTTTCATTGTGCTTGGATTCAAAGCAAATCTTTAAAAAAAATGTTCATTTATTATATACATACCGGTATATATTTTTGAGGAATCGTAAATGCTGTCAAGGGTGATTTTTGCATATTTTGAAATTTTAACTCCAAGTAAGACAGTTTTCGTATTTTTCACCCACCACTATTTTCTACTGCTAGTCACTATTGTACTCATAGCAGTGGTTTGGAAACTGCTAACTTCAAAGATGTATTTAAAGCAAAAGCTTATGTTTATACTCGCAGTCGGTTGAGTTACCAGGTCTCTTAACTATTTTAAACTGTAGAACAATTTATAACAATTTGATAAAAGGGTGAATATTTAAAATTTAATATATATTTATTAATTATGTGATTGAGAGTTTGTAACCCGAAGGTTTTTTTGAGGTGCTTGAACGCTGATTATTTTTAGCAGGTTAACTAATACAAAGTATTTCAACCATCTTCAACCATCATTACCTTCAAAACTTATCTGTCATAGTTATGAAATTATTTTTCTATGTGATAATTAAGAAATAATGTAGTATATATTTATTATTTGTGCTACTGTTAAAAATATAATTGCTTTATTCCAAACAAATATACTTCATTTTATTGAGTTTGCTAAAAGAAACACTTTATAATATTAACCTATAATTGTGAAAATATCACTCTAAAATATGGTTATACATATAGGCCTAGCTAAAAGTTTGATGTCTGAAACATATTTTATTCAAAGACTAATATTGTCCATTGGCTTACCTTTAAATTATTGATTAATTTACTCTTTTTTTTTGTTAGCTTCGCGTTTTACTCCTATTCAAGTTATATACATACCTACTAATTATGCTAATGAGCCAGTAGTGCAGGCGGTTAACTATAGAGGAAGTGTACCCACATTTACTTGGCAGGAGAGTGGAAAACCATTTTGGGGAAAAAAGCTCATTACACCTGACCAGGATTCAAACACCGATCTCCCTGTTATTGGCAGTCTAGTCTTACATGAGAGTGACACCTTAGACCATGTTGCAACAGAGGCAGCTCTTTAATTATTCTCATAAGTTTTCCATCGGTATCTATCTTGTCATAATAATTTGGCACAAAGTTGCAAATGTGTTTTTTAATTAACATTTTAAATTTTTGTTTTAACACATTCTTCTTCTTGCTGATCAAGGACAGCGAGTTTTTAGTTCATGGCAAATTATGATGGGACAGTTATTAGTTTACGATTAATTGTGGCACCTTTGAGGATAATTACTTTAGCCTTATGCAAGACAGGATTGTGTTCGCTCTAGGCGTTGTGACTTCCATTTCGAAATCCTATACATTGAGTTAATTTTGTAACCCGTATATTCTTTGCTACATTTATCCATTTATCCTTTCACTTATATATTGGGTTGAGTCTATAAAACTATTTCTGCTTTAAAATAAGGCTTCAATATGAAACCGTTTAAAATTGAAGCAGCTATAAATATTGAAGTATTCTCAACCACTCTTTGTGGCTTTAATTGCTAACAAAACAGTTCAATTTAGGTCCTGCTAATTTAAAGGGTATGACTTAATTTTTTCACTAGCCTGAAACTCTACCAATTTTACCTAGGTGTCAAACAGTTGGAAACAAGAAAGGGGATCATAATAAATATATTACAGTACAATTAATGATCGAGAGGTCGGGTTTCGAATTTAAACTGTATATATTGAGAGTGCTTTTACCTAAATGGCTTTTCACTCTCTCTCCACTCAAGTGTGGGTCAATTCCTTTAATGTATACCCTACTCATTCCTACCCAGGTTGGCGTATTTAAAAGTATAGCCTAGGCTGGTAGTAAGATCTGGTGGAAAAACCCAACATGAAACTTTTTCCCAATTGACATTTAAAATATTTTTTTTAAACTTCTAAATTAAAGGAATTAATACTCACCAGTTTAAAATATCTGAGAATTTTTTTCAAACATAAATGATGATTAATAAAATAAAATGAGTGATATTAATCGGTAGAAATTTATTTGAAAATGTAAAACACAATCCACTTCTTTAACTTAGATGCTAGAAATATATACTAAAGTGGGATGTCACTATTAAGTGATTACAGGGGGCAATTAATTTACTTATTAGTTTCAGTTCGTAGTGCATAGTTATTCAACTTTTCATCATATTCCAATACTAGCGCAACATTGTTCGACCAGTGTTTTTTTTCCGACCCGATGGAGATTTGGGAATCTTAGGTTGAATCCAGATCCTAGTGCACCAAGGGCCTTTTTTCTCCATGAAAGAGTTTTTCTATCTTTCATTAAAATTTATCATCCTTATCACTTATACTTCAGTCTTTAATCACCCTTGTCTTTGGCTATATTTTTCATTTAAAAATTTATTTGTCTAGAGATATTAAGATATGTTTGCCGAGGTATGAAAACAAATTTCTCGTTTTAGTCAAAGTTAATGTATATTAAATCATATATAACTTTTTACAATATAAATTACTCATAATATATATATATATATATATATATATATATATATATATATATATATATATATATATATATATTATATATATTTATATATATATATAATATAAAATGATGAAACAAAAGTATTCACGTTGTGTTTATTTTTTAGCGGTTAGTGATTGTAATTATCCGTGTCTTATCATTCGTTGTTGGCCTGGACAAAGCACCCGTGGCGTAAGCCTCCCGCCGGCACACAAGGCCGCGTTGAGTTCCTTCAGGCCCGGACACAATGATAGATGGTTGACGGTTAGCGGTCCGTCGTCGGCCGGCAGGAGACAAACAGTAAATGTCAAATAGTTCGTCTTTTCTTATAGGCGACTACAATAAATTATCTACAACAAAAAACGAACAACTTTATATCTACGCAACATATTAAGACACAAAGGGAGGAGTTAGTGCCATTCACTCAACCACACTAAATATAGGCCTAAGCGTTGGTCAACTTAGCGACCTGATTCTTTAAAACGTCCAGCGTTTGTGCTACGTTATTGTTGGATAGTGATTGATTTTCACCGATAATGCTGCATATTTAAGGCATTTTTCAACGTGAGGATTGTGCCTAACAGTTGTGTGTGTATTTTGATTTTAAAAACTTATCGGGCTTAGAAACATTTTAAGAGTCGTCTAATTGAATCCTATAGTTATTCTAACGATTATTATTTGATTCCTAGTGACCAAATTAACTTTGCCGATCATGTGAGTGGTACCTATAATATAATAAAGTTTTAAACAACTTAATGGTTTAACAATACTTTAAAATATGGGAAAAAGGTTATTTAATTTGCACCTGTAAAATTGTTATTTCTCTCTCACTTCATATATAGCCTTAAATTTAAAAACAAATCTCTTCTATAATATTATAGTATTTTTAGTTTTCACACCAAACAAAAACATTTGTACTCCTTTACTTCCTCACTAGTGCCTGTTAACAGTAGAAATAAAGATGGAATTGAATGACGAATCATATCACATTATGTATATACATTTCAGATGGTTTTTAATGTTAGCTATATTTCAATTAGTTTTCTTGTAGGCTCATATGCTTACATAATATCTGGACTCTATAGCTCCATGCCCTTATTTGAATCATGTACCATGCCATCTAAACCATTGATAAGTTTATTATTATTATTATTATTATTATATTATATTAGCACCGCGTCTTACAAAGCCGTTCGGGTTATACGCACTTACGCTAATGTGCAATGGTAGGTTGATTGTGAGATGAAATGGAGGACCTACAGTTTAACGTGGAATCCGAACCACGGTAGAGGCCTGGCATTCCTCACATTCACAGTTGTGATTAATACACATCTTGTCAGAGGTGAAGGAAGGGTTTGGCAATCGCATTGATAAGTTCATAGTCTAAGGCCTTATTAGTATAATTCCGAAATTATTTAATATATTTTGATTTTACTAATTTCAGATACGGTCTGGATGTCACTTATCAGATACTTTCGAAATACATAATGGGTTGAAACAAGGAGATGCACTTTCCCCATTACTTTTTAATCTAGTAGCCTTAGAGTATGCAATTAGGGTAATGCAAGAGACTAGAGTACGATTGACGCTAAAAGGTACATTGCATTTATTAGGATACGCAGATGATTTAACTTTGCTGGGCAATCGTAATGAAGGTGTAACAAGAAATGCTGACAGTTATTTAGAGGCTATTAAGGGAAAAGGTTTAGAAATGAACGCAGAAAAGACTACGTACCTATACCCTAATTTTGGTTGGAAGAACAGTAGAGAGAATTCAAACATATTTCTCAATGGCCAAAATTGATACATTTTACTATGTCATTTGTGTTATTTAAAAGGTATTGACAATCTTATCAAACGTGACCAACATAGCTTGAGGACGATAATTCAGAGATTACTTTGAGCAACAAATCATTAGATAGGGTTAAAGAATTTAAACATTTAGGTACAATATAACTAGCAATAACGATATTAGAGTGGAAATAACTAGAAAAAAAGAACATTCGGGAAATGCATGCTCTTACTCGGTCAGTAAGTTGTTGACATCTCGCTTGCTTTCAAGGAATGTAAAACTCAGAATATATAGAACTATAAATTTTCCCATTGTTCTCCATAGGTATTAAACGTGATCTCTTAACTTACATGATGAAAAAATGTTCAGCATGTTCGAAAACAAGGTGCTTAGGGAGATATTTGGCCAAAACGAATAAGGCTACTGGAAAGTGGAGGAGATTACATAATGTTGATACATACCCTGCACTCATCACAATACATTGCTAGGATAATAAAGTCTCGTAGATTACTGTGGACAGGACATAAAAAGTGAATGGGAGAATTAGAACCGTGTTCAGGATAACATTAGAGTTGACCTGAAAGAGATAGGGTGTAATGAGGTGGACAGGATAGAACTAGCTCAAGATAAAGATAGGAATGATTAAAATAATTTTAAATGGTTTTTTCCTATCAAAATTGATTGAGAATATTTCGACCCCTTTTCTCTGAATAGGTTAGTCTAACTTAAACTAATTATCGTTATAATATTATTCTCAAAATAGGTTGGACAGAGTTCTTTGTTACTTTGTTAGAATCAAAACCTACTTAAATTGTTAATTTATTTTAACTTTGGATATTCAGAGCCAGTGCCATAATTAGGCAGGTGCACAGGGACAGGGCCCCGGACAAAGGTGTCCCTGAATTGGAGCTGACAAAAAAAAGTGTTAAATATAATGGTTTTATTATAAATTTCGCCGCAATGCTCTAGTGTGCGGTTCAAATGTCGGTGAACAGAGTGTGTCGAATGGGCCAATGAAGCGTTATCTAGTGGTTTAGCGATGGGTCACCCTAACGCATCAACATCTATCTGAAAACTGAATCGCAGGGCTGATCGACACGTCTTTAGAATCGATTAACATTCTAATTCACAAATATTAGCTGCATATCTCGTTATTAAGTTTAAGAAAGAATGAAATATGTACTCTTTCATATGTGAAATTCAAAGATTTAAGTTTGAAGCCTTGACACTTAAACAAAATATTAAGTTTGAAACTCCACTTTATATTCTAAGAGCTCTTTATGACTTTATATTAATTGGTTTGTATACGAATATCAATGTTGATCTTAGAATACTTCTCACTCTTCCCGTTTCTACTGCCTCGTGTGAGATAAGTTTTAGCAAGCTAAAAGTAATTAAGACATATTTAAAATCGACTATTGGACATGAACGAATATCCAATCTCCCATCATTTCGACTGAATATGATATCGTTAAAGTTACTTATAAACAAGTTTTATATTGTATTTGTTTATTATTCTCCAAATAAAAACTAAAATGGCCCAAAAATAAAACCTTGCACAGGGCACATGAAGAGTTATTCGGCATTTCAGGGCTCTTGAATGATAGGCCCTACCCCGAAAAATGTTATTACAAACATATTCCTGTGGTGTTTTAATGATGGCCTCTGTTTCAAGTTTGGTTGGATTCCATTAATTATAACATAATATATAAAGCTGTGAAATAGCAGGCGTATGACTACATAAAATTGCTGCTCATATTAAAAATAATAAATGTAACTAAAAAATCACTTAAAGATACTTACTTGACCCTTAACTATTATTGATATTACTTACTAAAGGATCTACTAAAAGTTTTTATTAATATTATAACAGGCCTTAATATTATTCTTACTATTGTAACGCCTATTAGGAGCATTCTTAACATCTGACATTGGGTTGTTAACTTAAAAACAGTAAACCTAGTCATTAATACTTACAGGAGTTTATGAAATGTCTACTCATACCATATAATTATATATGAGTGCGACGGTTAAATTATATTATATTGTTCTGTATTATCTTAATGTTAAATTTAAAATTTTGAAACTAATTTATTGAATCTTTAAATTTCATACCTTGAGTTATTATATCTATAAGTATGATACTGCCTAAGGTTTAAGGTTTATTTCAGTTGATATGTCTCACGAGGGCCGCCCTTAGGGGTGTGTAAACGGTGCGGCTGCACAGAGCCCCGAGATTTGTGGGGCCCCGTATTTGCTTAGGTGACAAAAGGACGAACCAGTTGGCGTGGGAAATTTTTGCTCGTGCGCTTTTATAGTAAGCTTTCTGTATAGGCGATCTAACAAATATTATCATCGTGTAAAAACCAATAGAAACAAAATCGTGTGGTTATATTTATTGAACTAATGAAGCGAGTTCTCCATCTTAGTTCCACCGGTTTGAATTTGTCTGTCTGTTTTTAGTGGACATGTCTCACGGTAACTTTTGAACGTATTAACTGATTTAGTTAAAATTTGGCACAGTTGTTCTTTGTACCAAAACATAATACTTAGCACTGCGTCTTACTACCCGTCCGGATTATACGCTTAAGTACTAGTTACACTAATGGGTTAGGAATTGGGAAGGTTGAATATAGAGGAAGTGAGCCCGCATTTGCGTTGAGGGAGAGTGGAAAACCAATTATGTAAAACCACCCCCCAGTTAACCCGAGAGAGATTCGAACCTCGATCTCTCCGTCCTCGGCAGTATAGCTTTACACGAAACTAGCGCGTTAGCTAACTACGCCACCGAGGCGGGTTTGTACCAAAACAGCTCAAGTTCGCTGTGAAAACAAATCGAACTGAGGGTTGAAGACTTATGTTTAAAGATACGGATTCTAGCATTAATTATTACTTGTTTTTATATTTTAGGACATTACCGGATACCTTATACCGGATGGAAATTGGTATATAGGTGCCGACTACTGTAATAACAGTAAACAAAGATTACGGTTTATTTGGGGGGGAGGTGGGGGTTGAGGCAGAGAGCTGGAGGCCCCTGAAGTTTCACCAAGGCCACACACAAAGAAATACATAAGATACACAGCCTCCAGGTTAAAATGGTTCCCTTTTTATATATATATAAATCTCTCTCTCTCTCTCTCTCTCTCTCTATTTATATATATATATATATATTTATATATATATATATATATATATATGGAGAGAGAGAGAGATTGAGTCCTTCAACACGGGGATCGTTACCTGAAGCCCTAAGTAACAACATCGCATCAAGTTGGTATTTTTAAAAACAGTTCAGTTTAAAATTGTTTTACTAGAGAAGCAGTTTTGATGTCAATCAGCCGACTTTCACAAAACTAGGCTCAGGTAATGAATGGCACTACCCCTCTTCTCATAAACCAACCCTCCGAACGAGCATACTCAAGACTGCACATTATACCCTATTACTTGTCTAAAAAAAAGGTTTGTGAATTGAAAAAGGGAGAGGGGGGGGATTGCTGTTACCTTAACTATTGTGTTCAGACCGTCACCATTGTAAACTTTCTGTCCAACTTGTAGTCTTTACAAGGAACATGTCTCACTTGAAAGTGCTGTTTGTTATCATAGAGGACTGCAACTGATACTCTCGAAGGGCTGTTTCCTTGTCTGTGCCAAGGGCGGCCCTGTGTATCACTACTCCTTTTGTATTCACACTCATGACTTTCTTTGTTGTTTTACAAATATAATAATGAATTTAATATATAAAATAACTAATAATAAGCTCTTAAATAAGTATTTCTTCTAAATTCAACCTTTCTCATTCCTTACCCACTAGCGTAATTAGAAGATAGGCGTATCACTCGAATGGGTAGTAAGATGCGGTGCTAAAAAAACAAAATATTTATTTGAAAATTATATTTTTGGAATTGATTGTTTCACACATCAAAATTTGTCATGTTTTTCCTATTTATTTTGTCCCCCCCCCCCTCCCTAAGGTAAATTAACACCTCGCCGTGTAGCCTCTGTTACGTGTCAGTTCTGTCTGTGCTTTGTTTGATATGACACATGTGCGTACGTCAGCCGTGCCGTGCCGTGCCGTAAGGTGTCTGTCAGTTCTCGGGGACACGGCAATAGGTCTAACGTCATTAGGGTAAAATTAATTTTGAATAAAGAAAGTTGACTTTAAGTTCACCTAAGGCATCCAAAAGTCAGTTGGCCTAAAAGTTAACTTCTCAGAAAGTCATATGTTCTAAAAATTAATTTACCCAAAAGTAAGTCAGTTAGTTAGCCTAAAGCCATTTGGCTTAAATTAATGTAGACTAAAATATAAAGCTAAACTATTTTTTTTGTACACTCGGAAGTACATACTTTGTGTTGTTTCATATCACTATAGAAAGCACAAGTGATTAGTGATTCGAGATAGTGTTTCGATATTTCTATAAACATTGACATTCCTGAATCGTCGAAATCCGTCCTTCCTACTCATTAAAATTGAATAATACAATACATACAGCTTTACCTTAATTAACTGTTTCTCAAAGCAATCTTAGAAGTTAAAACTCACTAAAGCGATGTGAACTGAATATGCAAATCTGTTTGGAGCTTTTCCTACATTTTATAACAACTGAACTGCTTCGATGACTCACGATCTAAGGCGTCACTCACGCAATAGACTAGATTGACGATTACGGGGATATTGGGGTTTAAAACCAGGTTGGGTGTGTTTTTCCCTTTAATTACTCTCCACTTTACTTCCACGCAAATGTGGGTGCACTTCCTACATATTCCAGCTTACTAATCTTCAACTCATTAGCATAATCCCTATGTATGCTTTTAACCCGAACGGGTTGTAAGAGGTGGTTTAACATAAAAAATAATAATAACAGTGAATGGAAATTTCAGCGTCTAAACACAAGTATCAGAAAGCCCGTAAATATAAACTTAAATGTTGTTTTGACTACACGTCTTGACTTTATTTTTATGTTCAATCCATTACCCCCATCTTTTCAAAATAGAAGCTCTATTTATATGAGAAGGATGGGGGAGAGTAGGAGGGGACTCCATTCACACAATAACAGTTATATTTTATATTATTGAATAATTGTTGATTTTTTCTTGTAATTCAACATGGTAATCTTACTATTTATTTCAATCAATACTTATTTCTTATTGCAAAGCCATTCAAGAAAATGCGGTCATCAAAGTTCAAACTGGTTTCAGTAGTGATATGAAAATTACACTTTACCGCAAATAAACGGAGGAGCTACCGAAATTAGCTCAAGCTGTTGTGTATGAGATCCAACATCTTGAAATAAGTTTAGGTTAAAAGAACCGTAGCAACTTCTTTTAAACGTAATTGTCACAAAGCGACTTTACTCTGGTTATTCTGAAGAGTTTATTCATGTAAATATTTGAGTATGTAATTAATGACCAGTAATTGACCACTGTAGAAACTATATATAAACACCTATCATTGCATAGTCCTCCTGTCATTGAATTTATTTTTAAAGCTAATCATCCGTTTTCTCTTTTATTTAACCTATTATTCGGGCTTTTAATGTGTTCACTTGAAGGCAGTTCTATGTAGTAATCGTAACACGTAGGCCGCCTATAGTATACATAAACACTTAAGTTTTTTAATAATACGCTTGTTTGAAATTTAAAGGCTACACCCACAAGAAATGTAAACATAAGTTACATAAAAAAGTATTTGAGCTGATTCGATGTAAAAGTTTGTATTTTCTTAAACGAAGGAAGAGAAATATCAATAACACAATTTTTAGATCATTTCAAGCCTCACTGGTCAGTTAAAACTCAACTGTTTGCGAGTAACCGCCGTTCCGTAACATACCAAACCACAGTACGATATACACATTTTAAAATTAGCGACTCGCAAACTCCACTCTTCAAAACAAGGTTTTTGTAATTTATGTTCTAGAAATAAAAAGTACGTTGCATTTGCTTCCACCGAGTGCCATTGAATTTCCGATTTTCCTATCGTGTCGTCTTTTGTGTGTCCTAATATCTATAATGATATCATTGGCTCGTGTGGTCCTTAGAATATAGACTACTAGGGAGACAAATATTCTAGCTCCCCCCACAAATCTTTCATTAATCTAACAGCTGGTGCGGTTGTATTTAATATAATTTGACTTTAAAGTATTATTTTTCTGTTCAAAAATAGGCTTTTATTAAAATTTTTATCTAAGTATTTTTTGCTTTAAAAAAAAATCGTATCACAGCTATTTTGACAAAAATAACAAGACCTTGATTCATGAGCACACTTAAATAAACTTTAGAAACTTTCCCCAGACAGCAGACCTTTACTATAACTAGTGATGTGAGGAGAAAATAATAACTCACACGCGGTAGTTCGCGAACTGGTGGAGGACTAAACTGAAAGATGTAGGTCGGTTGCAAACGACTGAACTACGGGCTGTATTTCTATAGGTCGCAAACAATGAATTTCACGAACTATTTAGTCTAGATAAATGAACTGCTCATTTCAGTAAACTAAATTACTTTATATTGTTTCCAACAGTGAACTGTACTACCCACTATTTACACACTAATATTCCGAATGCGAGTGGGGGTGAGGGTTTTAAGGGTACGTGCATGCCGAGGAGCGCACACATCGATCATCACTCCTATATTCGCACATCACACAAGCTGTAGAAACAAACCCATGCAAAGAAACGGGATCGTGCATTCCGAGAACTTTACTCTCCGCACTTCACTCCGACCAGACACAAGAAACAAACTGGTTTGTTTTTGTGAAAGGTGTGCGATGTGCGTGGCAGGGACGCACACACGAGAGGGGTCCAGCGGGTCCGGACCCTCCCCTGGTGAACATGAAGTAGCCTATAAATAAAATATTAAATAAAAAACAATGATTTATCAGTGTTAAATCACCTTAAAGCAGTGGTTGAAAATAACCCAATGTCTTAATACAGTCTGTGTATATAAAATATAGCCTCATTATGTAGTTTGTTCAAAGTATGAGTCCTATACAAGTAATGGATTGGATTGACTACTGACCTGTAACTTCTTTACTTTGGACCCCCCCCCCCCCTCCCTAAGAAGAAGTTCTGTGTGCGCCCCTTGTGCGTGGTGCTCAGATCGGTTGGTTCGAGGTCAAAGTAAAGCCGCAGTTTTATTCAGTGCACATTTTATTTAATATTTTGTCATTTTAACTTTTACTTTGACGTTTGTCTTGTACATTTTTTTTACAACCTGAGTGTATTTTAGGAAGAAGATGAGTGACATACCCAAAAAGGAAAAACCAATCTTCTTGATAACAATAATGTTATTTACACATCGATAATGATACAGCGAAATTTTAATGTTCACAAGTATAAACTACAATAGGCAGCTCTTCTGAGCAGAAGAAAGTAAACATTGTACACAATCTGCCATTAGGGCAAAGTCGTGTCTACAATGAGCCAAGTGCACATTTGCAGCATTAAACGCGGCTAGTATTATTATTATTATTATTATTATTATTATTAGCACCGCGTCTTACTGCCCGTTCGGGTTATACGCACTTACGCTAATGCGCAATGGTAGGGTGATTGTGAGATGAAAGGAGGACCTACAGTTTAACGTGGAATCCGAACCACGGTGGAGGCCTGGCATTCCTCACATTCACAAGTTGTGATTAATACACCTCTTGTCAGAGGTGAAGGAAGGGTTTGGCAATCAGATAAATGTGTGCCGGGACCGAGGATTGAACCCCGGACCCTCAGCACAGAAGTCTGACACCTTACCCCTAGACCAACAGGTCACCCAAACGCGGCTAGTAGAAATTTGGAAAAAACTAACGTATATCATGAGCAAATAAGACATTATAACGAGCATAAGTGAACAGTCTCCTAAGTTCATGCGTGCAGCGCAAATAAGACATTATAATAACCACATGTGAACTGTGTCCTACTTGTAATAGCGTAAAGCGCAATTAAGACATTATAATAACCACATGCTAACTTTGTCCTACTTGTAATAGCGTAAAGCCCAACTAAGATAATATAATAACCACGTGCCAACTTTGTCCTACTTGTAATAGCTTAAAGTGAAACTAAGACATAATAACCACATTCCTACTTGTAATAGCGTGAAGCGCAACCAAGACATTATAATAACCACAGGCTGTGTCCTACTTGTAATAGCGTGAAGCGCAACTAAGACATTGTTTTAACCACATGCTAACTTTGTCCTACTTGTAATAGCGTAAAGTGCAATTAAGACATTATAATAACCACATGCTAACTTTGTCCTACTTGTAATAGCGTAAAGCCCAACTAAGACATTATAATAACCACAGGCTTTGTCCTACTTGTAATAGCGTAAAGCCCAACTAAGACATTATAATAACCACAGGCTTTGTCCTACTTGTAATAGCGTGAAGTGCAACTAAGGAATAATAATAATCGTGTGCTAACAGAGTCCTAAATGTAATAGCGTGAAGCGCGACTAAGACGATATTCACCTAGAGTGGCCTCCATAGCCGTCTAGACCCAGTGTAAAAGTCAAATTACAACCAAATAACAAGCCAATATATAGTATCAGAGATAGCTACGCTACCCTCCAACATGTCTATAAAAGGTAATACATTCTTGATCGTGGGATTAGCGAACAATAGGAACAGGACAGGATAGTGGTGCGGGTGAAAGAGAAGAACATGACTCGTGGTGTTGAACCGAACTATTGACAGACAATAATAACTCCATGAAATCACATTATTCTACGAATATCTTCTGCTGCGTCGGTATGTTCTTGTTGTTGCACATAGTCACTTCGAGCAGCAGACTCGGTTAGATTGTCCGTGGTTCGTGATCCAGGAATACAGTGAAGTCCTTCAAATGGTGTTTCGTAGCGTTTATTCTAAACGTTACAAGATAAACTAATAAATAAAATTTATTTATTTAGCACCGCATCTTACTACCCGTTCTGGTTATACGGTTAACTAGTAATTACGCTAATGGATTAGGAATTGGGAAGGTTGAATTAAGAGGAAGTGAACCCCCATTTGCGTGGAGGGAGAATGTAAAACTATTTATGAAAAACTAACCCGAGCTCACCCGACCGAGATTCGAACCTCTGTCTCCACTTTCCTGGAGAACCAAATGACGTATGAACATATCAAATTTCAACATTGAGGCCCGGTAAATGGAAGAGGTTGAAAATGATACAACTAGTACACTTTGCAATGTTGTTTAAAATTGAAATTTGATAAGCATATAAATACACCATATAGTTTAATCAAATAAATCTTAAAATTTCAAAATGGGAATGTGGGAACGTAAAAGGGGTAAACTAAGAGGGGTACTAGCTTCAAATCTTTCCATAATTATTTTAAAATCTATTTTTTGGCATGAAATAGAATTAAAATTTGCTGAGTTTGTATAAGGACCACACCACAAATGCTGGAAAGTTTGGAATTTAAAAATAGGGAGTGGGAAATAGCCAATAGATAAAAAAAAACTCTTGATATGGTAGTAAATTTGAATTTTCTTAAGGCAGACGAAAAAATCTAAAAACAAACGAATAAAAAATTAGAAATAATCTTAAAGGGGGCCACTAGCATTGCGATAGCAAAGCTAAATTCCGAAGAATAAATTAGCGCAGATATAGCGACGATATAACAGTTAAAATTAACAAATTCTGGCGACATTGTTCGGTGAACCTTGATGCTCTTTAAAAAACCACGATGCCTATTAATAATTATGTTTCTGTAACAGAGTATATTATTTATATATGATCTTTGGTAAATAGTGATGTTATTTTTTCCAGAATATTTCTTTAACAATGTATATTAGTTCGTTTATCTTATTTGATGATAGTGCTTAGGTAAATATCGCACAGGTATGAATTGCCTCTTTTTTTTTGCACTCAGACCATGTAGTATTTTAGTTTCATGCATATATTTTATTTTAATTTTTTAATTTCAATGATTGGTTTGTGATTGCCATAGTTAGCTCAGGATTCTATAATGAGAAACTATCAAAAAGTTGGCAGCCGCATGTTTAACTTTCTAATATGATATAGTTTTGGTGATGCTCAACCGTGCGAAGAACGGGTAAACTGCTAGTTTATAATAATCAGTCTATATGTTAACCGGACGTCCTAGTTATATCCATATGGAACTTAGCACAATCGGTACAGTGTTTAGCGTGTGATTGAACAACAAATAAACAAACGAAAAGCACTTAATGTTTATATATTATTTGGATACGAACTAAAAAATCACCCGAGGCACATCTTCTAGTTTCCCAAAATATTTATAAAAAGTTAAAAGAGTTTCATGGTCCTTCGTTTGGCATCTTTACACGCCAGCAATCACGCAGTTTAATACTTCATGCTCACAATATGTGTATTAAAGCCAAGTTTCCGCTTTCTTTGTTTTTTGGTTCTGTAGCTACCTGAATAGGTAGTCACATTGTTTTATGTGTCAGATTCACTATGTTTGTGAACACCCTAAAGATTTCCCTAGCTACATAGTTAACGTTTAAAATTTATTGACCGGCTTCGGTGGCTGCGTGGTCTAACGCGCTACTCATGTGTTAGACTGGCCTCGAAGATGGGGTGATCATGGTTCCAACCCGGTCGGGTGCACTGAGGGTGCTTTTTCCTAAATGGTTTTCCACTATAATTCCACACAAAGGCGGGTGCATTTCCTCTAAATTCAACCTTCCAAATCCCTAACTCATAAGCGTAACTAGTATATAGGCGTACAACCCGAACGGATAGTAAGAATAAAGAATAAAGGTTAATGGAGTTTAGTGATGCACTTCCCAGTAGTCACGCGGTCTAAAGCTATATTTGATTTAAAAAATTACGATTGAGGTGCCCACCCTAGGGTTTGACTAAGAAGATGTGGAAGGTACATTTAGATAAAAAGTACCTGCATTTGCATAGAGAAAGTGGGGAAATCATTTAGGAAAACCACCCTCATTACACCCGATTTGAACCCTGAGCTCACCATAATCAGCAGTCCAATCTATTGCGAGAGCTACGCCTTAAACCATGAAGCCACCGAAGCGGGTTTGAGGTTATATTGTTTTCACAAATATGTAAGTGGGATTTTATTTGATTATTTTCCTGTCTACTCTGTATTTTAAGCTACCTTTTAGTAGGGTAATTAATCTATCTGTATGAATATTTGTATATGTAAATATAAGATAAAATCAAATCAAGATTTTAAACGTTACCTATGTGAAAGTTTTATTTTATAAAGAAACACAATTTGTCTACTAATGTCAGTAGCCTACAAAACAACCAACACACAATATAGTTTCTCTGATATTAAAATGTATTCTGTAAATTACTCTTTGCATTTAATTCATTTAGCGATCAAGACAGAAAAAAAATATTCTACAATCATTTGTGTATTAAGTGTATCTGGTCATGGAATTACCTTGACAACCAATTTGTATTATTGTGTTCTTGATGGCTATAAATTGTGTATAATGTATACTGCCCCAACCAGCTTTTAATTAATTAAGTTATATATTATATTACAAAATAGTTAGCTATTGATAGACTGTATTATCATCGTGTTGATGACTTTACCCTCCTATACCTGGGCTTGTTGACAAGTTGGTCCAAGTAGTGTCGATGACTTGACCCAACCAGCCTTAAAAATATCTGTCGATGACTTGACCCAACCGCCTTAAAAATATCAGTCGATGACATGGTCCTACTCGTGTCGATCACTTGCATCACGCTGCTTCTGCGTGTCGATGACTTTTCCTACGATGACTTTTATCTCTCGTGTCGACCACTTTTTTGTCGATGAGTTGACCTGCACCCCCCTAAGGGTGGTCTAACGCGCTACTTTCGTGTTGGACTAGACTGTCGAAGATGGGGGAGATCGTTGTCGATCCCGGCCGGGTGCACTGAGGGTGATTTTTACTAAATGGTTTTTCACTCAAATGTGGGTGCATTTTCTCTCAATTAAATCCTCCCAATCCCTAAACCATTAGTGTAATTAGTACATAGGCGTACAGCCCCAACGGGCAGTAAGATACGATTCTAAAAAAAACCCTGATATTTGAAATTCCTATTAAAACTAGGCTAAATTACTACCCATATTGTTTATGATGACGTTTTAAAAGCTAAGCGAGCTGACGCATTCGTAGGATAATTTACATGGGAGAGCGTAAATATGTTTGATTGGTTAATTTTTTTATTTGTTAATTTAAACAAATAAATTGAGTTGGGCTGTACATTTTCCATGTTCCTTCGAGTAAGGCCACAATCTTATTCCCGAATTGTGTATTAACAAATTTAAATCTTGTAACATGATATGGAATACCAATATTTAAATCGGTGAGTCGTTTTGAAATGACAACATGGTTTTAGATTTTAGAGAGAATCTCGGTTATGTGGTCACCCTCCATTTTTCTAAAAATGCAAATTGAAATTAAAACCGTTCAATGAACTGTAACTCGCACCGGCAGGTTTATTTAAAGATATTCTCCCCTCCTATTTTTATATAGGCTACGAGTAAGAAGCAACATATCTGCCTAATAAAATAGTCCCAGTTTACCAATTCTTATAGTATAATAGGAACCTTTTTGGTGTACATTTAAGTATGTCTGATTTGGTAAATGTAGTTCTAATTATTCTGGAAGGGCAAACAATTTGTTTTTGAGGTCAAAAATAATCATGTTGATTTCCCTTAAATATTCCCTTTTTTCCTGTTGGCCTATGATTTTACAGGATTACAAACTCCTAAACATTGGGGATCCAATATAGGGGACCTTCAAAACTCGATACTTAATTGTATTTAAGGCCTTGAAAAAATCTGAGTGAGGGTAATATAGACCGAATCGATATGCCTATTAATTTTTTTCCCCATGTTAAATTAATATCGAACAACCATTTTGGTGTTTTCTTGTGTTTTTTTTGACAAAATGCAATGAAGAATATTTCATAGCTAGTTTTAAATACGTGGCTTTTATCAAACAGAGCGACGCTTTACAATAAAACTTCCGAGAGATGAAAATAGCGTTTACCCCGCGTGGAGGGTTGTTTCATTGCAACGAGTCTTTAGTCAGCTAACCTTAGAAGTTTTTAAGATTGAAGAACAATTTACGCGAATTAAACAAATATATTGTTCTCATCTCTATTGTAGGTTGATTTTAGAGGGAATATACCTTCATGTGCGTAAAAAGCGAGGGATCCTCATCCTTTTACACTTAAATTCAAAGGATTAAAACCACTAAACCCGAGTTTCAAGACCTTCCTGGAATGCCCACTTTTTTTAGGTCAAATAACGAAGATATATTCCCAAACACTGCGTATTTTTGAGGGATAGGAATAATTATGTATTTTAAATTTATTATCGACTTCTCGGGATAGGGGTGGAGATTTTTATTCCAACTAGTGTTTTAGACTTGACACACCTCATCGGGATATTTGAACCAAAGCGCATACTAAAACGAATTAAATGATTTGGTGATCTAGAACATAAAAATTTAGTGGGGGTTGGATTTAGTACATTTGTACCATAATTTGCATTGAGAGAAGGATTGAAAACTAATCCCAACTTACGCTCTGTCTTTGGGGATATATTATATGGGTGACTTAACTTCTGGAAGATTGAGGGGATTAATTATTGGGAATACAACACGAGGAACTTAACTATCGGGAATATAACCTGGGGGACTTAACTCTCGGGAATTTAAAAGACGGTTGAAAATATATATATATTCTTGCTTGATCAACTTTCTTGCTGTGGATTCAAGAACAATTTTCTCTCCTTAAAATAAATTGCATATTAAAAAGAAAATACAAGGCACTTGTTTATAAGAAATAAAATTATCAATGATGCTGGTCATTGGTGGACAATAAGCGCCCAGGCTCGATAATACTGATTGTTGATAAATATATTTGTATGCATAAGTTCTAATACAAGTGTAATTTAACAATTTAATCTACAGTTAGGAATAACCTCGCTCTCCCAATGAATCTGAACGAAATTTGAACCACAATCTCATTGTCATCAAAAAATATCCTCTACAATTTAGTTTTTTATGATATTCTGTCCAAATTCTTAAAATATGTTTTAGTCCATTATAAAAATATATCTACTAAAGTAACTTCTTATAAATAATTTGATACTCATTTATAACGACGATAATAAACCTTGCTTTGAAAGAGACTAACTCAGAATAGCAACAATATTACCTTCCGCCTGGATCATTCGTACTGGGAGGGGGTGGAGGGGAGGTTATCTTACCCCTCTCTATCATAATCGATCACTTAAAAGTGAATTGTTAGAAAATCCACTTTTTAAGCCTCTTATACACCCTTGGCACAATCTAAGTTGACAAATAACCCGTCTTTGTAGCGTAGTTGGTTAACGCGCAGGTTTAGTGTTGAGCTAGACTGCCAAGGACGGAGAGATCGAGGTTCGACTCTCGTTCGGGTGAAATGGGGGTGGCCATTCCTAAATGGTTTTCCATTCTCCCTCCACGCAAATGCGGGTAGACCTAAGATGCGGTGCTAAGTATTATTATTATTATTATTTTTAATATTTTTAATATTTTCAATAACATAATTTCTTGTAAATTTGCCCTTGATCATGTAGGCGTTCTTATCCCTTCTCGGGCTTCTCGTAATCAAAAATTATTTTTTATTAATAGCTCTTACAAGGTAAGCCCTATAGGTCGTTGTATCCATAGTGCCAATTCTAGATTTGTCGAATTCGACTTTTATCATAAAAGGAAAGCTAAACTCAGAGAGTTATTTAAGGATATCCCATATCAATAATTTATCTTGTAGAGGTTCTGCCTATATTATTTAATACTATTTAAGTTTACATTGTTTAAGTTTACAATATTCTGATCTATTTTTTGCATAATGTTACTGCTTTTAACCACTATTTGGTTATTTATTTTTAAGGTTACTTTTTATTCTTATAATTATTAACTACTTTTTTGTCTCGTGGTTGTTTATCGGTATATGGCATTATTTGGCCATTTTTTGTCTATCATGTTTTCTTATGTAAATGTATGTATTGTAGGGTATGTACTTGTGTGCTTTTCAGTGCTGGCCTGTTATAGGTCTTACGACTGTTGGTCGGCACTATAATAAAGGAAATTGAAATTGAAATTGAAATTGAAATTATTAAGTTGACTAATGCATTTCCACATGTTTTGCTGCATGCAGACTACTTGCAGCATGTAAACAACTAAGCAAACTACTAATATGCAAGTCCGCTTGCAATTGAAAAAGTTGGTCACCTTCCAACTTAACTAATGTAAGTAGACAATCCAAAATGGCGGAAATGGTGGGAACATTAAATCACTAAATTGGTTGAATGCTACGAAAAATATAATAATTTGGAATTTTAGAAACAATTTTTATACGTTTAGGAATTCAAGGAGTCACTGGAGGATATTCTAAAGTGACTTTAAGTTGTATATAATTGCCTGCTTTACCCGCTGTAATTGCTTTGCAGTCTTAAACTGTTACATCTGCTTAAAGTATTTATTTTTACCTACATGTTAGGATTAAACTTAGTTCAATTCTGACCAGGTGGGTGTGATAATCACTTTAATTTTCCAATCATCTATCCAATCTAATGCATTTAAATAAACTCTTATGTTTAAGCTATATCCTTAGCGTTATTCCTGTATATTAATAGTTTTTAATATGCACTTTCTGAATACATTTATTATATCATCACATGACTTTTAAAGTTTATTTATATTAGAACCGACGTGAAATCCAGTCCTTCAGCCAACAATTTACCAATGATAAATGTTCGACCAAACTGTGATTTGAATCCATCGCCCTTAGTTCAGGATTAAACCACTAATAACTATTCTTTTAATTTCTGCCAACGAGTAACTTTAATTAGTAGTTCTTGAAATTACTTTCTTGTGAGAAGGAGATAGTTTCTGAGCGTATCAAAATCTTCCGTTCTTACTTCCCTTGTATTTGAATACGTCAGTACATTTATTCTGGCTAATCGTTTACGATGGTTTCGTTTCCTTTTATATTCTATAACTCCTCTATTAACGTATCGGTTAAAATAGATAAACCAGTGAGCACTAATTCATTACCGACATATTTTTAAAAGTGATACTGGTACAAGTGAAAAATGCGTGTCAACACATTGTAAATTTAAAAAACTTCCAAAGTTATAAAACCTAGACTTTTTTTAATCACCGCATATTTATACCTGTTCAGGTTGTACGCACATATGATAGCTATTGCTTTAATGGAGTAGGGATGAAAAAAGCATTTTATAGGTAATCTACCCCGTTTGCGTGGAAGGAGATTGGATAACCATTTAGATAAAACCACCCTCAGTAGACCCGACCGGGATCATCTGACAAGAGAGTGACGCCTTAAACTATTCGGCCACTGAAGTGGGGAAAAAAACCCAACATCAATGCTTCTTGCACGGAGAAAAAAAAATTTTTTTTTCCTTTTCCTATTGAGACTCGCATCACTTTACAGCATTTTTTGTTGCTGTCATCACTCCTTTTAGATTCCGGTCCCTTCCAGCACTACTCCAGGGGCAGGGGCGGATACAGATCATTTTCATAGGGGGGTCATAGTTATAAATAACATAGTTACTTACAATGTTAGATTTCTGTTTAAAGCCATTTAATAATTTCTCATTCATATTTGATCTTATGCATGTTTAAAACCGTGATAATCCTCTCAATTTTTTTTTTAAATCGGATTTTTTTTTATAAACTATTTGGAGTGGCCCTCCTTCAACAATTTTTTGAAAAATGGTTCACTCTAGAAGCTATGAGGAGTTTTGCCTTGATTAAAAAAAAATTAGATTCTTTTATAAATTATAAGCCACCATTTAAAGTGTTCCACCAACAAAATTTTAAAAATTGAATAATTTCAGAAACTAGGCTATTTAGGGTGGTCCTCGCTTGAAAATTCTTCAAAATGACATACATCTAGAAGCTATCTGGAGTTGTCCTCCCCTAGACATTTATGAAATTTTGATGACCTTGGAAGCTATTTAGAGCTTTCTTCCCCTCACATTTTATGCCAGTTAGATGCCTCTTGCTGTCCACACATTACTCTAGATTCGGTGTTCGTGGATGAACTGCTCTTAGGCAATTATTAGTCTTCTTTGATGTGTGGTAGTTTACCGTCTCTATGTGGAACAATATTCATTACTCACTATGCACAAATATTCATACAAGAAAACGAATATTCTTTTCACACTTGCGTGAGTCATATCAAAACTTGAATAAACGTGGACCAATAACGCACATGTGGACCCGGCTTAAGAGGTGACTGCGCGTAAAAAGACAAAAAATTGTATAATTTATCCATGTTGTATTTTTCTTTCTAAAATTTGAACTTTTAATTTTTTTTTATTAAATTTCTAATTTTCACAGGGGGGTCAGCGGACCATTTGACCCCCCCCCCCTCCTTGAATCCGCGCCTGTCCAGGGGTACCACCGACCTCGAGAAGAAGTCAGTCTCTACAGAGTTGTCAAATTTTATTTGTGTTTAGATGCGGGGCTAACATATTAATAAATCGGTATTATTCGTAATATTATTATTATTATTAGCACCGCGTCTTACTACCCGTTCGGGTTGTACGCACTTACGCTAATGTGTAATGGTAGGGTGATTTTGAGATGAAATGGAGGACCTACAGTTTAACGTGGAATCCGAACCAGGCTGGAGGTTTGGCATTCTACACATTCACAAGTTGGGATCAATACACGTCTTGTCAGATGTGAAAGAAGGGTTTGGCAATCAGATAAATCTGTGTCGGGACCGAGGATTTAACTCCGGACCCCCAGCACAGAAGTTCGACACCTTACCCCTAGGCCGCCAGGTCACCTATAGAAAATAGTTATATCGTAAACAATATTAAACTAAATATATTAACATCTAAATGCTAGTGTATTAAATTTATATGCAATTTTTAATGCACTGTTTTGATTTTTATTATACTTAGAAATGTTGCGGTTTTAACTCTTGTCAAGGCGTGTGTAGTGAAGAGGGCTTTGGAAATTAGTAATCAACAAAAGATTTTTACGAACGATAATGAAGCATATAACTGCCTTACTACCTGATGACTTGAAAACGCCTATAGGTCTTTAGTAAGAACAATTTCACGTACAAAGAACAGAATTTATTACAGATAAATTAAATAACAGAACAAATAGTTTTTTAAATGGTAGTATTTATATGAAAATACTTATGGTTTTACCGTTTGGGCACTTTGGACCTTTCTAAAAATTACTATTATTATTATAATACTTTTAGCTTTGAAGACAAAGTTTTGTCTAACGTGTGCGCTCAAATTATTTAAAAGATATTTAGTTTTAATCTAAGATTTAAAATAGAAGGGAAGGGGCTGATAAATGTGTATTGTTTAGTATGACATTATAAATCTCACATGTTGTGTGAACAAAAATCAGTAATTAACATAATATTACTAAACCATCGGCCAGAGCTAATACAAGATATGATAGGTGAGACGATTTAACCAACATTTCAGTCTCCCCTTCCTCATAATGTTAGCTATGCCACGAGTTAATAGTATACAGGATGGCTACAATAGCTTTGAGGGTTGTTATCTATGCTAATAAAAGACATAACTTGAAAACATTCTTGCCAGTAGCCCGCACGTTAAGCTGGGGATGTAGGGAACTTGAGAAGAGGGCAGTGTTTTCGCTGTTTTTATAGCAAAACATTTGTTTGACCAATATAAATAAAATACTTCTTCATTACAAACATAGTCTAAGTTTCTTCACTTGGTGATTTCAACTGTTGTTGATTAATTATCATGAGCATAGTTGTATTAGATGACAAACCTTTTAAACGGAAAGAAAAAACGTAATTAAATTTGACAAATATTCAAGAAATGTTGAGGCCACCCTGTAAAGAAAATTAATCTTTATGGTTGTACTGAAGCAATATTGGATTTATTTTGGTTAAAAAAAAGGTTTGATATAAAAACTGCAAAAACACAGACTATTCTTGCGTTCCCTACATCCCCACCTTAACTAACATATCAATGTTCGATGCCCGCATTAAATATCTTTTGTCTAACCCACTATCTGATCACTACTGGGATTATCAGGAGTCCAAAATGCCATCCTGGAAAGACATCCGGAGCCCGCGCTTGGGTATCGGGACTAATACACGTTCATTTTTTGATGGCTAATAAGAGAGATGTTTCTTTCTAAAACTTCGTTAATCGTCAATTTAAGGGTGTTGGCTTCCCCCTTTATATAATTTTGACTAATCAGTGAGGAACAGAGCTTTCAAGAGGGATACCGATCATCACTTCATTGCTACACAGCTAAACTCTAGATATTTATGGAAATACCGTTTTGTTACTGTAGCTAGAGCTTAAACCTAGAAAATTACTGAGATACTATACTGCTATAGCTAAAGCTTAACCCTAGACATTTATGAGAATACCATTTACTATTATAGCTAAAGCTTAACCCTAGAAAATTACGAAGATAGCATTTTACCAATTTAGGTAAAGCTTATCCTTAAATAAAAATATGGAAATACATGGCCGTGTTTAGTAATAGGCTGAAATACTGAAGTTTGGCAACACCACGCCAGGGGTTAGGTCAACTACACAGTCATGTGCTCGGCTGCTATTATTGTTTCATTAGTTATGTTTGCTTAACTGTACAAAACTTTATTTCTGATCTGATTTAACTATTTAGTAAGATAATGTCATAGCTTGCAGCTTTAGGTAATCTAGAGTATACAAGAATGACGTAAGACTAAGAACTCACACTGTCAACTTTTCTGAATCACCAGTCGCATATTTAAACTAGGTAATGTTTTAAAAAACAGATTTTGTTTTGCTGAGTTGTTAACACAGAGTATTGTCAAAAAGAGTAACCTAGGGGAAACAACTCTCCTTTTTTGGTATATAACAGCGGGTTTTTAGTCCTTTTGATGAGGGGGGTGGGTCGGACAGAAGAACGCCAGTTGCTAGGGGGTTAGTTCAAAGTGCTCTACATACTCGGGTACCAAGTTTAAACAACTTGTGGGGAGAATATCCTATAGCTTGATTCCCTGTTCTGTACGGTGGAGGGCGCCCCAAACCATCTTGGAAGTCAAAGTTAGACAACAAAAGCGCAGCGCTGGATGGTCAGGTGTGCGACACCAGCTAGGGCACAGACAAATAATATACCAGACACTCATTTTCTATGTTAAAATGGTTGCACTAGTTTTGGCAGCTTGAGTCCTTCACCACTAGGATCGCTGTGGTTTGTCCTATCATCACCCAGCAGTGACACTAGCGAAGCCCAGTGTTGAAGGACTCAAGCTGGCAAAAGGAGTGCAGCGAAACCCCCGTGAGGTTGAGAGTTTGTTTCTTTCTTGTCTGTGAGCTAGGACTATAGCACCGAAGATAGCCCAGGGCGCGGACTGCTGAGTAGGGACATTAACAGAACGAGTATGTTTTTCTACACTCTTTTAATCAGTTCTAAATCCTACGTAACATTATACACTAGTAGTTTAATTAATATTTTTCAATAAACAAGTTTAAAACGAACCCTACAATTATTTACCACTAACTACCAATCCCACCAAGCTCATCCTGACACATAGCCCACGGGAGCAGGAAGTAGCGACAGTAAGTTTGTGTGTATCCATCGTTTATCGCAATAATGAAACTACTCTCTAGGTTATATACTACATAGGTTATATACTACATAGTTATGTTAAAAATATAATTTTACTCCAACTAGATTAAACACCAAAAATGTTGTTTTCTCAGCAGTAGTAATTATAGTGGTAAAAAGTATTTAGGATATGTAAATATTTTTAATTTTCCCCTCTGTGAAGAATTTGAACCAAGATTGACTAAACTATTCTCAGTCACCGTCATTGAAATCTCTGGTATGTCTTAAACATTGAGTAGAACTTTAAGGCCCTTAGCCCTGTCGAGTGCAAGTCTAAAACCTATTTTGTGGGATGGTGGGCGGGAGGGGTGAAAGGGATGGTTTGGCTTTACAACCGACCAAAGTATCCTTCCGCGCTAACAATAACAGATGGATCACGGAAAGTGTAGATGGCGCTAGCTACCGGACATATCTTGCGGAAAAATCATACGTTTGGAAATATCAGTTTTCTCGAGAACGAGTGAAATTTTTATGCTAATATTTTCAACACCCCTTCTAAGATAATGTATCGTTGTTTATTAATTGTTACATCTTCATGTTTTTTGTTTTGTTTTGTTTTCTATTGAAAAATGTCAATTTTATCGATATTTTATCACTGATGAAATTATAGAGGAGGTGTTTATATACAAAGTATAACTTAATCAACATGCTTCTATTCTTGAACACACCGTTTCCTAAAAGAAAATTGCAAAACAATAAAAAATCTTGAAAATAACCGTTTGTTCCCATGGCTCTGCATTTCCGCGTCAAGTGCAAAGGGCCAATCGCCTTAAGTACATCAGACGGATGTTTATATAAAGAAAGGTTGGTTGAGAGAATACTTCGGAGATCGTTTCATTTTAAATCCATGGGCCATTCCTCAAATATTTTTTGTTTTGCTCTTTATTTAAATTAAATTGTTTATAGAAATTGAAATTACCAAATTGCCACTGACACACTCTTTGTATGACTCATAGTTTTGTAGTTTTAATATAATTAATTAATTGTGCATCAATTACTTGTAGTTGTATGTAGGTTTTCTTTTATTAACAATAAACTACAAACCGACAACTTAGAATAGTGATTCCAAAAATTAAAATGTAGACTATTAATCTAACTTCATTAAATTATATAATTTGTCATACAAATTTAAAAATAATGCTTTGATTAGTAAATTAATTAAGTTCAATTTAAAAATCATGCTATGTTCATGTTATTCATATTTACATAGAAAATATAAAAATATAGTTTTGTTGAGTAAATTAATTTATGTTCAATTTAAAAATTCATATTTTAAAATAAAGCTAATTTTTCGGCTGGGACAAAAATTCCGTTTAAGAAGCCTGTATACAACTTACAGCCCGCACCCCCTGTCTTTAGCCATTGTTATGTTTTAAGACGGCAACACAAGAAGCCGCTACTTCTCGAATTAACTTGCACAACTTGTGTTTCTATTCATTTTCCACTCGGCCTGTTTCATCGGTGTAACAGGTCCTGTAATGTATGCTAATAATAGCCAGCCGGGCGGGTTTGTTTCCGTGGTTTTTGGTCTGGTCGTCTTGAAGATGAAGAAATGAAGGGGAGGGAGAGTTCCATACCGTCAACACCCCCCCCCCCCCACTACATAGTCACCCTTTCTAACGTTAAGTGCTCTTGCGGCCGCTCTTTAATTAATCCTTGCGCTCAGCCGCAAGATTCTTTAGCAGTTTTATTGTTGTCTAACTACCAGGAATGGAATACCAATAGGTTCTTGTATATATTCACTTGTTTCTCCCACTTACGCACCCATTTGTATCAATTTTGATCATAGTTGCGATATAATCTGTTGCCATTTATAATACTAGTTTTTTTTATTATATAACAATTTTACTAAATATCTCGGAAATTACGGAAATTATAACATACCATAGGAATGATGATAGTGTATTTGTTCAAAAATAAGAAATGTTATTATTATTATTATTATTGTCATTTAAAAGGTTCAAGATAAATTATTACAAACTTGTTTACTTTTAAAATTAAATTTTACACTAAAATATATAATTTGATTTTGAAAATTTGTATTCTTACGTAATAGCTAATCCAAGACAGTGGCGTAGGTGGAAGAATGGTCATTTTTGAAAATAATAACAACTTAATCTAAATTAAATGTTTTATTCCAATTTATTCGTACACCTAAAAGAACAAAGCGATGAGAGGAAGATTTTAAGGAGACTCGCCAGCATTTTCCTCTAGAGAGTATAAAACATCACAACTTGCTTGAAAATACGCAATAGAACACCTAACTACCAGTTCGGGTTGGCAACACCAAGACAATTAGAAATATGACACTTTGCATACTTATTTAAAAAAATACGAAGGTAGCACTTTTTTTTTTTTACTTTTGCAAGCTTGAAATTTTTTATCACTTGACCACTGTTTCGGGCTACTCAAAAGGCCAGAAAATAGAAAGCTTTAAATTCGGCATATACTTAAGTACTAAGGGTGTGTAGTTCATGCGTATTATTTTTTACTTCTCCATATTACATATTTGAAGTTTCAAACCACGTGATCGAAGTTATGGATGGATAAAAAAATCTAAAAAATTAAAAAAAAATTGAATATGTACTCGAGGAAACCTGAGAAATAGTACATTCATTTGTACTTAGTTAAATCTCAGGATTTTCACTTTGGGTTTATTTTTTAAATCATATACTACGAGCCTTAAACTGTTTGATCACTGCCACGGGTAACTTTAAAACCAATAAACCAAGGCAGATTTAATTTTATACACGCACTTAAGATGCATCTTAAGAGAATGCACCTTTAGAGTTTTATTTAAATGTAACATATGACATATATATTGAAAGCCTGACGTAATATACCTCGTGACCACCAATTTGGGTAGCTAACAAACTAAGAAACATATAAAGCGGAAACTTGGTATTGGCCTACGTACTTAGGCTAGCCCAAAGTAGTGCTTTTTAAAGATATTGCAAGACTGACGTTTTCAAGACACGTGATCACTGATGGGGATAACTTCAAAACCAATAACATGGGTTGACATTGGTTGACATTCTCTTTGGCCATTTTTACTTTTGAGAGGTTTCAGGACAGCAAATTTTGTAGGGTGGTCTTGGTACACCGTAATCTATATCTATAAAGACTAAATACCACTAACTCACTGACTGATCACTGTATCTCAAGAACAACAAGGCCTATAAAGCTGAAATTTTGCATGGTGATTCTTCTTATACTGTAGAGATGCACTAAGAAAGATTTTTAAAAAATTCGACTCATAATAGGCCTAAAATTGACCTAGGACCTAAACCCATTTATCAGTTTATTTCCAGGGTAACAACACATATAGCGCTGAAATTTCTTATGGCGGTATGTCTCAAATGTTCAATGTTCACTAAGAAAGGCAAAAATTCAGATTCTAAGAGGCTTAAAACTGACCTAAGGCCAAAACCCACTTATTCCCCCTATCGCCACATGGTGGTTCGTATTCTACTCTCTTTTTGCACGGTGATTCTTCTTTTACCGTAGAGGTGCATTATAAAACGCTTTTTGAAAAATTCGACTTTAAAGCGGCCTAAAACTGTCCTCAAGCATAAAACCATTTATCAGTTTTTCTTATCCCGTATTGGTCAATTATGTCTTTAACAGTTGTGTGGGGACTTATAACCACTTTACCGATTTCTCTTAGCGAAAGGCATTCGTTATGTAGGCGTATGGTAATTTTTCTTTCCGACTCCGTTGTTTCCTTGGATTTCCGTCTTATTGTTATTTTACACTTTTTTTTATATAAACATTGCATTAATATTTATCTTCGAGTGCTTAGAAACGAACTGAAGTGTATAATAAATGTTTTGAAATGAACTGAGGTGTGAAATAAATCTATCAATTGTTTTTAATATGTAAGGATTACAGGTAAAAGTCCACTGTACGAATAATTTTGACTGCATGTTTTGATTCTATTTATTTATTTTATAGCATATATGAAGTTATTTCATAATTTATGTTTATTAAATAAGGTTTTATTTGATCTAAAGCCACGTATGTATAAAAATATTTATTTGAAAACAATAAAAATCGTATACACACAAATTAAATTGGAAAAAAATCAACACAAGTGTACGAATATTTATGACTGACTGTACCTACGTTTATTTCGGAGATTTTTCATCACAACGCTATAGTTACGTTCCAGGCTCAGTGCAGTTGCTACGCCACTACTGACCCCTACTGTACACCTATGTCAACCTGTTCTCTTGCTTTATTATCTCTTCACGTTCAATTTAATTTTTCCATTTATTTTATACTTCAAAATACCTAATTTTATTTATGATTCATTGTTATCACAACGCCATAGTTGTGCAACCAGGCTTTCCTTTCATTTTTAGAATTCCATCTTAAGATAATATTCTTTTCACATAAACAGAGTTCATTTTTATGACCTTTTTACCTGGAGTTCCTGTGTATAAGTTTTAAGGAGTTTTAGAGCTTTAGTTTTTTTTTTTAGTTTTAGAATTTTTTTTTTTTAGTTCCTGTCAGTTCTGTTTTAGGCTACCGTTCAATAAAGTTTAGTTTGGTTTTAAGATAGGAAGGAGTTGTACTCTCGAGATTTCTTTTTTCTCTGCTTTCAATATTTATAGCCGTTTTGCCATTAAATTTTGTTGCTGATATTATCTGAGCGCGAACCTTCTACTGATTCTTATTTTGTAACAAATTTTTTTTGGTCATCTACCACAATCCTAAAAATATACAGATTATTTCTTATAGCTACCTCTATTTTCCTTTTCTTTTCCCAATACACAGTATTAGGCATGGAGCTCATTGATATTAACGGCGTGATGGTACCTCATTGTGTTGTGCCTATGAAGGGGGACGGATCGTGTTCCCTATCTTACGTCATGTTCGGCACTGACTCGCTGGCACCTCGGGTGTTGGCCAGTGTCGTACAGCACATTAATTATAATAGCTGGCTACGGTTTCAAGAGTTCACTATGATGCCGTGTGGTAACATATACAGAACCATGGTTGTGTACCAGGCTCACATGTCCCCTCACACCACATACGCCACCCATTGAGAAATTAGGCTGCTGATTAAATACACCCTTACCATCTGGTGGTGTATCGTGATGGCAAGGTCATTATACAGCCTGAAGAGCCTGTTGAGGAAGCCCATATTACGTTTTAGGTGTTCTGGTCCCATGATGTCATCACATTTTGAACCTCTAATACCTCAATATGTTCCTCCTCAACAACCACCTCTCTCGCCCTATTCTTACATCACTAGATGTAACCAGCCCTGCAAGTATTGTTGTCCAGCGCTCTGCCAATGACAAAATCGATGGTAAATTTTCTTTTACTGATTCATCTTACCCTGCTCTTCCTAAAAACCAGTGTCTTTCTGTTGTGCCTGTTGATGATCTGAATTCTACCCCTGAATAGACAATATTTCCAAAGTTACTCCTTCCACTGAGATAAAAATAGAAAAAGAGCGCTGCAGTAGACTCACTGATAGAATAAAAAAAACCCCATAGAGAGTCTGTAAAAAATTTACTGAGAAAAACCCCGATGTTCATAGGCAGCCAGGTTTATGATGAGAAAAATCCAGACTTTAATAGGAAGGCTGTTAAGAAGTACACTGCAAAAAATCTTGACGTTCATAGGGAGGCTGTCAGGAAATACACTGATAAAAATCCTGATGGGAATAGTGCAGCACTTAAAAAATACAATGAGGCAAATCCCGATGTAAACAGAGCTTCCGTATCCAGATATGCAAACAAACATCCCAAAGTCAATCAAGAAGCTCTTAGGAGATACAATGAAAATAAGCGATTTGTTACGTGGAAAATAAAATCTTTATCAGGATTCAAATTAAGACTGCAATACTGACTACGGTAGTGAAGAGGTTGTTTCTATGGACAGAAAGTCGAATGCAAGTAGTGTCACGCAATAAAGTGAAAATAAGAAAGCCTAGGTCATTGTTGTAGCAACGGCAAGATACATCTTCCTTCAATTGAACAGTCTCCTGATACTCTCCACAGCCTCCTTACTAATGATCCTCCCGAGTCTCAACATTTTATTGACAAACTTTAGGCAGTATAATGGATGTTTTCAAATGACCTTTGGAGCTAAGGAGGTACATGAGGGCCATTTTATGCCAACTTTTAAGGTTTATGGTCAAGTTTACCACAGGATAGGAAGTTTGTTACCTTCATCACAACAAAAATCCTCATTTTTACAAATATATTTTGTTGGAATTGATGAAAAATAGGTGGAAATTTTGTCCAATATCTTCCCTCTTGTGAAGCCCTAGTTAGTTGGACAGCTTCAAAACGTTCTGCATGATCACAATCCTTACATACGAGATTTTAGAACAGCGATGGAGAATGTCCTAGAAGGTCAAGAGTTTAAAGTTGTGATTCGTGTGGACCGAAAACCTGCAACTGAACATAGGGGTCGATATAACGCGCCTACAACTAGTGAGGGGGCTTTGGCGATTGTGGGGCAAGAGTTTGCAAAGTGGGACATCGCTATTCACAGCAGACACACTAAGTTGGTGCGGATCAGTGAAACTCAACGTGCTTCAGTTCCCTCTTATGTTCTTCTGTGGAGAAGATGGATATTCCATAAGCATCCCCCAGCTCCATCCAAATTCCAAAGCCCCTCTTAAGAAAACAGTTTCTGTTTCAAATTTTTACTCTTACCGAATCATGGAAATAGAGGTTCAAGTAAACTACATCTTACTCAATCGCAGTCTTTTTAATCAGCTTTTGGTTGACATGTACGCAAATATAGAAACAGAAAGACTGCATTTCATTAGACACAACAAAAGTAAACTGCGGACGGAAAACTACGTACACCTGCGGGACGCCATGTGCAAGGGAAATGGGCAAGTTTCTGATTTTGGCAAGTTGGTTGTGTTAACTTCAAGTTTTACTCGTGGGCCCCGTTACATGCACGAACGTTTTCTGACTCACCGTACAAGCTCCGGGAACTATTTTCTGTCATGTTGGTGTTTTGTCAATTCGCAGATCCTTTAAAACTTTGGGAAAGCCACAGAGACAGTCTTTCTGAGGATATAAAAAGGCAGGTGGAGAATGAATTTCGAGAGGTTGGCATTGAACACTGTATAGACATTGCTTACAATAAATGCTAAGTGCTTTTAGAAAACGTAGTATTTTCACAGCTTGGCCTTCCTTCACCGTCTAATGATATAAATGAAGTTAGTGTCAATCGCGAATACCTTAGAGAAATTTCTTACGACGTAGTGCAACTTTCTGAATCAGTTGCTCAAAAGTTACTAAACTCAAAACCGAAAAAAGTCAAGTAAATCAAAAGATCATTGATAGCGTTGGTTCAGATTCTGGATGGCTTTTCTTTCTTGACACTCCAGGTGGAACAGGTAAAACGTTTTTGATTAATCTGTTGCTTGTCAGTGTAAGGAAAAACAAGAAAATAGCGATCTCTGTAGCTTCATCAGGTATAGCTGCGACTTTGTTAGGCGGTGGGAAGACAGCACATTCTGCCTTCAAATTGCCTCTCAACCACAATTACTCTGAAATTCCTCTGTATAATATTTAAAAACAGAACGATACTGCCCAGGTACTTAAAGAGTGCAAGTTGATCGTTTGGGATGAGTGTACTATGGCTCACCAGGGAGGAATATAAGCGTTTGACAGGACTCTCTAGGAAATTCGGAGGACATTCGTAGTAGTAAACATCTGATGGATGAGATGACTGTACTACTGGCCGGGGACTTCCGGCAGACACTACCTGTCGTGCCTCAAGGCACACGTGCTGATGAGGTAAAAGCCTGCCTCAAGTCATCCTACCTGTGGCCTACAAGTCCTATCCTTGCGAGTGTGTGAGGGTCCAATGGCACCAGATTGCAGGTGAAGTTTTTACATAGTAACGTGATTGAAGCAATCTTCTTTACAGGATGTGGTGCGGGAGAAACAGTTTTCATACCCCGCATTCCTTTGATTCCCTCCGACTATCACTTTCATTTCAAACGAATGCAATGCCCGTCAAAGTATGCTTCGCAATGACGATAAACAAAGCTCAGGGGCAGTCTTTGAAAGTTTCTGATGTGGATTTAAGGAATGGCTGTTTCTTCTTTGGCCAGTTGTACGTAGCCTATTCACGTGTAAACGCTCCTGGCAGCCTCGTGATTCTGCAGCCAGAGGGGTGAACGAAAAATGTAGTTTACAAGGAAGTTTTATAAAAAGTCTTTAACCAAATTTACAATGTTGTTTAAAATATATGTTGCTCTCATTTTCATTTCCCTTATAAATATCGAACAAGTTCATTACTATTTCTTAGTACAAAAAAGCAATTTTTTCTAATGATCTTAAAGAGTACTCCGTAGCGAAGCACGAGTATTTAGCTAGTTTATTTATATTCCTCATTGGGGGGGAGCGGGGGATAGGAGGGCTGAAAATCAAATAAATCAACCTGACATCTTGAGTTAAACTCGGATAAAATTAATTGTTTCACAACAATACCTTTCCTTACGCCTTTCTTATTTTATAGCATGACTTATAAAGCTGAATGTCAAGTTATATGCCATGACGTGTCATATTTTTGGAACGATCGGCACGTTCGGTAATCATGCGTACTTGTCCACCACGCCCAATGGACAAGTGATCCTCGTTAAACACATCAAATAATTCACTCTTGGGCACCTAAAATATTACTACACAGTTGCCGTCTCTTACAGGAAATATTAACTTTCTTTTCTGTTGAACAAACATTGCGTCATACCTTTTTAAAAACCAATAATAACGGTTTTACTTCTGCACTGTACTTTTCGCATCATTAACCACACTCACAATTTTATGGTACATCTCGCCAGAAACAAAAACACTATTTTTAGCTGAACGATCACAAACTGACTTGAGTTCATCATAAAATTTAGTTTTCATACTGGCAATATGAGACACAACAGCTGCTTCTGGCTCCATCACAATTGACGCTGAAGTCACTGCTGCAGATCGAGGGCATTCTAAACAATTGAATCACGTATTCATTATTTCATAGTGATGATTCACAACTCTGTTAATACTTTGTCTGCTCAACGATCTGTAATATAATCATTGCCTGGACAAATTATAAAGGAAATCTCATTTTCTAGTTTGCTGGATGAATTGCATTGTACGCATTGCATACATTGCAGGATTTTACACTTTACCGGTAAAATATACACTTTATGGCAATACTTTTGAAGTTTTACTTATTCCATTAATTGTTTATAGTTGTTATTATTGAACCAGATTTTAATAGACACCACACAAAATCCCCTACGATATGTAGGTTAAGAAGTATGTTGAACTAACAATGTTTTCACAAATCATTTAAAACAAATGCTCGCCGCCCCCCCCCCCCCCCACTCCTCTATAGATGCAAATCTGTGTGTACTATCTTAAACAATTACCTAACTTATCCATACCTTATTAATTGATTATAATATAATTAGTCTTTTATAACCTTAGTTTTACGTTCGATAACAATTACAATTAAACCACCAAAGACCATTTAGGGCTATATCAAAGTATATATTGAAACACAACACTAAGATCTCATAATTGATGGACAAAATTCTTAGGTACGTTTCATACAGCGTGTTTTGAATTTTCAAGAAGATATTAGTTCACATTTCCAACCGTTATAATTAGGGGGTCTCATTGGTGCCAATCTCAGCAAGGCTATATTGGTAGATGTAATGCTAAGCCTGACACCTGTGTTTTGGCTATCATCAAATTATAAGTACTAATTTGAATCAAAATTATGCCTTAAGAATGAGAAATTATGCTAAGAATAATGCACCGGTATTTGCCAGGAGCTGTGAACAAATCACTTGATAAAATCATCTCCAGATAATTAATTTTTTACTGAGTTTATTTTACTTGCATTTTTCGAACA
Organism: Timema podura; assembly: GCA_033556935.1. NCBI lineage: Eukaryota > Metazoa > Arthropoda > Insecta > Phasmatodea > Timematidae > Timema > Timema podura. The sequence continues at coordinate 64,852,460 of JAVRXN010000010.1, read as the reverse complement.
CACTGATTATTATCACCACACGACCTACAATTTAACCTGATACTAATAAAACCGCAACATTCAGTTCCCCGTCGACAATTTACCCTTAGTAAATTTTCGACCATGCCGGGGATAGAACCCGGGACCCGTAACACAGTTATCAGACGCGCTACTTACTTTGGTAATGTGTTTGACTAATTACAGTGAATCCGTGAAGGATTTGATTTATGACCTAATTACTATCTGTGACAAAGTGTATTGTGAATATAACGCCTTAGGCCGACCGACTACCACTGTGGGTAGCTGGTTATTTCACCCAAAAGTATATTGTGGTATATTAAATTGTTGTAGCAAATAACATATATTTTCAAATATTTAAAGTTGTCTCTGCAATTACAACAAATTCAGCCTACAACTACACAAACTGACAAGTATATTTGTTTCCACAAAGAATGAATGACTTATATTTAACTTGTAGCCAATTTTATAAATTTTTATGTGAATGTGATGAACTGACCTCTTCAATTTTCAATGCTACAACTGTCGTAAAACCCGCTTCGATGGCCCCATGATATAACGCACTACACTTGAAATAGACTAGACTACCGATGACGGGGAGATCAAGGTTCGAATCACGATCGGGTGTAATGAAGTTTTTTTTCCAAAATGGTTTTCCACTCACCCTCCGCAAATGTGGTTACACTTCCTTTAAATATAACCTTCTTAATCCCTAAAACCATAAGCATAATTATTTCATAAGCGTACAACCCAAACTGGTAGTAAGACGCGGTGCTAAAAAAAAGGGTCTTATTATGGTTACTCTTCAAGCCCAGGCAGTGTGTAAATCATGTTTCCCAATCTGCAACTTCAAAACGCCACCGTATATAAATGGGAGGTGCTATTGACCCGTAGTTATTTAAAAAAATAATTTGAACTATTCTTATAATTTCTTTCACATAATATAACCATGTAAAATCATAAGTAAAAAAAATTCTAGCAAAAAACCTTTAAATACTTTACTTTAAATACTTCAAGTGCTATAATACATTAAAATAATATTTAACCTCTTGTAAAAGATATCATTTAAGACTTTGCAGGCAGATTTCACAACTATTATTGCAGTCACTATAAAATGTATTGGTTTTCTCACACAATTGGAACGAGACTTATGACGTGATATATTTGCTAACTCATGAAACTGAGACACAAAGCCAAATTTCATGTTTTATGAAAAAATAAGTGGTTTAAACATTTTTTTTTGTAGTTTACATTGTTTCACTAGATGCATAAGTGAATTTTATATGATATAGCATGCTTATTCCATAGAAATAACATTGTTCATCTTTAAGATTCAAAATGGCAACTACGCTTGGTTTAGAAAGAACAGCGCTAACGGGGACACCAAAGGGTCAGAAAGAGACGGTAAATGTCCTTAAGAGCCTGAACTGCAATTTAAGAGTGGAATGGCCTTAGGTGACCAAACAACCCCCAATGATCCTGGGAAACGTTGACAGCCAGGAAGAGTTGCACGAGTACCTATATTTATGAATAAAATCTATTTTATACTAAGCAGGGAATTTGTAAATGGCGCCCATATAGCTGTGCAATATAAGGTATCTCATTGTTAGTATTCTTTATTTTTCAAATGAACAGACATGGTTAGAATATCACAATGTCAAGGTGAAGAAGGCCTATCTAGTTTATTTATTCGAATTAAGCACACACAATAACAAGAAGTTAATTTCTTGACTATCTGTCAAGGGTGTCCTGGAATTTAATGACAACTTTTTCTTTTCATTTAAAAAGTTTCTCGTCTAATGCCTCTTTGCTCATGATGGATATTCATGAACTGTTGATATTAACACGTGAAGAAAATTTAATTCAGTTTGTACTGGAGCAATATTTTTTAAATTTTATTAAAAAAAAGTTTTGCCATAAAAACTGCAAACACACTGGGCTTTTCTAGCGTCCCCTTCCGTCTCACCTTAAAGGTTCTTTTTATGAAAATTGGAGTTTATAAATAGCTTTCTTAAAAACAAAGTAATCTTTTAATAGGTCACAACATATTCATTTAATATAATGAAGGATTGTTTTCGCGGTGTTGGAAGTTGCAACGCTGCCATTTCTATCAGAAATACCACAGTTTAAAGATATTTTCTTTGTAGTGTTTGGTGCCTTCAATTATCTTACCTCAGTCATAGATAAAAATAAACCATTTAAAACCATCCCTTAGATCATTGATTCACCACTTTAGCAGAACTAACAAATACTATTTTAATGTGATCAATTCTCATGTTTCTCATAAAAATATTCTAGCGCCCCTATAGTCTATACACACGCATATACACACACGTCTAAACTCTGATTTTATGGGAATCCCACTGTCGACCACCAATATTGATAGAAAGTCACTTAAATTTGGCATTTTAATTATATATATCAAATAACACTTACTACTACAAATTCCATCTAAAAATTCATCAATAGCTTCCAATGGTAGGCCTATTTCTTTACGAATAACCGTGTACATTATCTTTACATAACTAATCAAACGGTATAATAATGCAAATTCATTCTTTTCCCCGCCATCATGGCAACATGAGCTTGCATTTCTCATATAACGTGCTTTCTATGATAATCAGACTGTAAACATGCTCCAGAATAGGGTAGTGTTTAACTGTCAGGAGATTTCAGATGCAAGCTCTTTTGCTGTTTTGATTGTTGGTGCAACCGCTTAGTAGCTACCTCATAAACCTCTTCCATATGCAATTTTATAGATCCCAGTAGAATGTAAATGTTGAATGACATAATCAATATTAACAGTATGGCAGATGGTTGTTTTAGTATAAAAAAAATTCTAAAATCATCCAGCTACCCTTTTCTAACTAAACAACTAAAAATGAAGTTTAGCAGCTTAACTCGGTCTGTAGCGCGCCCGCCCACTGATCTTAGGGTACTAGTTTCGATTCCTTATAGGTTTATAAATTAATTTTTTGAAAGTGGTACTGCAGCCTGGGGTCTGGGTGTTGTAAATGTCTTGGAATTAAGTTAATTTGCTAGTCCTGTAATTATATAGCCAATCATTTTGTATTCAGAAAGTGCACGTTTAAGTAAGATCAGCCTCCCCTTTCTCCATCCCCCCTTCTAACCCCTAACCAGAAGATACTAAAGTATGTAATAAGTATAACTATATAAGTATATATATATAATTATATAATATGTTTATTTTATTGAGTTGCCGTATTTAGACCCTCTGACCTAAGCGGAAGATTGTATAGATCCGACCCTGATGAAATGTGTGAAAGGGCAAAAGATTATACTTTGGACAGAATGAGAGTTGCTTTGCTTGATAGATGCTTTGATGGGAGATTGATAGGATAATGGTGGAGGGGGGTTATAAGCTATAGATATCGTGTGCGCTTGGAAGGTATGGTTGGGGAGTGGATGGGGGGAGTTGGCGTTGAGTTGAAAAATAAGGTTTGCTGGGTGCCAGGTGTTTGTGTGACGTTTGACAAACATGAACGTATCATATTAGCAAGGATTGGGACAACAAGCTTTGTTCGACTTAGCCACTTTGGGTTAGGGGAAGAGTCCAGATTCAAACCCTACTCCCCCTACTCCCGCTTGTATCCCTCTCTCCCTTTTCGCCTACGTCCGCCCTTGTGTAAAATTTGGTTTGACGTGAGAATCCTCTCGTTTATGCATTTGAGCTATAATTTATGACGGCTTGCTTCTAAATTAGATTTGCGTTGATCATGTTAATGTCCCATGATGTTTCCTTATTTACTTTGGTGCTGAGTTTAGTACAATCCAACTATTAATGTGTATACAACCAATTATAATGAAAACTATTAACAAAACCAATAGTCATGGAAGCTTGTGCATAATTTTTTCACTAGCGCTTGTCATAGCTATGAGCAGAAATAGATTATAGTAAACCATAAAAAATGTGTTAAAATATTTCAAAATTTGCAATAAACTTTTAATTATATACAAACACTATTTTATTAATCGAATTTTATTGTTATTATTCTCTAAACAAAGATGAAAACACATTCCTTTTGAATGTGTGTCGTAAATAGATCGTAGTAGCTGCCTACTTCCCTGGTTATTTCATGAAAGTCCAACACTATTTCAGTACACGTTGATACTACTGACATAGGTTCTTTTTTTATTTATCTTTTTATCACAGCTTCTCACTACCTATTTAGGCTATACGCATCTATTATAATTATTCTAATGGGGTGGAGATGAGGAAGGAAGGAAGCATTTTAGAGGTAATCTACTTAAATTTGTGTGGAAGGAAATTGGGAAACCATTTAGGAAACAACATCCTCAATAGACCCAACCGGGAGTTGAACCCCGATCTCCGTCATCAGTAGTATCAAATATCCCCGTGTGTATGAGTCATGAAATGATGTTTGGGTGGTGGCCAACAATAAAACATATAGGACCTTTAAATTAATTGCCTTTGTTGTTTGGGTCTTATTTGAAACAATTAGTGATGTGGTTGAGACACTAATAATTAATTTGGGATTGAAAATTCAACTTTCACGCAGGGAAAACTTGGATGAACTATAAGTTAATCGGGTTTATTACATATGTGGTCCCAGTTGGTAACTGTCCCATTTGTATTTGGTTCATCTATATAAATACAATTACCATTCATAAACTTGATTACTATATGGCATAAGGAACTCAAAAGGTCATTGCTGTACTTACGAAACTATGCCACTTTTCCCCATCTTGAGCTAGTACTATCCAGTCCACCTCACTACGCCCTTGATAATTAATTTTAATAAAACTATTTATTCGGTTTGTTTAGAGTTAAATTATAGATAATTTAAACTCTAGTCCCTCACTTGAGTGTATATATCCTGAAATGGAAAGTTAATTAAAATTCTAGTTTTCAATTGAACAAATATGTCTTTTTACACGTATAAAAAAACTCTATGGTGTGATATCGCAAGCGAGATGTACCTACTCAGTGGCCGCCGCCGTTAGCGATGATATTGCCAATATTTGCGGATGAATAGTGTTATGTGGTCAGCACTACAAACTCTTCTACCGCTAATCTCACGTTTCTAAACCAGAGCTGCTACTTCTTTATCAAGTAGCTCCTCATTTGTCCTCACGAGGCTTTGACTCCGTTCCAGACCCTCTGCCTCACAGATAAAATCTGGAAGCGCCGAGAATCAAACACGTGATCTCTGGATCTGTAACTAGCAACTCTGACCACCAGGTCACAGATGCGGTATATTTAAATTTATATAATTATTTTATTGAAGTAAAAAAATTGTAAGAAAAATAGAAAATGTTATGACACAACGCAAAAGTACTAGTGCAACTCATAAATGAATTTTTTCCCTCGATACTACAAACATTCATGCAAATTAACTGTACTTTGATTATAGAAGACATACAAAAAATGGTATGGCGACAATATACAGGTCTGCATACCAGCAAAAAATGACCTTTGACACCGTGACCGACTTTTGGGTCACCTGGATGCAGATAGGTCGACCAGCTAACACAACTTGACCTAATTTCAGTTCATCTTGATGCTATTCCTTTTGCGATTCGGGTAGGTAATCCATCCTTGGCGACGTCATCCCTCCTCTTTGATGTCGCAATCTGGACGGGAAATCCCCGATCTACCGCTGCAAGCTTGATGGGGAGCTTCGACAAACAGGAACACGTCTGACTCGACCAATAACGTCATATTAACCGTTCCATACCCTATAAATAGACGGAGAAATTAGCGCGTTTATTCAGTCTTGAAATATATTTTGTTAGTAGAGAACGTGAAACACGCCAAGATCAGAGATGGACAACTTGAACGGGATTTACAACGAAGTACCAGATTGTACAGGTGTCTCAGGTAATTAAATTTGTCTATTAATGCTAAATTGTGAACTATTTTCCATAAATGAGAAATTGTGAAATGTTATTTTTGTTACATTTATATTTGTTGGGTTGTGAATTTTTATTATTTTATTTGTTTCAGGCTATGCTCTGTTTGATTTAGGCACCAGCCCTCTGCTGTCTAATGCCATAGAAGGGATTGATGCTCAGCCGTCTGTGCTTAGAGAGACATTCGAAGATACAAAATTACTCTTGAGCTTGGGGGATGAGAATGGAATATTCACAGTTCCAAAGGAAATAGAAGCATGGAATGCATTCAATTCAAAAGGTAAGCCATTTGGTTATATTAGATGTTAGAAAATTTGTCCACTTAATGTGTGTGGCATTTATATTCTCACACTTCATCATTATTGATATTCGAGACATTTATATTCTGACACTTTAGCATCATTGATTTTATGAGGCATTTATAGATATTGTCTTACACCTTAGCTCAAATGGTAGCATGCCTGCTTATGGGAATAGGTGTCCCAAGTTTGAGTCCTAGAAGCATTGGGTACCTAAGAGTATTATTGTGAAAATGAGTTTGACCTTTGATATCGTAGGTACTGTGTATAATATTTAATCGCATTTACACTAAAAGGCGCTAACACGCTTTTATTTCAGTTTCAGATGTCTGGGAAAGTAATGGGATGTTCCCTATATCCGTGACACCTATGATCCGGCATAATATTCTGGAAATTTTGCCCACACCACACCTACCGCTGACAATAACGCAACAAGCGTTAATCGGGGACATTTTCTCGGCCCTAGATCGGATAGACGCCTCCATAGGTGAAAGCATTTTTTTATTACTTTAGTGAAAAAAGTTTTACAAGCTTTTAGAAAAATCATCAAAAAGTGTTTTGTGTTAAATAGTTTGAGGACATTTTTTAAGTAGACATAGTATATTCTGACAAAAATGTTAGATAAACCTCTTGAATAAAATAATAATTTATCAAAGCACTTGTCAAATTGAACTGCTGAAAATTTAATTGAATCCTGGATGAATATAATAGTATATTTCCTGAGCATTGTGTGAAATGAACAAGTTTTTAAAAAATAAAATAAAAAGCTGGTAGTTAGAGTGACTGCTGGGTCTATTTGGGTATTGTGGTAGCAAACATCACCCAAGAGCATAATTAAATTTATTGACAGTTTTGTTTTAGGACAGTGTTTTAGAAGTACTTGTTTGACTTTGACTTTGTGAGTATTTAAATATTTTTAGAGAGGAGAGACAAGATTTAAAAAAAAATTCTGTTGTTTCAGACGCGATGGAGGCCGCTGATGAAGCCACTAATGATGTTACCGCCATCTTAGAAAACACTGCCAGTCCTGCCAACAAGACCAATGAAATTTTAGGATCCTCCTGGACGACTCCGGTTTTTATGGTGGGATGCTCTCAGTGGCCACTGGTGGGGAAGCCTTGGTGGTGGATGGCCCTTCAACTGCACATCAGCCTTCTTCCCTTGAGTTCTATTGGCCAGCTACATCAGGTAGGTGGAGGTTTGCCTAGAAGTGTTTCTCATCGTATCATCGAGGAGAGAATCAAGCAATTGTAGCGTTTTAATTACGTTGACCGTGAATTATTCTTACATTTAGGGACGCCAAAAGGTAATCATAAACGCTCAGAATGGGTTGAATAGCAAATAAATGATTTGTTCGTCTTCTCCAGGATCATGATGTCAGTGCCGAGGATCACGTAGAGCTATTATTATACAGCGCAGACTCGTGTTCAAGGCCTGTATTTGTTTAATTCAGATGAGTAGATCAGCTTTACCTGTGAGCTTTGCTGGATAATGTATAGCTTTGGCTACAAATAGTGCCAAGATACTCACACACGTTCTCTTTGTATGTCAAGTTCCACTACTTTAAATAACCCTGTAGCAGGGTAACCATAAATGTGATAAATTTTCCCCCGATTCCACATACAGTCGAAGAAATCATTGAATCATTGTGGTTAAAATTGCGACAACACACTTGACCTTACCCATGCATTGCTCGTCGCCAAAGCTGTAAACGACTTTGAAAGAGTATTGGGATATATAATCATGAACACTTTGAGACAAATAGAAATGAGTCATTATATTCAAAAATACAATCAGATTAACAATACCATACCACATATAGGAATCTGTTAAATGTGATGGATCGCCGAACTGAAAGAATTTCAAGAACGCGTATAGCCTGAAGGGGTAGTAGCACGTGGTCCTAAAGAAAATTTCAAGCATACTTTCCGAATATAAATCAAGCTATTCTGGAAATGTTGGGGAAAATAAGTCCTCTTTGAGGGGCCTAGCCCAACCTAACATTCCTTTAAGGAACACCTAGATTATACGTTGACTACGATAAGCAATACCATTTTGATGTTACGTTCTTGATGGCTGCCTTTAAGTGCTGGCACTTTTACTGTGAATGTCGCGTGGCTTTCAGTAAGAACAAACACAAATTTGACTCTGCGTTCAAAAAGATGCCACTCTAAAATGATTTGCAGTAGACATGATCGATCTGTTCCCTGGAAATACTGTGAGCGGTGGTTCGTTAACAAAACTTGTCTCTGTAACCACAAACGGCCTGCTCTTTGTGTAGGTAACATGTCAACCTGTGATGCCAAAATGTCTGGGAGGTATGGGGCAAATTTTCCGCTTAGAAACAATTTTTTAACACAAACAAGACTCGTTTTTATCATTGACAGTGTTTCCAAAAGTTGTGCCATCATCATTGTTATTTGGGCAAAAAATTACTTACGTTATCAACTCTATTCCTAAAAATAACAACTTGAAAAATCTTAAAGCAATTATTGAATTTTCCACTTTTTTTTTAGCAATATTTTCACAAAAAATTATTTTTAATTCCAAGCAGTGCATATAAAAATGCTGTAGTATGGCTATTATTACCCGCGCAATGTCACTAATCTAGTTTGGCTTACTTTTTATGGGATGGTTGGAGCTATAAAGGCAGCTGGATGCTGTGAGGGTGGTTTTCCTAAATGGTTTCCCGTTTTGTCTGAACGAAAATTCAGTTATATTTCGTCAAAATTATATTTTCTTCATCCATATATCATTAGTATAGCTAAATAGAATATCCCAGACGGCTAGTAATACATGGGGCAAAAAAAAACCCAACTAAGTACCCTCATCCTAGATATCTGATACTCTAAACACAAAAATAAGTCAAGGTTTCCACTCGGTAATTGTCAAAATACAACTTCATGACGGCGACTGATGGGGAAAAACTGGATTTATGCGTGAATTTGGTAAATCAGGAAAAACCCGGTAAAAGGGCTTCACTCTTGCCGTCTGTCGGGAATTTAAAGACGACCATTTTGAACACCTTTTGTGGCAGTGGCTCTCAACTTTTTTTTTGCGCCATGTACATTTTCACCACATGTCATTATGTCATCCCCCCCTTTCCAATTAGGAGTGGACTGCAGATTCCAAACGGCCCGGGACTACAAATATGATGGCCCCTAGCATATATTAGTATCCACCACTGAAGCTTTGTTTCAGTGTAAGCCTAGTTATAGCTAATTTTCATCCCGAGGCCATTTCAGCTACACTATCAATGATCAGTTTCTACTTTATACTGACACGGGTGAAAATGCTTTCTATAGACAATAGCTAGGTTCTTTATTAATATAATTTAAGTTTATAAAATGACCCTCCACTTGCTATGTGTATAGATCACTAAACATGAGATTTTGCGTTTGTCTTAAGAAATTATTTATGCTAAAATACCAACAACAGGATTGTTTTACAATTAATGCCATTGTATATCTTCACAAATGATGTATTCTGAGTGCCACAGACTGGAGCTTTGATTACAATTTAGAAAAAATTATGATTTTGAATTCAATGATAGTTTTATTTAAGATTAAAGTAGTTGCGGCAACCCAAATAAACTAGCCCACTGAATATCTCTCGGTGTCCTGGCGGCCCAGTACACCCTTGCCTCCAAGAGTGTCTGAATCAAAATTGGAGTTCTCAATAATATGCAAATATTATTGAAAGTCTTTTATTTTTTCTATGTTAATACATATAAATATACATGGGCAATTTTTGCTGTGGAGTTTTACAAATTAATAGCAATAGAAAATGTTAGTGAATTTAAAATATTTAATATAAGTCATTTTTTATTTATATACCTAATTATTTAACATACTAAAAACTGAAGTACACTTCAGTAAACCAAAAGTTCAATAGATTGTATGATATTGCAATTCACTTTATTCAGAAGACGATTACAGTCAATGAGAAACTTGCAATTGTTTTTCTTCCGCTGATTATAGGATACCTGGAGGGAGGCACAACGCAGGTCACTTCAACCTCTAATTTACTTCGTTACTTCGTTTTCACTTGCAACAGGTTGAAAAGCCTTATGCACAACAATATGTCCACACATATCGAAGCAATGTGTTGATAGCCCTTTATGAAACTCTTGGTTACGAATTGTACATAAGAGCCGACATCATGTGATTGATTTCTCATCGAACATATCTCTTGCTCCCGAATCAGTATTAGCTCCAGAAATTACTCTTGGCAATCATCAGGAACTTTTCCAACTAACAATTTGAATTGATTTCGCACTAAATCCATCTCCTCATCTCGGAGTTCAGGAAAATATCAACTTAGTTAACTTTGCTTTTCTTTAAAATGCTGCAAAATTTCATTTTTGGAAAATTCTGGAGTCGCTTCATCATCACTAAAAACAAGAATTGATGACAGTTTCTAAAACGTTGCAACATTTCATATCTTGACCCTTCTTTTCCAATTTCCAGCTTACTAATGAAAACTTTCACGCAATCAATTAATTTAATGTTAGTATTTCTTCCCTGCATAGAATATTTACTTTACTCAGCTGATCAAAAATGTCAACCAAATAGGCGACAAATTCCATCTTATCCTGCAATTCAAAAAATAATTTAAGCTCATCTCTAAGTTCAAATACTTGATCCGATACATTTCTTGTTGGGATCCATCGAAAATTTTTGTGGAAAATAAACGAATTTCATTCATGTCAATACGTAACTGCTTGAACATATGTGAGTTGAGAACAGCTCCTTTGATAAAATTCACAATTAGAATTATTTGATCAAAAACCATCCTGGTGAACCTGGAATGGTTTATGAGACAGTGCCTGCCAATGGATTATACAATTATATGCCTTTCATTTATTTATTTTTTAGATCGATTTCTTACACTAACTTGAAATCTAAATTTTCCTCCAACATTCCTGCTGCTCACCTTACAGCACTTACATACATTATCCCACAAAAAATTTTCTGACTCAAAGAAAGCTGAAACCTTACCTAAAATACCTGAGGCGTTGTTAGTTGTTTCAATAGGAATTTAATTGAACCTGTGTGAGCATATTTTGCAAACACCAGCCACTGGGAACATGGTGCCACATATGCTGATTCATCAAGTTGAATTTGACTTAATCTCCTGCACAACTTGATCTTTTTGTCAATGGACATTTCACTGATGCTCCTTCGAACAGTACTATTTATAATGAAACAACAAACTTTTTCCTTTTAATTCATTTCTTAGTACTGTTTCCACCGTTTTGATAGTGAAGATTTTATCGAAGCTTGGAATGGCTCTGTTAAATCCAGCAGCTTCAGCCTTTAGACAGCATTTCCACTGACTTAAAAACATTCATTTTGTCATTGCCCTTGTTTTTAGGATGAACACTTTGCAAATGTTATTACAACTTCGATGGTTTCTTAAAATGATTAGAAAACGCTTTTTTACAATAACTCATTGAGACCTTTCCTCTTTATTGATTATAATGTATATGAATCATACTGAATATATGACTCATCGTAGTAATTTGTTGGCACTATTGATAGTCTTCAAAATATGTGAATAATAAACCCAGAAAAAAAGTCAAACTAGCTATATTTTATGGAATATTTCCACAGATAGAAAGTGAAAGATTTATCTTTACTTGTTATACAATCTGTGATATACAATAAATTATTGTGATTTGTTTTAGCTTATATAACGTCTATAGAATTGTAATTTTTAGAAAAAAAAAAGTTTAAAAGAAAATAGTTTTTAAGTCTAATCATACCTGGGTTAATGGTAAGACTTTTAACGGCCTAATCTAATTGTATAGTGATACGCGTGGTTCTGATTTACTTGTTAAAACGGGTTTGATTATTTTTGTTAATTAAGGGATTATTAACAAAATAACGCGAGGTTACAAATCTGTTATTTTTACCTTAAATAGTTTAACTGGTTTTATTAATCAAAATTTTACATCAGGGGTATGATTGTAAAACTTCCTTTTATTTGGGAAAAACTAATTTTAAATACATTGTATCACAATATTTTATTTATTTGTGTATTTTACTGGGAGGATGAGTGTTGACCGACCTATTAAAGTGATTAATATAAAAACCAGATCTAAAACCTGGCATTACCCGGGTAGAGTTAGTGGTCTTAGATAAAATAAATTCCTTTTATTGAAGGTTGAAATTTCTCCTTGGAAAAAATGTTCAAAGGAAAACAAATTACTTAAAGTCTCCAGACTTGTATTGTAGGAAGAAGTAAAAAAAAAATCCGATTTGTGCACCCCCAGTTTTCCCTTAATGTTAGGCTTATCTAGGTGTGTTGGTTTTGTAGTCACCCACACATGTGGCCACATATTAGACTAGACCCTTTATGTATGTAAATAATATGTATAAGTATATATATGTATATATATATATACATACAAAAGTTTGAAATAAGCGTCATGGTGCACATCCGTTAGTTTCCCTAAATAATTATACAAAGTTTATGATTTCATGGTACTTCGTTTGGCATCCTTGCATCTCACAAACTTTCTTGCTTCCTTATCCAAATTAAATGTATGGCTCGTTAGATATGTTTAGCGAAATAATATACATTGCTATATAAACATTACGAGAAAAAAGAGCATTGCATATCACCAAAAAAAGCTTACATAAAAATTAATGATAGACACTGTTATTGAAACATATTATTTGTTCTCAGCATTTTTAATTACCCATTCGCGATAACCATAAGATGTTCAACCTCTAATAAAATGTCGAAAATTTTAACCGTTTGTTGAAATTTTGATACGAAGTGTTGACCTTTTGGACCTGATATAGATTTTGTTGTCCATATATTCAAATGAAGACTTTAATAAAAAATATATATATATATATACAAATTAAGACCTGGAGTCAAAAATGTTTTACTCGGTTTTGCTAGTGTGTATTATTTCGTTTCACTTATTTTACGAGTTTTGAGTAAATATCTCAATTTTTAAACATTAGAGTGAGAAAGTCCGTGTGGAGTTCCGTACCATTTATTTCTCTTTCTTTATTTTTGGGTAGTGTGGGGAAGGGGCTCATGAGTCATTTTAGGCTCCCCCCGACCACCCTAACCCCTGCCTCCTTCAACGTGGGTGTGCCATCGGTTTGGTGATACTAGAAATTCATAACGTTAATACCGCATTAACTTTTTATTTTAAATATGTTCGAATCTAAATAAATAATATTGCCATAACATGAATTTATTAAACCATACTGAATCCTTTAAACAATGTTTATATCATATATGCACCACACACACGCTTTATCCTATGTCTCCTTTGCAGTATTTGGTTTGTGGGGTTGTATCAAAACCGTCATTAGACAATGTAGTATATTTAAGTTTTAGCCATTAGAAATAAACAATAAGGGTTTTTAGATATTAATTTGAAGATTAGATTAATCTCTTTTTAAATATTTATGAAATTAACTCCCCCTTTTCGGTAGTCGCATGGTATACACCAGTGTTTTTCCAAGCTTTTGTGATGGCGGGTCGCCAAATTGAAGCTATTCTCACTGGGGGCCACTGAGGGACCACAGCGACCCAGGTAAAAAGAGGGAAGGGGGTGGGTTGTTCGAATGCTATGCAGGGAAAACGTTAATTTTGACAACAATTAATACATTAAAATATATGTTGAACAAAAAATCTATATATATATATATATATATATATATAAGAGAGAGAGAGAGAACTAGTAAGCTATTTTTTTTATTATTCTTACTATTCTAAATTTGATAAGTTTTTATGAATAATTTTCAGATTTGTTGTTTTAAGGTTTGGTGCAGACTTCCTTTTCTATATTACTTATGTCTACCGAGAAAAGAAATACAGCGTAATATGAACATTTAATAGTTAATCTTTTGAATTCTATTTTTTGTATTATCTATTATCACTAATCAACATTATTTAATTTATTATTACTATTTTTTAAACATACTGGTATCCTGCGGACTACCTTATAGGTCGCCACTGTTCACCAGTGGTCCGAGTACCACACTTTGAGAAACACTGGTTTGAAGTAATACTCTGGAAATATACTTGATCAACTATGATGGGGAAATTGGGTTTTGAATCCCGCCAGGGTGTACTGAATACTGATGGTGTTTTTTTCTTATATTATGAACGAGTTGACGTAAATTCCATCCCAAAGAATGTCTTTAAGCTCCTATGTAAATGCCATCCTGCCATTTGCACTAGGAACTTAAATTCCGTCCCGTCATTAGCTTTAGCGGTGTAAACTCCGTTCCATGTATATGTAACAAAGTGAATTAAAACAATAAGTACAATATGAAACAAGAAAAAAAATCCAACTACGGTTTGAAGACATATTCCCTCATTCTATAAAATTAGTTTAATATATTTTTGTACTGTGTATTATTTATACTATGTATTAAGTTATGACTAAGATATTATTTATTGTGGTTAGTTTATTATTTATTTATTTTCAGTTTTTTTAATTTATTTATTTTATTTTATTTTATTTAGGGTGGTTAATTGTTGTTTGCTTCACGACAGATCTAAATGGAATTGTAGTAGATCACCCGTTCGGTGGCTGCGTGGTCTAACGCTACTCTCGTGTCAGACTAGACTGCCAAAGACGGGGAGATCGGGGTTTTATCCCGGTCGGGTGCACTGAGGGTGGCTTATCCTAAATGGTTTTAGACTTTCCTTCCACACAAATGTGGGTGCACTTCCTCTCAATTAAACCTCCCCAATATCTAAACCGTGTAATTAGTGCATAGGTGTATAACCCGGACGGTTAGTAAGACGCAATGCTAAAAAAAAAGATTATTATACTTTCTTTTTCATTCTTCATAGTCAAATCACGAATGTTTACATTGGAACCTCACGGCTATGTTGGCAAGACATGTATTAATCTCAACTGGTCTTCTTAGCCAGAGTTTGAAATCATCAATAGATTATAGTTTGGGGTGACCTGGTGGTCTAGGGGTAAGGTGTCAGACTTCTGTGCTGAGGGTCTGGGGTTCAATCCTCTGTCCCGGCACAGATTTATCTGAATGCCAAACCCTTCCTTCACCTCTGACAAGACGTGTATTAATCACAACTTGTGAATGTGAGGAATGCCAGGCCTCCACTGTGGTTCGGATTCCACGTTAAGCTGTAGGTCCTCCATTTCGTCTCACAATCACCCTACCATTACACATTAGCGTAAGTGCGTGTAACCCGAACGGGTAGTAAGACGCGGTGCTAATAATAATAATGATTATAGTATGCCCTAATTTGTTTGCTATGGAATGCATGCGAAGTGAGAAAGGAAATATTTTCTATTTAATTGATGTATTTAAATTTCATTTCGACAAAAATCTTGAAAATGACATATGACGTTGGAGTTGGGAAAAGGACCGCACGTCTTTATTTAAACCAAGCAACAATCAAGCTGTGCAAAATCTTGATCTTCATAAGCATGATAGACCCGACGAGAAAATAAATATTGACAGAAAATGAGTGCTACATTGAAATGTAAGGCGGTAGATTACATTTGTACAAAACTTTCGAAATTATTGCAGTTGGCATTGAGTGTTAAAAAAAACTAACATCTGACGATTTGACTCTCACAAGAAAATATTCTTCTGTTCACCTTCTGTGCCGAAGTCAGCTGATACTTGTTTATATGAACTTTTTCACTGTTACCCCTCGTGGCGTAGTTGGCTAACGCGCCAGTCGTGTTGAGTCAGACCACGAGGACGGGAGATCGAGGTTCGAATCTCGGTCGGTGAATGGGTGTTTTTCCTAATGTTTTCCACTCTCCCTCCACGCAGATGCGGGTTCACTTCCTCTAATTCAACCTTCCCAATTCCTAATCCATTAGTGTAATTAGTACTTAAGCGTATAACCGACGGTAGTAAGACGCGGTTGCTAAAATTAATTAATTAAATTATTTTTTCACTGTTTTTGTGTCTCCTGTTTACCGCTAAAGTGGGTCCCACATGTTACGGTACATTCTGTCATTGACTTAGAGGAGCGGGTGATAAGTTGTGTGACTGGGGGAGGGGGTGCAACAGGAAGTGATATAGAATCCTTGTACTTCCCTTAGTGTCACATGAACGGTCTTTTCAAACTTGTCATTGCTTTAAAAAAAACACTCTACAAACATGTTGATTTTCCTATTATTCAGTGAGAGGGACATAATGCTTTTATTTTGTGCTTATATGCCTATAATATTACTTTTAGAAATTGTGAAAGAAATTATTTTGAAAATGGCATATTTACCAAGCAAGATTTAAAAAAAAGAGAAGGTATGATTGGTTTTAGTTTGCCAATGATATTAACTCTGATTATTTAACTTTTAACTTTTATTAAAATAATATAGGTAAAAGACAAATCTGAACGTTACATATAAGAAGGCATAATCTTAAACTGAGCTTTCTAAATAATAATCATTATTAAATTATAAATCAAAAACTGTTTTCAAATACTAAAGTATATATTTTAAAAGTGTTTTAATTACTGTCGTGAATTTATATTGTCTTAGTATGGTTGAAAACCTCTCTATTGCTAGTCATATGTACAAAAAATAAAAAAATTGAACTTATTTAATAAATTAAAATCAATTTTTATAAAACTAAACAAATATCACACACTCTCATTCTCTCTCTCTCAATCTCTCTCCTTCTCAATCTCTCGCTCTCTCGCTCGCTCACACACATACACACACACAACGAATACTTAAAATAAAAATAAAGAAAATATATTATTTAAAATTATTATAAGAAGAGATACTCATAGGGATGCCAATGATTAAATATGGGACAGAATAAAATTTAACACTTAATATTCTCTTGCTTTTAATTTCGTTCTCGATCTTTATAAAACATAAACATGAAAACAATTTTACTGTTCAAAGCGTCGTTGTTTTAGCTTATTTCTCAGTTAATTCTATTATTATATTACTCGTTTCGCTGGACACATCAACTGGACGTCCAGATCGTGTAATGTGGTCTTCCGGTGTCGGGGATGTCACGGTTCAAATCTCGGCTGGTACACTGAGGATAATTTTTACTAAATTGTTTCTCATTCTTCCTTGTTACAATACCAGGTACATTTCCTCTAAATTATAATTCTCACCCCTATCCCATAATCATGGTTAAAACATGTAGATATTCCTGAATTGTAGTAGGACGTGATGCAAACAAATACAATTATAAGTAGCAGGTGACCTGGCGGTCTAGGGGTAAGGTGTCGGACTTCTGTGCTGGGTGTCCGGGGTTCAATCCTCGGTCCCGGCACAGATTTATCTGATTGCCAAACCCTTCCTTCACCTCTGACAAGACGTGTTTAATCACAACTTGTGAATGTGAGGAATGCCAGGCCTCCACCGTGGTTCAGATCCCACGTTAAACTGTAGGTCCTCCATTTCATCTCACAATCACCCTACCTTTATACATTAGCGTGCGTATAACCCGAACGGGTAGTAAGACGCGGTGCTAATAATAATAATAATTATTATTATTAATTATTATAAGTAGCACCTAAACGGCCTTTGGACACCTTATACCTAATCATTTTTTTACCATTCCACATTCTACTTCATCAGAGTTTTTGCTGTGACCACACATTTTTGTTAATGTTTTTAGAGTTGATTTGGCTTTCTAAGAACTTGTTTTTCTCTTTTGTTCAGAATTTGATGATTAATATTTAATTAAACTCTGGACAAGTTTATACAAATTAAGTAAAATTAATTTTTTTATGATGTGAGTTTATTTTAGTTCACCATTTACATTTATTTGTCTGTAGAAATATCAATTTGATAACTTTTTTTTCAATGTGGTCTTTTTCTTGTCAGTGATAACTCGAATGCGAGGAGGTTTAAATTAATGTAGAATTTAGTAAATTAAATTATAGCTATTGGCGGTGGCGTTAATTTGAATGCCAAGCGCTGAGGAGTTTTCTATAAGCATGCAGAGCACGATTTGTTCGTCGCACTCTGTCCCGTTGGCGAGCGCGTCTGTCTTTCGAGAATCTCAGGCTCGTAATGAGTTGAACGACGTGTACTAAATAAGGGGGAGCTTTTTCAAATTAGTGTATACGCGCTGCTCTTCTACACGTTCTCTTTCTCCACTTCTTTTCCCTTTTCTCTTAACATAGTTTCTTTTGCACCGTGGACTAATATCGGTCCGGGCTATCCGTATGTTTACACAAATAAAGTGGGGGAGATTAATGTATAATTGATAGAAAATTTACGTATTAATGATAGACTGTTTTACCGATTTTATCTTGAGCAAACAGGCCATGAGTATATATGTATTTTTAAGGTGGGATGGAAGGGGACGCGAGTAAAGTTCAGTGTTTTTGCAGTTCTAGTGGCAAAACTTATTTTTTTTTGCTAAAATAGATAAATTATTGCTCCAGTACAAACATAAAGTTTAATTTTCTTCAAATGTTGATATTAACAGTTCCTGAATATCTTTCATGAGCATGGTGGCATTATCTAACACACCTTTTAAATAAATATATATACCCGCCTCGGTGGCGTAGTTGGCTAACGCGCCAGTCGTGTTGAGTCAGACCGCCGAGGACGGGGAGATCGAGGTTCGAATCTCGGTCGGGTGAACTGGGGGTGGTTTTTCCTAAATGGTTTTCCACTCTCCTTCCACGCAAATGCGGGTTCACTTCCTCTAAATTCAACCTTCCTAATTCCTAATCCATTAGTGTAATTAGTACTTAAGCGTATAACCCGAACGGGTAGTAAGACGCGGTGCTAAAAAAAAAACAACGATATAAAGTTGTCATTAAATTTCAGAACACCCTTGACAGATATTCAAGAAATTTTTGAGGTCATCATATGAGTAAAATTAAATTCTATGTTTGTACTGTAGGAATATTTTATTTATTTTGGAAAAAAAGAGTTTTACCATAAAAACTGCAAAAATCACTGGCTTTTTCTCGCATCTCCTTCCATCTCACCTTAAAACCTATTCGTTAGTGACCACCCAGCGAGGTAGGTTTCCCTTCATCCCTCACCCATTATCAACGTCCCAAAATTTTTAACATCTACTGGTACAGGATATGACGTCATCAGCCATGTACTTGTGAATGTGCTCACGATGTTTAGGGCATCTGATCCTTAGGAAAGATCCTTCCTATACCACTCCCTCATCAAGTCCTAGTCTTTGGACACCAGTATCAAGAACTGCATAACTCCATCTTAATATGTCAGTTAATCATAAGCTTTGATCGTTCTTGCACGCGGTAGCTGGACCTAGCTTCTGACTTGTCCGTGCTTTTTCCATCCAGCCATACTACAGGCCTGGATATTGTTTTCGAGGGGTCACATTGAAGGGCTGTCGAGCCACTGGATGCACGCTAGGTAAAGTACTGGCTTACATTCTAAAACGTCTAATTCTATGGCATGGTTACAATCAAAGCCCCAAATATATATTCATTCTTAAATAGGCAACGTTTATAATAAATATATTTTAAGTTTTTACCTTGATACAACTTTCCAAGCTCATTGTTTAGGAATGTTTTAAAAATATGTGTAGGTTTGAAGCTTTTTTTTCTGTGAGGAGCCGGCAATTGAATCGTTTTTTAATTTGGAATAATTGCTTGGAAAAATATTAGAAAGAACTCGAATAATCTTTTTAGTAATAGAATCAACAGAAAATTCACATTCACAATCACTAAGATAGCCATTTAAATGGTTTAAGTTCCATTGTTCTTTGGCTAAGTTTTGTACTAGATTTCTTTGACTTTTTGCTGCAGTAAAATCTTCATATGTGTCAGATATCAAACACTGGAAGAGCTTGAACGTGTTTAATGTAATGGTTAGAATAAAATCTGTTGGCCTCCCCTATCTATTATTTTTAAATGACTGCTCGCTGAGCTAGAGGAATCTATTTCCAAAGCCTTGTCACAAAATAAAAGACGTTTATATGTTTCACATTTTACTTGACGACCTAGACTATTTGCAGTATATCCTGCGATGTAAATCAAAGCCATTAAATTGTTTTCACTTACTTCTACACTGTCACAGTCAAAAATAACGTATTCAAAATTGTACTTACTATACTGTCAATATCTTCCTCTTCGTAGTTGTTCATATTTGAAAGAAATGCCTTTATTTCAAATTCCCCAGATTGTGATGATTTTAATTTGACTTAACTTATTAGTTTCAATTTTCTTTCAGATTCTAAGATTTGTCTAAAAGATACATGATAATTGCCACCACTCATTTGTCGGTATTGTCCGAACCGTGCTTCTAAATTATCGGTAGGACATTTTCCTAATAATACAAACGAGAACGAAAGATTATTCAACAGGCACTTCCCAATAATAACTATTTTTTTTGTTGTCTGTTGAAGCGATACGTATTTCTCCTGTGTTAATTTACCTGTACGCTTTTTTGATGTAGATAATGTGTTAGGAATTATCAGATTCTCCCACTTGTAAAGCCATGTAGAGAACTTGTTCAGGAATTACAAAGTTGTACAGTTTGTATCTCTTATTGGGTCACAAAGGGGGTCCCTAAGATATTTCTCTTTCATAGGATGCTTTACATTCATGCATTTCCACCAAGATGAAATTAATTCTATAAATTTAGCAGTGTCTTGTATATTTTTATTCTTTAAAACTTTGAGAGCAGCAATGTTTATTTTGTCAAATAATTCGATTGCATATGCAACATTTTGCTTTTCCATTGACGTCGGCAACAATACCTTTAGAGTCAAAGCTGGGCTGTTTTAGTGATGGTTTTGTTTTCTTTAAAATACTGTTTTTTCAAATCACCAAGACTAGCTCTAAAATTTAAATTACTTTCTGACTCAAGATGATTCCCAATGATTACTAATCAAGCTAGCTTAGAATAGTTTAGGTAAGATAAAATAGATCCATACAATATTTATAAAATAATAATTAGTATATGTAGCAAGCTTTAAATTATACGTTAGTTAAATACATATTGAATTATGTTTATGCATTCTAGGGACATGTATCATCATGTATTTGGCAAGCATATTTACCACCATTTTAGAGTATACACAGTTGGAATGAGTGTGGGGGAGGGAGTTTAACAGGGGATACTTTAACTGTAGTAAACAGTGTTTTTGTTTTATTTTTATTTTGAAGTAGCTATGGAGTTTTAATCGTGTTCAGTCGTTGGTTTTTAAGTACCCCCCCCCCCCCTTTTTTTTTGCGGCATACATTATCTAATTATTAGTTATTGTGATTTTATAATTTTTGGTTATCCAAGAATCCCAAAAGTTATGAATGTAATTTCACCATTTCAAGATGATTAGTAAGAAAAGGTAAAATAAAATGTATTTTCACATAGTTTATTTACGACAAAATGTATGTCTAAATGTCTTAGCAATAAACTAATGACTTAGTGAAAGGAAAAAATTTACCTTTTGGTTATCACAGTTTAAGGATCTAAATAGTTTTTCAAGCATAAATTCTCAAATTATTGGGATGCTCGTTTGTTTCTGAGCAGCATTGTGTGAAATCTATACATATAAAAAGAAAGTCCTGATTCACTGATTGACTCATCAACACCCAGCCCAAACCCTTGGACCTAGAAAGCTGAAATTTTGCATAGAGGTTCCCTTTATGATGTAGACAAGGAATAAGGCCGGATTTTTTGAAATTCCCGTGGGATAGGGAATAAAGAGGATATATATTTTCGCTTTAAAGTTGCCTTATTTCCGTAACTATAATTATTAGAGATTTCAAATTTGGCATGTAAGTAGGTAACTATATTCACTAAAAACTATTTTCAGGATTTTTCGAAATTCCCCCGGGATAGGATAAAAAGCGTTGCTTTAAAGTTATCAAGCTAAAATTATGCTTCCGTTACTATTGTTAGGTTTTAGGATTTTTCATTATTCACTCGGGGTAGGGAGTTATATAATAAATAATAAAAGGAAGTGTTTGTCTGCGTGTGTGTTTGTTTGTGTACGATGCCCAGCCAAATCTACGGCACGCAGAGATATGACATTTTTAACATAGGTGGACGGAAGGGGGTCCGAATGCACCTTGAGGCCGGATTTTTAAATTTTTAATTAGACTATTTCCAACAAATTTTTTAAAGAAAATCTTGTTAATCTGGTTTAGAACTACGTTTCAGAGAAATGGCAACTCGGTCACCATGGGGGGCGTACGGGGGGCGGGTGCTTATAGGGGGGGCGATTATATAATTCTTATGCCACAGTGGGTCACGGTCAACGACGTGCGGGATTGCTAGTTGGTTAGAATTTAACAAATAGTTTTAATTATTGCAATGTGAATTAGACAATCCACCTTATTCCTCCCACCAAGTTATTATGGACGCTTGAGCCATGTACCACTTCATTTTACTCTTTTTTTTTGCTTTGCGTATTGCTACCTGGAATTCAGATACCTTATCTCAGTTGGTAGCGTCTATGCTCACTAAGCTTAGGGTCCCGGACTCGATTCCCGACATGACCAAAAAAGCATCATTGGTGAAATGTGGGTTTCTGCTTTCATAGTGATTATGATGATGATGAAGTTGGGCTTTGTGTCTGCTTATAAGTCGTGTCCTTATGTAGTCAGTCGGCTCAGAAAGTGCACGTTAAATACCTCAAATAAATGAAAAATGAAAATGCTACAGGTTCGAAACTTCCCGAGAGTACGGGGAAATCATAATAAATGTTTTGAGAACCACTGTTCTAGTTCAGAGGAACCCATGTTCAAATATTTCCCGGGGAAGAATCCCTTGACCTTCTTGGCCAACGGGGGTTAAGGGTCTTTGGGTCTTCTACCACCAGCTCTAAGGGGATGGCCAGACTGGGCGGGGGAGCGAGCGACTAAAATATAAAATAGAACACATTGGTTGTAATGGGAGGTGGCCAGACTGGTTCTATTTTGCAAGCGCAAGCGCTCGACCCGGTACAGTCTAGTTTACAGGCGCTATGCAATATTATTGTATGTTTGTTCATTGAGTGCTAGGAAAACTTCTCATTTTGACATTTTTATTAATATCGATAGGTTTAGCACACTTGCTACTAACGGCCTAATTTAATGGGTAGGATCATAAACCATACCTATATATATATATGTAAAACTGATATGTTAAAATACTTCAATGTTATAATCAAAGTAGGCCTTTACAAATAAGAATCACTATTAGCGTGGAGAGAGGGTGAGAAAACCACAACAATAAATCACTTGTCAAAAACCACCCTCAGTCCACTGAGCCAAGATTCGTAGCCTCCTCATCATCTAATATCGAGAGCTATCTGCTAATCATGTGCTTTCTCGCTCGTACGCTTGCCAGTTTGTTCACTCAGTCGCTTGCGCACGCTTGTCAGTCTGGCCGAACCCTAAGGGTACAGCATACCTACTAATTTTCTCAGCATACGCCATTGCTATCTTAAGCTGCTCCAAAGGGCAGAGGTGCAAGGTAATCTTGATACCATCCAGGATAGATGGAGTATACACTGTACATTCTATACAATTTTTTTATTTTTAACTTCATCTTGATGTCAAAAAACGCAAAATAAACTCGCCCTGTGTAGTTGTGATTGGGTCTTTATGTATGCACTTACTGTAAGTACTTTTATACGAAAACGGTCGAAAGTCACAACAATAATAATGATAATAATACTTAGCACCGCGTCTTACTATCTGTTCGGATTATACGTTTAAGTACTAACTACACTAATGAGCTAGGAATTGGGAAGGTTGAATATAGAGGAAGGGAACCCGCAATTGCGTGGAGGTAGAGTGGAAAACCATTTAGGAAAAACCCACACCCCGTTCACCTGGGTGAGATTCGAACCTCGATCTTCCCGTCCTCGGCAGTCTGGCTCTACGCGAAACCAGCGCTTTAGCTAACTACGCCACTGAGCTGGGTAAAGTCGCAACACATTGATCCCGATCTTTGTATTGTCTTCAAATATTATCAGAGTATAGCCCAATTTAAATAATTAACTTTCATCTCTGTCGTTAAATTTTTATAAAAAACTATTTATATACAAATTTTTTAAATTAAGATTCTGTTGACTTTTTATTTATTATTTTGAATTGTTCTTGTTTTTCCTCGGATCACATAGCATTTTATTTATAGCTAAATTAGAAATTTGTTTTCTTTAGTTTGGAGACGATTGAACGTCAAAATAATTTTTACACGGACGTTTTTAGGTGTTTGTTGTTAAATTTGTTTTTTTTAATACCATTTTCTGACAAGCTAGAGATTCTCCCTAAAAATAGTTTGGCAAAAATATAGCGTTTTGTATAGTTTTAACTATTTTTTAAGAGCTAAGTTTAAAATCATAGTCAAATAAAAAAAGTGAAAAAAGTTGTGAGAACATTATGTTTTGCCAAATAGCTAGAAAAAAAAAAATTAAGAACATAATTATTTCAAGACCGACTATGTGTATGAAACCAGAAACGAATAATTTATTATTTTGAATACAAAAATGAAATCAATTTGATTTTAATAATACGTATTCATTGTTTGCCTGCCACTTAAAGCTAACCTAGCCGATGTTATTTGGAGATTGTTTACAATAAGGAAATATGCAAACATACGCTTGAACAAAAACATAACTATTATTGTATTCCACGTTTTCTTTGTATTGTGCTGTTTGAGTAAGATCATTTGTTGGGTTGAATTATGAAAACAGGAGGTGAGGGTCAAACTAACTCTTTGAAAACTAGCTGATTAGCACTTGAAATTAATTTGTGTCTTCTTTCTAATAAAACCATTTTTAAATTTTGAAGTGAACTTTTTTTAAAAAAAATGCCCCCTTGAGTTCTCTGTTGTCCTTGGATTGTCCTTAGCTTTCCCAACACTCATGGACTCAGGCTTTCAAAACAATCACAACAATTTTAACCTGGATGATGTGTATTAAGTCTTTTCCTATCCATCTATTTTCTAATATATATACATATGTTTAATTCTTTTTCTAATTATCATCCTGAAGTTTTATTTAAATTTTGATTAATCAAATATCAGTATATTGGTACCTTCAATTTAAAATCGTAAATATCAATAGGCCTATATTGGTATCATTCCTGATTGTTGAGATAATATCTGAATAAGAATAATCAATGGCTAAATGTGCGTTGTGTGGGATACATGTGGCCTCCTAAGTTATAAAGCTCCTTAATTCTAGGAATATTAACCTCTCATCCTAACCTTTTTCGGATACCAACTCACTAACCGTGCACCAAACATTTAATTTACCTCTTAAAGGAATAAAACGAACGATTTCTACGGTGATATATTTTAGAACTTTATGAAACCAAAACCGGGACCCTTAAATCAGTAGACAGGTGCACCACTTACTGATCCTAGTTGTTGAAAAATAATTTATTAAAATGTTTCTATGAGTATTATTTAAAACATATTTTCTTAAAATGTTGTCCTTTTGTCGCTTTTTAATCTTGTGCCTTTTCAACACATCATTCGATTTCAAACTTGTTTGTGTAGTATATTCTCTTTTATTTAATTCATTAAATCTGATTCGGATTTTGGGGGTGCTAGCTCCCACGAAAATGAACTATAAGTGAACAGTAAATATATGCCTCACTTAAATTTTTTTTCAACATATTTAATCGAGTCCCCCTTTTTAAGAAACGTAACTTAACAACATAACAAATAATCAAGCCATTCGTTTCCACTAAGATATTTCATAGGACATTATTACACTAAAATGTGTTCCCAGGAAGGGTCAACTCAAGACACTAAATCAAAGATTGAATTAAATATCAAATCTAATTTGTTAAAAAAAAACGGACTTTTTAAAAACTTAACAATTCATGTAACTACTTTTATTTACTAAGCAACTCTTCACTAGGCGTTCTTACTAACGATTGTTTTGTCATTCTTATTTCTTTAATTTTGTACAAGTAATAAATCTAAAATTACTTAAATTCACACGTTCAGGTTATTATGACGCCTTAACAATCTGCCTACTTCAAACGCGAGGTTTCAACCCATATGCTTCTGGAAACATTTTGTTTGAAAACCCTTCCGTTTCTCCATATAGATTCAATAAGGACACGGTATGTTTTATCTCGCCTCTTCCGTACCCATTTGAAAGTGTGTTAGTTTAAAACGCGGGGAAACTCCATTCCGGACTGATGGATTTGTGTCGCTGAAGAAATTTAGCAGCCACTCTCTCATTTTTTCTATTCCTGATATGTTTAACACTTCAAATGGTACGACTGCTGCTAATTTAATACAAAGGTACAGAAATCTCTACGCTCTAAACTTTAAAGTCAATATGCACACGATTATTTTATTTATTTAGTCGCTTACAAATTATTTTAAAACGTTGGGGATGTTTCAGGGCACGAAAACCACGTTTTAAAACCTTGTTTAAATGCTTGCTTACATATTATGTGACAGCAAATACATGCATCTCTGAGTTGCCGCAGACGCCGATAAATACAATAAAAAAAATTAAGAAACTAATCGCGCTGCCAACATAAAAATACATACACGTTTGCTTAAATATATTATTTACTTTTATTTTTATAGAGCTTTTTTAAACCCGTCCTGACACTACACATTTTAATCATGCTATTGGGTAAGGGATGAAAATATATTATTTATAAGAAATGTAGCCGCACTTAATTGAAATAAATGTGGTAAACCTTTTAGGAAAAAACACCTTCTATACGTCTGGCTGGAATTCAAACCCCGATCTTCCTGACACTGGCAAACTATATCTAAATAGCTTGACTTTAATCCATGTACCCACCGATGTAGGTGTATACTATATAGTTGGTACTATGTATCATACTTGCAGATCTAAAATATTTGAAAACTTAAATTTTCCTAGATATTTTTGTGGGCTAGAGAAATACTTCAAGCCGTCTACATTAACCCGAAGATAAAAGTCCTTTAGCTTCAATCATTGCTGAAAGAGTTATTATATGACAGTAAATTTAAATACATCACAAAAGCATTAAAATTCTTGTAACTAATCCTACGACAAGTTTGTAAAGTAAGAGGTGTTTTTAAACTCTGAAGTAAGTCAAATCTACTTAAGAAACACCATGATTGAAAACAGAATAAATGCTTTGGCCATGTTGTCTATTGAACAGTCGATGATTCGCTAGATACCAGACTTGGACGAATTAGTAGTAGCAACATTCGTTTCGGACAAAAAAAGGAGATTAGATTTTTCTTTCAAACGATAAGCTAATTCTTATGTATGTTTAGTTTTCGATATAGGGTTATTTATTTTATTTATTTATTTAGCACCTCGTCTTATTACCTGTTCAGGTTATACGCTTAAGTACTAATTACAGTAATGGATTAGGAATTGGGAATGATGCATTTAGAGGAAGTGAACCCGTATTCACGTGGAGAGAGAGTGGAAAACAATTTAGGAAAAACCATCCCCAGTTCACCCGAACGAGATTCGAACCCAATCTCCCCGTCCTCGGCAGTCTAGCTCAACATGAAACTAGCGCGTTAACTAACTACGCCACCGAGTTGGGTCTCGATATAGTGTTAATAACTTATTTATATATGTTTTTGTTTACTGGCGTACGTGTGTGTGGGGATTTTATGATGGACGTCCTCGACTTCGAATAGAGTGCTCTCTTTTATGGTTTACCTACGAGCCCTTATGTGTACCCAATATCATAACAGTAGAGCGTCGGAAATCCGGACGTCAAAAATCCGGAGCGTCGCAAATCCGGATCGGCGGTGAGAGCAGGTCAAGTCTTGTACAAAAAACAATTAAGGACTTTTTTACCCAGTAAGTTTTTCATTAATTACTGTAGATTCTTGTGTTTTTTTTTTCTAAAAAGTATTGTAGAGTTACTAATCTAAATTACATAATGTGCATTTCTTATTCAATATAATTTATTAAAGTATTTTGTGTACTTTATTTTTTGAAGCCTTCAGCCTCTATTTTGCCATACAGTAGACTTCCGAGAGTTATGTATCCTCTAGTCAATACATTACGTATGTATAAAGTTAGTGAAAGCACATTTGAAAATCCGGACAATTCAGTAATCCGGATAGGTCCCGGTCCCGATCGATCCGGATTAACGACGCTCCACTGTATCTTAAAATATACCACCGCTCGATGGCGTAGTTGGCTACGCGCCATCGTGTTTTAGTAGCACATGAGGACGGAGATCGAGGTTGAATCTCGGATGGGTGAAGGGGTCGTTTTCCTAAGGTTTTCCTATCCATATAACTGTAGACGGCAAATGAGGGTTAACATTCTCTCTAAGAATTAAACCTTCCATTTCCTAATCCGAGAGTTAGTGTAATTAGTACTTAAGGATAACCCGAACGGTCAGTAAGACCGCGGTGACTAAAACCTTAATTAAAATATACCAGGACTACGAACTGATCGTGTTTTGGTAAGCAAGTGGACGTGGTTATTTGAAGTGAAGGGTCATCAAGTTATTCGCAAATATGGTAATAGGGTAGGGAGGAAGAAGAACCATTTTGAAGATAATCTACCCGCATTTGCGTGAAGGAGAGTGGGAAACAATTTAGGATTAACCACCCTCAGTAGACCGACAGGGATTTGAACCCATCTTCCAGTCTTCTGCATTCGTCCTAACACGAGAGTGACGCCTTAGACCATTTGGACATTGAAGCGTCTAAGGTAATATATACAAGCATTTAACATTGCTATCATTTTTACAAATTAAATATATATATACTGAGAGTTTCAACGATGAGCACAAGGATATAGGTGCCAGTTAGTCTGTTGATTTTATCATATTAAAGAGGTTAGTGTTTGAAACCAAATGGTTTTCTGAGGTGATTTTTTCATAAATTGTTTCGCCCTCAAATTCGAATACACTTTATCTTAATTTCACCTCCGACATCTTACTCTATTAGTATGAATATTTCTATTTTCCCGAACGGTAGTAACACCAATATTTCGATAAAAATGACCAAAATTTACATTATTATCAATTGAACTATTTAAGAAATGTATTTCATGTTTCTAATCTTATATTCATGCACCGCTGAACAATTTCGTCAATCAAGCAGAATATGTTCAAATGAATTCACCCGCATCGGTGGTCTAACGCGTTATTCTCGTGTTAGACTGGATTGCTTGTGTTGGAGAGATCAGGGTTCAAATACTGTCAGGTGTACGGATACAGATTCTTCATAAATGATTTACCACTCTCCCTCCAATCAAATATGGGTACATTTAATTTAATTTCAAATCATACCTTCCATATTCCTATTCCAGTAGGGTAATTAATATTAGCGTACAAAGCAATAGGTATTAAGATGATTTCTATTTCCTACAAACTCATTATTGGTCCTTAATTACAATCAAAAAGTCATAATTTTGAGCTCTTGTGAAGCTTTTTTCTAATCGGGTACTGCTATCCATCCAGGCTATACTTATTTTAACTTTAATAAATTTAATTATGTATAGATGAGTTAAGTATAATTAATAGGAAATGTTTCAGAGTTTGCGTTGAAGGCTAGTGGAGAACCATTTAGAAAAATATAATTTCAATATATCCAGCTGGTATTCGAGCCCCAATATACCCGTCACCGTCAAACCAAACAAGCCTACATCAAAATATCAGGTTTTAACAAAGTAATTTGTGCCTGTATTTCAGTATTAATAAAAATTTGACAAACCTAATCGAAACACAAATTATAATTAAATTGAATTAAACAATAATTAGTTATGGAAGTCGTACAATTTTGTTTATTTAAAAATATTCTTAAATTTGTCCATTGTTCCGTGACTTACATCAAACGCACTTGCGGTCAAAACACCTCCATCTGTATAGTCTGACTCCTTACAACCACTCATGACATTAGCACCCTCGTGGGTTCATCTCATTCTAATAATTTGAACAAACTAATTAATTGTACCTTACCGCCAGATTGGCATGTGTCGCGTGACTTATCAGCGCACTTGGGTTATATGTACTGGGCGACAAACAAATGTCATAACCGTCGTGGTCAGTTTTTTTTTTGGTCACCACATGTGCGTTTGTGTGGGCAAAACGCTGACGGGTTTTGTAGGCTAGTCTACCCGTCTGTAAGCTTTGACACAAGGCCTGCTACCCCCCCACACCCCCCCACCGCCTTTCTCTCATTTCCCACTGAACTGTCATCGTCCATGTAACAGGCGCTATAAATGGCGGGAGGGGGTAGTTCCGGCAATCCGCGGGCACTGTAACCAAAATGGAAATTGAAATGTCATAGTGTCATTTTCAGGAATGTGTGTTGAAGTCTCCCCGCACCTCATATACCCAACGTCACCCCTTGTCGCTCGTTTCCTAGCTAAGCGACCAACGTTTTGCGGTGCAAGTCACTAAATGTCAGTGCTGGACCCTGAAGTTTTTGGAGATGGTTTTACGCGGCCAAAGCAAAACTTCGTTGTTTTTTAATACCCACCCTAACCTCTTCCTTTAGACGCCATCGCTCGTGCCTGCGCTGCCCAATAAGTCCTACCAACCTATATCTTTTACTATCCTTTAGCCTTTTCCAGATTGGTTGATGCTGAATAGTCCAAGCACTGGTATTTTAGTATTTAGTTCTAAAATATGCAAAGTTGTGTTCTATGAATTCCTCTCAATGTTTTGGGAGAAATTATTGAAGCTATGAGCACAACATTTCCCTCTCTCACTTTTTATTTCCGCAAAACATAAGTCACATTTTAACAAGTGTGCCAAGTTATTAACATGTTTGAAGATTCTGCCTACCTAAATTGACATATATATCGGCACCATAATATTATGAGAGTAGTAGTCCGAAAATGTGATTCAAAAGTACTAAAATAATCCTTAATTATCTTAAAATGTATTGTTACTTTCTTAAAACATAAATTTAGGCATATTTCTTTTAAATATTGTTAGATTTATGTTTCTGGACATTTTTACTTGATCTAAGAACCTCGATATTTCACGTAAAACGTCTTTGAAAATGAGATAATTTACGTCTTTCACCCAGCCAGAATTGGAGACCCAAACTCGTCATCGGCAAACCACAGTAAACACAGTAAACAGTAAAACATTTAGACCACGTGCCAACCAAAGCGGATAACCACTTCTTAAAACGCGGGATTCCTGGATATCTGCAATGCATCTCAGTGCTCCGCCAGGTAAGCCTCTTAACTATACAGTACACATTTTATTAAAGATCAAAGAATGTCAGAAATATGTTTAGTATAAAAATGTATGGAGTTAAGATGTGAGCATGATCGCTAATGTCAAACTTAAGAGGTCTCCCTATAATTTGAAACAAATACTGAAACGTGTGTACGTCTTATTGATCTAGTTGATCAACAATTACGTTGAAGAAGGAAAAAAACCCCAACCAAATTAAGCATATCTCTTGTATTTAATAATGTTTTAATATTTTCTTTATTTCAACGAGGGGAAAAAAAAGTCAATCGTCAAAAAATAATTTTTATTTTCCAACGGAATTATGAATTGTGTCATAGCTATGATCTTTGCGATAAATATTTCGTGCTAAAATCCTGTGTTCCCGACACAAAAACTTTAGATATTGGCTAAATTAGAATGTACATTTGGGCCCAGCTAGTGTTGCTGCCGAGTGTTGGCTGACCGAGAGCACGTCCATCATGGTTAGGGATGCAGGGGTGCGTGTAGGTGTTTGTGGTGGGAATGGAGGGGGGAGAGAAGGATGAACAGAAGAAAAACAACTTGCAGGGCTGCAGTCAAGTCCAAGGTCACGTCAAGGGAGACAAATAAATGTTTTGTACTCACCCACATATTTCAACGACTTGCCACTTTTGTTGACAAGAGAAGCACCCAATCACTAATAGTTCATAGTAAGCGATTTTTTGTATAGATACTGTGAGAGATCGTAATAGATTAATAGAAGGAAAAAAAAAAATATTTTTTTTGAGTGCAAAAATAATAAAAATAAAATCTACTGGACTTGTGTTGCCTACCAAAAAAAGAGCTAATATAAATATAATAGATAGTTAAGTTAATGTATTATCAACATGCCTCGGCCATTAGCGCCGACAAGAGTCTGTGCCACCGTTGAGTTATTCCTGCCGGGATTCAATCCTACCATACACAGATGTAGGATTAACAGTACAAACGTTTAGCCATAAAAGGACTGATCTAATGATTAATCAAATGACAAGTAACACTAATAATTAAAGAGTGGTACATAAGTAGATAATTTTTTCCTAAATAACTTTTTGATATCACTTCTTTGTATTTGTAAAGTATTTCACATAAATAGGATATCATCAACATCATGTTTGTTGTAAATAAATTATTTATGAATTTAAATTTTTTGATGTTGGAGGAATTTCTCAGAAGTACAAATCATTAGTTAATGTTGTTTGAGCGTGATATATTGAGTGTTCGTGTTGAGCTCTTTTAAATTTTTAATTATTTTTATGGGGATGAGTTAACTTTTGTTCAGACTATTAGCAGCTTATTTTATTTTACTTTTGGAGTTTAGTATAGACAGCCCCCAGACTCTTAATAATGCACTATCTAAAGGAAATAAAGCATATTTCAACATACACATTTTTCGGCGCTCTTTATTTGAACCCAGAACGCTTATATTAGTAGGCAGACATTCTTTAGACTAAACAAAGGTTTTGGAAAATATATATGCTCGACAAATTCGAACAATGGAGTATTATTTTTAAAATATGGTGTTTGTTCGTCATTTTAACTGCGTATGATTGGGGAGGGGGGGATAATTTCTAATGGGTTGTTTGTGTGTGCAGAAGTATAAGCACGTTTTAGGTGCTCGTGGGGGGAGGGGGGGCTACAAAGTGAAATAAATATTGGTTTCAGAAATTGATAGTGTGTTTGGCTGAGCTTTGTAAGACTGGAGATTCTCCTCAGTGGCGTGTGGTCAATTTTGGACATAGGGAAGCAATGAGGCTACAATAAAGGGGGTCTGATGGACGCTAGTATAATTAGAAGCTCACACTGGTCTTGTTCTTTTTTATTGTATAGTTAAAAGTATTGTGGGGAAGAAAGGAAAGGGGGTGACCCAAACTATGCACGGAATAAAACAAAATAATTGGTGATCTTAGAAATATTACCACAATCATTAAATTATGTATATTTTAATAATAATTGTAGTTATAGCTCAAATAAAAAGATTAGTAATAATAATAATGGTCAATTTCGATTGCCGAAATTTTCTCTTGGATTGTGGCCTGCAAATGAGTATGACCTTTGGCCTGCCTTATAGTTTTGAATCAGGATTTATTCTACACACCATTATCATTAGTAAATAGTAAGGTCAACTGTATAATTTTCCGCCAACCCAACATACCGATATTTACTATAAACTTTCATAAAATTAATTATTGAAGCGTCAATTTTTTTTATAGGCTGCTTGAAGATGGAGTGGGTCTGCCTGTTTCAATTATTTTATTTTTCTCGGCAATAAACCGGGACGAAAAACTACGCTTCAAAATATGACTTATAAATACACTGCAGCCAGCTTCCACTGACGCGCTCGTAATTCTACTACTGTACGGAAAGAAACAAACCGCTTCCCTTGGAGAATCATACAAGCGTCAATAATCCGTAAAATAAAACTAGACTTACTTTAAATTGGTGATAAATACGTTATTTTGTAATAGAGTGCCCATAATTATATCTAGAAACAATAAATATCGGTTAAAACAAACTAAAAAAATATATTTTAACAGTATTAAATCCCGGCACAGATTTATCTGATTGCCAAACCCTTCCTTCACCTCTGACAAGATGTGTATTAATCACAACTTGTGAACGTGAGGAATGCCAGGCCTCCACCGTGGTTCGGATCCCACGTTAAACTGTAGGTCCTCCATTTCATCTCACAATCACCCTACCATTACACATTAGCGTAAGTGCATGTAACCCGAACGGGTAGTAAGACGCGGTGCTAATAATAATAATAATAATAATAATAATAATAATAACAGTATTAAACGTATGATTATACACCAATCACGACAGTAAACTCTTGCGCTAATACTCACCTAGGGATACGGTGCTTCCCTTTCCCCGATGAGGGTCGGATAGACCCGGAAACAAACGATTAGCGGAATAAAGAGTAATCGAGACCGGCCAGTCTGAGAAAGAACGGCTTACTCCGAAAGAAGAGCTGCCACCTCAACTCAGTATACTTGTTGGAGAAGTTTCTATAATAGTAATAATAATTTGTTTTGCTTTCATTTTCCTATAATTTTCTTTTTTCCCTCTTTAATTTTAGGAAAGCGTTGCTTCCCCTTACTTCCATTGAATAAACGCCACTGGTTATCCTTGCAAATTTCTGAACATTTAAACTTTAGTAGATGCTATTTTAACAATTTTCATGGTTATTTGGTAAATTGAGACCTTGTAAATCTTAAATACAGTAGTTCATATTATTATAGTTGTCTTCGTCTTTATTCTATCATAATTTAAAAAAATCATATAACGGTTCGCTTTACCATTTTTTGCTCATACACATAACACCGAGAAATCCATGAATGTGAATTGACACAGCAGCGTGCTTCACTTAGCCTATTATAAAGCATAGCTAAGAGATAGAAGCAAACAAGATACTTCAGAGTTCACGCGTTGGTTTTTTTAATTCTTAATGAATAATTTCTATTATATTACCCGCTTCGGTGGCGTAGTTGGCTAACGCGCTAGTCGTGTTGAGCCCGACTGCCGAGGACGGGAAGATCGAGGTTCGAATCTCGGTCGGGTGAACTGGGGGGGGGGGGGGTCCTAAATGGTTTTCCACTCTCCCTCCACGCAAATGCGGGTTCACTTCCTCTATTCAACCATCCCAATTCCTAATCCATTAGCGTAGTTAGTACTTAAGCGTATAACCCGAACGGGTAGTAAGACGCGGTGCTAAATAAAAATAATAAAATTTCCATTATTATCTTCCATGAAAACTTTCACTCCCAAGAATATTAGTTGTTGACTAATGTGCTTATTACTACTGTTGCAAATGCAGCGTTTGAAGGGCATACAATAATTATACTTTTATCTATAGATAGTAATGTTATTTTAAAATTAGGTCAGGTAGTTAAAAATTATATTATCTACTACACAATCCAAAGGTGGGGGAATACAATGCTTCTATGGCACCCTCTGTTCGCACCACGATGTTGTATCTGTGTGGATTTTAAACTCGTAGGCCAATATCCACCAAGATTCTTATGAGCCTCCACGGGAACATTGATTTATTTAATACTCTCCTGGCCACAGTTCTGATGCTAGGGGTGACAGGGTGGGACAGGGAAGATAAAGCTAGATTGAAATCATGTTTGACGCTCAAAATGGATCACAGCTCCTAGTTCAACTGTGTCAATTTTAGGCTACCAAATACACAAATATCTGAAACCGGAGTGTAATTATTTTAAAAGTGATCTTCTGAGGCTTAGAACTTTGCCATTTTATAACCTAATAGGACACTAATCTAAGTACGCGGTCTAACCTAATGTAAAGTCTAGAATTTCATGACCTAAATAACAGCATTAACTGGCATTCAGATAATCTTTTAGTAAATTAAATCTAATATGTTAACTTCCGCTTTTTAATAGTTTTTTTTTTACTTTTGATTTGTTCCAATAGGGTAGCTATAATATATTTATAAACTCAAGACCTCAGATGGAACAACTTTGTCATTATTTTATTCGAAAATAAAATAACCAACAATAATAACCAACTTTAAAAACCTTTATAATCTCATAGTTGTTGTGAATAGTTTTTGTGAATAGCTCTCTAAAGGACCGCTTCATCACACATTTGTAAAGCACACATCTTAATGACCGGTCTATCCCTCAATAATTGATCTTGATCACACTCTATGCCTATTTATCACACAAAAGCTTTAATAACGCTCTTTAGTATTAAAAAAGTTGTTGAGAATAACCCATTTTTAATTACTTTTTTATCATACAGTTTCTCCAAATCAAACTCTCCTTTTTCCTTCTTTTTAAAACTTTTGTTTGACAACTATATTTTATGTCCTCTAATCCTACACTTACTCAAAATTATAGTTTCAAAACTCCTCCTTTAATAGTCCATCCTACTAAGAATAAAACCTTGTATTTTTTTTTCTATTCCAAATAAGTTTCCTAAATATATGAGAACACCGATTTAAAATCAGGGCTTATTGGTATAGCAAATAAGTAACCCGCACAAACTTTCTCACTCCTTTACCTTAAAATGGAGCAATTCTCATATAACTTGGAAACTGGCTAGTTACTTTCAAGTCTCCATGTATGAAAATACTATTTATACAGATGGAAAGAGAAAAAAGGAATCATAATACAACTATGGCAATCACTACATTTAAAATTAAATATTTGAAACAAGACTGTACCTAATCCCTGAGTATAGCATTAAACTGTGTGCACAAATGGACAGAACCCACAAAAATAATTTCTAGGATCGATCATAAGATAAGTGAAATGTATTTATATATATAATGGGGGGAAGGGGGTGGAAGAACATGTCATTTCACCAAAGAGCATACAATGACATAATATTTCATGGCTACATTTATATATTTGTTTTGTGCATATTCAACTCCCCATTTCCCAAAGGTCTATTTAAAAAAACTTATGCCTATAACTCAGAAATTACGGTTTTTATAAAAAAAAAGTTTTAATTCCTTAACAGCCCTACAACTTTGCAATGACATGTTAATTCATATCTCAAAGAATTGTGGAAATATAAAAATTGGCCGTATTCGCTAACATAAGTACCCTTCAAGTCATTTTTCTGGATAAATCAAATGCGCCATTTTGTTCGTAATGCTAAACAACGACATAATAAATTTTTTTATCAAAATTGTTTAAGTATATTTCAAGAAAATCAATTTGTTCGCTCTTCGCCCTTAAACTATCCTTTATTTAGTGGTTAGATAATTAAATCTAAAAACTCTTCCGGGGATCCTTATGCAAACCCTAGGTACCTAGGTTTAGCCTGATTAATAAAATAGTTTTTTTCTAAGCCGAGTAACAGACGGACAGACTGACAGATAGGCGGCATTTCAAAAATAACTTTTTCTGATTCAGGGGTCATAAAACGTCGACATATTTCAAAATCTAGACTTCGATTTTTTTTTACGATCACATAGGGTCACGAGAAAGTAAAAATTACGATTTTCATAAAAAAAATTATATCACTTTATTTACATTTAATACATTTTTTATGTTATTGCGTTATACAACATTTCTTTTAATGCCTCCAAAAATGGAAACCAATGTTTTTAATAGTAACTTTTCACATTTAGCCTTTTTTTTTTTAAAAAAAATAAGCTATATAAATTCTCTTCTTGTGTTCAGTGTATAGGGAAGAGTCATACTGATACACTCTCATAAAATGGTGTTGGCCACAAATAAATTATGTCAGGATAAACCTCCTTACCAAACTTACAGCTATAGGGACATTCTGATACCTCGTGAGATAAATGCCACTGCTTTAGCATTAGAGATCTATAGCTGCGGGGTAAGAGTCGTGGGAAAAGTGGTGATTACTCCTAAGCTTTAAAAAATTTCTGGTAGCTTCTGTATGAAACGGTGGTTAGAAACACGGCTTAGGAAACAATAAACCTCCCCTCCCTAGACATATTTAAGGTTGTGCTGGAAGGTGTCAGGCAGATACATACATTACTCTAAAATATTTACCTTCTTGCGCTACAATTCTAAAATATGTTGATGTTTTTAGTGAGTGCCTT
The DNA here is from genome assembly GCA_033556935.1 of Timema podura. Taxonomy (NCBI): domain Eukaryota; kingdom Metazoa; phylum Arthropoda; class Insecta; order Phasmatodea; family Timematidae; genus Timema; species Timema podura. The sequence goes on along the minus strand of JAVRXN010000010.1, from coordinate 64,814,630 downwards.
GGTGAAGCTCAGATGCTCGATGCTCAGAGATCCATGTCGCTTCAAATTTCAATGTGATGCCATGTGGGTGAACATATTAGGTGAGAGGTCTAAAGCCATGAGATGATACCCCTTAAGGCTGGCCTCTGGTGGGATGACACTACCCTCGTTCATGAGATGGATACCCGTTCCAGAAAACAACGTACGGTAGGACATGAAGTAATTGTCTTTAGTGAAATCCGGTTGCAAATTTTTGATGGCACTTATTCACCGTCCACGTACAGCGAGAAATGATTATGTCATACGTCTGGAAATTGAACGGATTCTTGGTTACGTATCAGTTAAACACCGCGTTCGATACGTATGCAACGATGCATCGTTTGGGTAGCTGTATCGTGAATACGTTGTCTAGAGATTTCCTTGCACTCCCGATGGAATGATGAGCGTTTTGACTTCCACTTGGATGGGATACTTTGCGGGACTGACGTTTAATGCTTTGACATGAATCAACAGGACAGATGGTGCTAATTTGACACGTCGCACTAAAATACTAGTTGCGATCATGGTAACTTTAAACTGGGTGATTGAAGCTGCACCATAAGACTGAAAGCGTCTCTGGAACGTACCAACTTGATCCTGAAGTTGGTACCGTTCAAAAGGTATTTCTCTATGTTAAACACGTCACCATGTAGATATCACGATAGATCCACCATCCTACTTGATGTAGAGATACTACGACGGGCCTCAAATTCCTTGTTAGTTCTGTTAACCTCCTCAAACGTGCCAGGGTTGTATGCGTACAATAGGCCGCAGATCAGATGTGTTCTTTTGGACTCGCTATTGTAATTGAACAACGTCTCGATGTACGATCTGTATGCATATGTGCTGCTGGGTGGTGATACAAGTTTTTGGTTAAAAAATACATCTACCTGTGTGAGTAGCGAGTGCAACCAGTTGTTGATGAGCGCGATTTGATCCTTATCAGCAGAAGTGCCACCATCGTGTTTCATCATTTTAGCCTTGATATATATAGCATAATCTGTGAAAGATTGATATAGAACTCCCATAGACCGGTAACGGTAAATTCGTTGGGTAAATCATCTGGAAGGGAAGATACAGGCTTGATCTGGATCATTTGTCCACATTCAAGACTGGTTTGTGTCGGTGGAATGGAAAATATTTTGAGTTTATTGCTGGTACACTCGCATGACTAGGGGCGTCGAAAAGACATTTCAACTGAAAATATCTACCTCTTCTTCTTTTTTGACCTTTTTACGACGGGTAACGACAGAAGACTGACGTCGGTGCTTCTTACGATGCCCTTTATAACCTGATCCGGATATCATTGTATCGATATTCTGCTCCGTCTTTCGTTTCAGGAACAAGCCGTTGAAAAAAATTCCTATTCCATGCTCACTTTGATAGGGAATACCTTAGTAGATTGAAGATATTTGTTTTCCAGCCTGGTTAACGTAGTATCTTTTGTATGGACAGTTCATGTTAATCAGCGTAGAAAATGAAGTTTAACCACACTTTTCCAAACTCAATTGGTATAGGCTTACCCATGTTTGTTCTTATATTGATTTCCAAGCTTTCAATTTCCTGTTTAAGTATGGGTACATAGTGCAACGGAGTATAGCTAACGGTTTTATGCGTGTCGTGAACATAGTTGACATTGTCGATACCTACAATACGTAAAAGTGGTGCCACAATATCACCCACGGGCTATGGATCGACGATATCGGCGTGGATGAACATCTGTGAAGGTAAGCCTGGTAGAATGTTTGCGACGTATGGAGGATTTTTTGTTTTGATCAAGCTAGTACTGGGTTCGTACCCAAGCTGCAGATATAGTTGGATAGGTAGTGTCAGCACGTTTGTCTTCAAAGGACTCGATGTGATGATGCTGACTTAATTGTATATAGTATAGAGCAAGTAAATAAGACACTTTATTTAAATTTCACATCGTTGAGAACATTGATCAAATCCACTACTGTACCATAGTTTCCAGCTGCTATATGATCTTTGTATAAGCCCTCTATGCCATTTTCGTCCTCCATGCTGTACAATATAAGTTTTTGCGCCACCGGTACGGATGTGAAAGAACAAAAATACTGAAATTTGGCTAGAGAGACCGCCAACTGGCCGTCGAATGTGAGACGGTGAGTTGCGTGATGGAATTAGTGACGGTATTTTTCGGAAAATATCCCATGGAGCTGTCGCTAGGTAAGGTAATTTAAAACTTATCTTTCATGGCAGAGCGCTGAAGTAACTGGCAGGAATCTATGAATTAAATTTGGCGGGGTAACCTTTCCACTACACGTACACTTTCTCTCTGGTGCCTTTACTTTTGGCGCATATAATTTTATCAACTTTCAAAGCGTCGCGAAGACTTACTTGCTGCAACTCTTGTTCGTAAAACGTCTACTCCACCTTCTCGCCGGCATGATCGGATAATCTATATACGACGGGTTGACGCAACACGACGCTGGCGACTTTGAAAATTTCTTTACTCCATTTGCACTCGTACCCCTTTTTAAACTGCATTTTGGCTTTGCTGATACGCACCGTGTCGCCAGCTTTGAGTTTTGATTTACTACTTTGTTTTGTACGACGGTTGCCATATAGATTGTCTCTGACTCGGATAACGTTGGTCTCTGAAACGTCGATGAATGCCAGCTTGATACTGGACTGTTTTGCACTGTTGTAAGCCTCGATGAGGTCCTGGAGGATGTCCACATAGTGATACGTGTTATTTTTGGTAAAGTAACGCTACATACGCCCTTTTAGTGTTCTCTTATATTACTTCACAATGCTTGCCTTCACATCCGGTTTATGGGTGGTGTAGTAATATATGCCTTCTTTATTGAGAAACTGCTGGACTAGACATGACGTAACTTAGTCCCCTGGTCTGCATGTAAACTTAGAGGTTTACCTCCACTTTGTTTGAAAATGTGCTGAAAGGCGTCCCTCACGGCACTCCCCGTCTTGGAGGGAAGCGTCCTCGCCCAGGCCATCTTGACAAACACGTTGATGACTGTGAGCAAGTACACGGCACCGTCGTTATATTTGGTGAGACTTCGCATATCGTTGAGATCGGCTTTCCAGAGATGGTCACTGTTTGACAACACATACTTGTTACTTGAACATTTTTATAAGTGGTTTGTGAAAGTGCAAGCATCCTGCGCACGAAGGCGTTCTCGTATTTTGACCAGATCTTTCTTGGGGGCCTTTATGAGTGACGCCGCCCCTGCAAACCCTGCAGGGTGGGAAAGCTCGTAGTAGATGTCATCTAATTGGTCCATTAGGGATGGAAATGCAGCCACTTGGTTTCGTCCACTTTTTTAAATCTCTTCTTTTTCTGGGAAGAGCATTGCGATGGTGTAAGTGGTTTTGTTACGGGCGTTGGATCCCTAATGTTTGCTAAGCGTTTCGGATTGACAATAAATTCTCTTGGGACGTTTATTATTTGGAGCTCCACGATAAAATCTCGCCACCCCGACGGCTAGCTTTGTTTCTTTCTCTGACCAGATCGTTGACTAAATTCAAAATAATGGATCCATGGAGAGGTGTGGCCTTTTCTCTGGTAGAATACATTTTTTGTCAGGTGCATGATGCTGATATTTTGATGATGGCATCCTTTGGTGAAAATATTGTCAAAATGTGACTTTCCACAGCCGGATGGGCCACTGATGATGGCTGAAAATGGATGTTTCAACTTGTCTATAATGTTTTGAGACTGAGCTTATAAATTAAACAAACTTGTATTTATAGGATAGAAGGGGGTGCTTGGGTGTAGAGTGTAGACGTTAAAACACAAACATAACAGTTTGGAACGTTTATTTACAAGCATATATTACGCAAATAACAGTTTTAGAATATTTATTTATAAGAATAGCTTAAACCATGAAAAGTATAAATAAATGTTTCGGTCCAGAGGAAAAAATAAACAATTTCTTGATGTTGTAGCGGGATTAGTGGTCTCGGTACTAAACACCTCTTAAGAATATCCAAGCAAAGTTACACTAATAAAGTCAAATTTTTTATATTATAATATATATATATATATAAAAAATAGATGTCACGATACCAGTTTGTCTCGATTCCGATTCTTAAGTTCAACCTCGATTCTTCGATTCTCGATTCCGATTCTTGAACATTTCCTTTTTCATTATTATTCCAAGCATTACAGTATTGCATAGAAAATATTATGTCCCAGATACCCTACTCTCCCCTCAATGCGAAACTTGGACTCAATCATTACAACACATGTCGTTTGAAACTTTAATCTCACAATCTTATAGATATTTACTAAACACACTAAAATTCTTTAAAACTGAAAATCAAAACCAAGAATTCAAATAAACTCAAAATTAATACAATAAATTGCGGATTTTATAACGAAAATAACACATTTCACACGTTACAAAAACGTTTAAGTGGTCCGCCATAACTAATCCTACGCACGTTAGCTCGTCCGAAATTACTGATGAAGTTTTGGCATTGATACATCGATAAACTAAGGAATTAAAATAAATATAACGGTTTTTTGCTTCATTTTTATAAATAACGTCGATTTTTGTTCTATTTTATTTAACTCTTCTTATTCAAAGAACTAACTAAAACATTCAAAATTGAAAAGTGACAAAGGAGAGCAGCTATTTTAATTTGATAAGGATATCGTAGCTTTCGCTATATTCGTTGTGATATATCAATTAATGATAGATATATCAATATATTACGGAAAATTGCCATCCCTAGTCTAAATTGAAAAGTGACAAAGGAGAGCAACCATTTTAATTTGATAAGGATATCGTAGCTTTCGCTATATTCGTTGTGATATATCAATTAATGATAGATATATCAATATATTACGGAAAATTGCCATCCCTAGTCTACGTATTATAAATCGATTGTTTGCTTAGAATCGATTCATATATTCTGACAGTCCCACTTAACTATTACTTTTTTTAATGTGTCAAAGTTGTTAAGTTTTTATCTCTCTTTGTTGGTCGTATTATATTTGAGACCATTTATTTTTCACGTACATAACCTCAAAATGTCAGGGCCATGTTATATTCGGGCCATTACGGTATATTTACAATTTGCCGGCATTTAAGTGAAACAGCAGCTAAACTGATACAAGAGATAATCGATTATCAAATAATTTGAATGTTGCAATTTTGTTTAGTTACCAGTTTTATTGAGAGCTAAGAATCGAAGTAGCTAGAATCATAATATTAAGATCGATTCTCGATTCCTTCTTTACCAATATGAATTGAGGGTATCGAGGTCTTGAGTATGATAGCCCTAATATATATATATATATATATATATATATATATATATATATATATATATATTCAATTTATGTTTAAAACTATTTACAAACAAATAATAACATTTGACTATAAATAATCAGGTAGTTGAAGGTTTGTACTGACGGATAAAAAAAATAAAAAATATCCCTGGTTCATAAAATAAAGCTATATGAAATAAACGTGTTTTTATAAAACAATCTCAAATCATTTAAAAAATGGTATGTCAATGGAACTCTCTAGAGTGAAAGAAAAAAAGATGATCATTCAGCCCGTCTAAATGACCACCTTTTAGTCGTGGCGAGCGCGTTTACAATGACTCTGATACCCATTCATCAACGTATTATATTCATAAGTTATCCGTTTTTTGGTGTACGCGGGCCAGTAGACTCTAGTCTGCGAAACCGTACATACAGTTGCAAGAACTTTTCTTACCATTTTTTTGCGGTATCTATATGTGCCTTTCCGCATCCTATTCGGTGACTATCGCCTTCAAAACGTCAAAATTAACATCATTCCGGTTGCCATTTTTTATGGTGATTCCTCGAACCTTGCAGACCGTTTATGTTTTGGCAGGATCTCCACCAACACAAACTTGGTACGAGTAATTCTTGGGGCCACCAGATACAAAGGTGCAAATGTAGCTTCCTGGACCTTAATACTGAGGTTCGTTGGTGAGGTCACATAATAAGTCTCTGGTCGGTGGACTTCAATCGCTGGGTCGTTCCGTGAATAGAACGCTATCTGTATAATGATACAAAATGTGTTTCCTCTAATTTCTCAAGGATGTTATATAAGTACAACCCAACCACACGTAAAAAAAAAGTGACGACATCAAAATGGTTTTGCTTATCTTCGTGAAAATATAAATCCGAGTATTCCTTAAAGGAATGTTTGGGAGGGCTAAGCCCCTCATAGAGGACTTGGCCTCCCCGACGTTTTCAGAACACCGTGATTTTGTATTCAGAGAGGTATGTTTGAAAATGTTCCAGTTCGGTGACTCCACCACCTTTCAAAAGATTCACTCTGGCATCACGGCATATATATTGTGCTCTGTATTTTTGAGTATTGTGGCCATCTTTAATGTGCCTATAGGTGTTCATGTCCATGTATCCTGGTTCTCTTTTAACATCACACACAGCCTTGGCGACAACCAATGCATGGGCAAGGCAAAGCATGTCGTTGCCATATTGAATCTTTATGATTCCTTGATTTCTTCGGCTGTATGTGGCAGCCAGAGAGAGTTTTATCATAAAAACGTGCACACCCACGAGGCTATTTAAAATGGTTGAGTTTAACGTACAACGGGGCCGTACTCAAGAACAAACTATTACTTTGCAACACGTGGCTTACGTTATCCACACGGCTTGTGCGTCTAGCTGAGCCGCACTCCTAAACGAGACGTATACAGGATTTATCGTAGAGTCCATGTTGTTCAACAGTAAGCCAACATTATCATTGGTACTGACTCCATGGTCTTGCAGCCGTTCAAGCAAAGCAGTAATTTGCTATTCAAGCTGCTTAATTCATCACGATCGCTTGCGGGAGCACCAAGATGTACAGTAACTTCTCTACCAGTATAAAATAAACGCCTCAGTTTTATTCTCTCCTCGACGATTTGAAGAGAAATACCATGTGACAACCCTTCATCAACCTTATTTACTGAGCTACTATTTTCTGACTGTGGTACTGATTACGGTCCCGCCACCACGTCTCACGGGGCGGCCCTGGTTCCCGCCTGCCTCGCTCCTGCATCAGCGGCTTGTGGGATGATGCCTCCGCTGCCTGAAGGTGGCAAAGCTTCCGTCAGCTAGATAAGGGCTGCGGGTGTTGGGGTCGGGACCGTGTCTTCCACCTTTCTTTGAGGCGAATGGATGGAACTAACACCTCCATTACCCATTTAAACCCAAACACAAGTCAAACAAGCTTCAAAGTAAACACTTGAAACCAAATTGTTCCAATTATATTAAATTTAAATGCTTTATTTTATTTTCTGCAAACTTACACTTTTTTTACTTTCTCGATATCTTACAGGTAGAGAAAGTATTGTGATCGTAAAAAAAATTGAACTCGAGATTTTGATGAATCTCGACGTTTCATATCCCCCCGAATCCGAAAAAGGGTTTTTTGAATTTCCGTCTGTCTTTACCTTTAACTAGAGCTTAAAATATTTTACCGATCGTGTTAAAACTTGGTATCTAGGGTTTTCATAAGGTTTTCCCGATGATATTTTGGAATTGAATATCTAACCCTAAAATTAAGGGTAGTTTACTGAAGGGCAAAAAGAAAAAAATCCACTTTCTCCAAATCGGCTCTAATGATTTTGATTACATTTAAATTAAACACTTATAAATATTCCAAACAAAATGGCTACCCTCAATATTTCGGCAAAATGACTTAAGGGCTCAGGTCTGATGCGTAAATTATCGTTTTTTATCATATCTCAGAAACTATTTGAGATATGAAATTACTTATCATTACAAATATATAGGTCTATTTATAATAAAATATTTTATTTGAAGCCTATTTTTATAAAACCAATAACTTTCAAGCTATACGCAAATATTTGTATTTTTTAACTTTTCGAACACTAAAGGTAAAGTATTGCGACCGTAAAAAAAAATCTAACCTGAAATATTGATGGATTTCGACGTCTCGTGACCCCTTAAACCCTAAAAAGTGGTCTTTGCAATGCCGTCTGTCTGTATGTCTGCTTAAACTTAAAATTAAGAGTATTTTGATAAAGGGCGAAAAGAGAAAAAAACTCGATTTTCTCAAAATCGACTATAACGAGTTTGACCAAAATATGTATCTAGGCGTTGATTAAGATTATAAATAAATTGGCTATTTTCATTTTCCCATGAAAATGACTTTTAGGGTACCTTACCGAAGCTGAAATTTCCGTATCTCCGCAACTTTCTGAAATACTAAATAACTTATCATTGCAAAATTGTAGTACTATTAAAAATAAAAAACTTTTAAATGAAATATATATTTATAAAACCAAAAGTTTCTGAAATTTTGGCGGATATATCAATACAACTTTGTGAACTTTAGTTGTAAATAGATATTACTTAAATTTTAACGCAATAATTCTCCTATGCCATAGAGTAATTAAATATAAGTAAGTCTCTCAAATGGTATATTCTATTTTTCCTTAAACCTCTTAAGATAAATGTTTTTACAACAATGATCTATCTCCATTTTAGACTCATTAGTCAATATTTACATTTTTATTGGTCAACATTTATAAATGAGGAATTTAATAGCAATGCGATGACATGAAGATGTGTAATACCTAATAAATTGTCGAAAATTTTAACCGGAAGTCGAAATTTTAAAAAAGTCTTGACCCTTGTGGACCCAATATTTATCTTTTTTATCTGTCTAAACATACAAATGAAGACATTAATTCTTTAAAAATAAAATTATAGTATATAAAACTGGGACCCAAAATTCTTTTTACATAAATATAGTGCAATTTATGCTTGGGTTTGCTAGTATATATATTTTTTCGTTTCATATATAATACGAGTTTTGAGTAAATATCTCCATTTTAAAATATTAGAGCGAGAAAGTACGTGTGGAGTTGAGTATCATTTATTTCGCTTTAAAATGATACGTCATATATCATTTTCAATTTCAAACAACTTTTGGTATTAATAAAATGTGTTATAAATTTTTTTCAAAAATATAATTGATACAATTGTTTAATATAAATGGCACCGGCATTGGCAAAGTGTCTAACATAAAATACACTTGAAACAATACTCTTCCAAGCAAAGTAAATTTAGAAATAAAGTCCTTGCACTCTATAAATCAAACAAATTATCAAGAGGGAACACTGTTTCTTTCTCTCTTTAAAATGATACGCCATACAAACCAGTTATCAAATAAGGTAGCAAAATACTTTCCGAAAAAAAAACTACAATTTTTTAAAAATTTAGTCCTCGTTGTGGCCACTATAAACACCAGACAATAAAATGGATCCCCTCGGTTGCTCTAACTACTCAATTTCTTGTGATTTTATTTCTTTAAAAAAACAAACATTTGATTCACACAATGTTTAGGACATTTAAATTAATTTTTTAAAAGGGTTCAATTTTAAGAGTGTTTTAGAGTATTGCAACTGGGCAATCGCCTTGAATATAATATTCGCTGTATAGTATTTAGAAAACAAAAAAATTAATAGTTCCCTATTTTGATCACGAGAAACACCAATTTATCACATGATTCACATTTTGAAACAATTTTTCATGGTGCTATTTCGTTTTTCACTTATATTTTAAAAAGTTAATCATTATATCTTACAGATCTGGTCCCTCATTGGCCAACAATTACTAATCATTTGCTGCTAATTCATCCAGGTAGACACCGAGGGCCACCAGATCCGCAGATGTTTGCGGATTTTCCTACAGCTCATTCTCTAAAAAAATACAACGCAACAGCTTGGTTTGATATTCAGTATTGCTTGTATTTAAAAATATTCATCCTATATTAAGCGTGTTAGGGGATTGATTTATCGATCTTGGCATAAACTTTCTCCTATAGGGAACACGCTTTCCAACAACCCATTATCTAAAATTAATCTTAATAAAAATTCATTTTATATTAAGCGCGCATATATGATGTTTGAGGGCGGGGTAAAATATTTCTCATATAATTATGAAACAGGTTTTCTGTAAGTTATCTTTAAATAAAAAATATTATTTTGTTGTTCTTAACATCAGTCGTTAGTAAACTACTCTCAAGCTATTTAAGCTTTTCAAATGATAATATTATGTTTGTAAATGAAAGGGAAGTCGTGAGCTCAAATCCTGCCCAATTAAACTGAGAGTATTTTAGTTTTTTCCAAATCTACCTCACACGCACACACAATTTACTTTCTACTTGCAGATTTATACATGTGTGCTTTATGATAGCACACGCCTCACTGTGACGAGTGAGTCTGTATACGGTGTCTTTATTCAAAAAGCTCTGCAGTAGGGATCGGCCAGACTGACAAGCGTGCGAGCGAGCGCGTGATTAGCAGATAGCTCTCGTTAGTTGTTGACGAGGAGGCTCCGAATCTTGGCTGAGTAAACTGAGGGGGTTTTAACAAGTGATTTATTATTGTGGTTTTCTAATCCTCTCTGCACGCTAATGGTGATTCTTATTTGTAAAGGCCTACTTTGATAATATTGAAGCATTTTAACATATCAGCTTTACATATATATATGTTTATATATATATGTATATATATATGTATATATATATGTTTATATATATATATGTTTATATATATATATGTTTATATATATATGTTTAATATATATATATACACACACATATAGGTATGGTTTATGATCCTACCAATTAAATTAGGCCGTTAGTAGCAAGTGTGCTAAACCTATCGATATTAATTAAAATGTCAAAATGAGAAGTTTTCCTAGCACTCAATGAACAATATACAATAAGATTGCCTAGCGCCTTTAAACTAGACTGTACCGGGTCGAGCGCGCGCGCTTGAAAAATAGAACCAGTTCTATCTTTCAAGCGTGCGCGCTCAGTCGCTCACTCGCTCGCGCGCTCCAGTCTGGCCACCTCTCATTACAACCAATGTGTTCTATTTTATATTTTAGTCACTCGCTCAGTATGGCCGCCCCCGTAGTCGGCAATCCTCGCCCAGTGTCTGAGCTATATATCCCCCGTGTACAGCATGGTGACCGTTGCAGATCTTTTCACTATATATAGAGATCGTTAGCACTTTGTAGTGATGAGAACGGGTGTTTAGGGACTTTCGAACAGTACAAGAATGTTTTTGAAGCCCAAAAATTATTTTTAAGTGGTCTGTTTCCAGGTGCATTTAAAATGGACTATGAAAAGTATTTCTTAAGTGTATGGGTATGAGGGCATTGTGTTATTAAAAAACTACCCTCAATAAACACATTATACTGTTAATAATAAGAAACATTTGTTCAAAACATTTTAAAATAAAACTTAGTCGTAAGTAAACTGCCATCGAATTATAATTTTATAGTTTGTAACAAATGTTTTCAATAAACTACTATTAAATAAAAGATCACATAATACTTTATTATAACCACCCTTGTTTAAACTATCTTAAATGATATTCAACCATTAGTAAACTACCATCAAAATTAATTACCATTTAATTATAACTTAGGATAAGGTTTTGTTTAATAAACAATCTTTGATTATAAGATACACTTGTTCTTGCATAACTTCATCCAAATGTAATCTAAAAAAAAGTGTTTGCCTATTTACCCTTAAATTATTTATATTTGTAATTCTCAGATACCCATTTTAAATTAGTAAACTTAAACAACTCTTCAGTGGCTTATTGTCATTTTGAATTAAATTAAATGTATGCACTTTGTTTTAACAACAAATAAATAATGAGTGTTCCTTCTAGAAATGCACATTTATTCATCCATATCTGTACCCCCTTCTTTATCACTCATCTTGGCTTGAGTATTTAGCACTTGAATACAAGTTATACAATGAAAGTATTTCAAAACGGACGCTGATATTTATAGCTGTTACCGTCTGGGAGTGCCTTCATTAGATGTATCGACAAGTCGACCCGCTACTCTGGCACCATGTTCGAGTCATCACCCTTGACCTAATCTTGCATAAACGACACTACCCTAGGGGGAGGGGGGGGGCAGCTCTATCAATTACATAATCACCAGGGTTGCATCGGCACCCGTGGTATGTTCCTGTATCGACACGTCGAGCCGCCAAACTGGTGCCATCCCAAAATAACATACAAATTACATGAAAGTAGGTCAAAGGTCATTATGGGGCAGTAGGCTACTACTAACCCAGTTTCTATTTGTTGCTATAGGCCTACAATAAATATTGATTAGTTCTTTCACTTTAAAGGTGCGACATTTTTTGACTTCCTTGCAGAAACACGATTTTTACGCGCGTTTCTAGCATTTAGCTAAAAATATCGTAGATTCTACAAAAATATACTTACTATAAGGTTTAAATCATTTTCAATTATTTTTAATTTGTTGTTTTTTAAATCATCCAAGATTAAAATTAAATTCACTTATGAGATGAAATTATAGAAATAGCGCATATTTTGCTAATCGGCTCTCTTAGGGTACAGGCAATAAAAAATATGAAAATTACCATTTTGATATACATTTTGACGCTATACTTTGTGGTACAACTTCCTTTTAAATAATTTATATTTAATTGACAAAACGACCCAATCTCAGTAACTGATCTTTATTGTGTTTATCCGTGATCTCATATATTTGCAGAGGAAATTTCCTGTTTACTTTAATTTTTTCAACAACATTATGACTGATGTCCTCAGAAATTTCAACATAACGTCGGCCTATCATATTATTGGACAAAGGCTTCTTACATTTAAAGATCTACTACAATTTTTTTAAGAAGCCGTCTCAACTCACAAATAGCTCGTAACATAGGTATGTAATCCATCTTTAATTAGATGTCTCTTTGTCGTTTGGTAACCTGGAATCTTTGGAAAACTGTAAAAATTAAAGCTCTAAAACCATTTAACCATACTTAATTTACAAACATAGCACAACAATAAATATGTATATTTATTTTCACTGATCTCAATTCCTTTGTTGTAAAGTGAGATCCAAGAAACCTTACTTTTATGTGATTTCAATTTCGAGCGCAATCATGTGTTAATCGGCCATGAGATCGGCTCTTAAAGTCTTTGACAGATTCAAACTGACACGTGACTGCTAATCTCTATGTGAAATTTATTTGCTTTAACCATCTCGACTACCAAGACTTGCATCCGGATTATGAATCGTAGTTAAGGTAACCCTTATCAAGTGGTAGAATATTTGTGTTTGTTTTTGTTCTTACTTTTGTCTTTCTTTACTTGTTTATATACTGCAGCACGCTACCAGTGGCTTCAAGGTTGAAGTTGTTTTGGAAATATTCACTTTTGATTCAGTAGCCCGACCAATCAAATTTTCTTATCAAACATACCTAATGTACTGAATAAATGAAAAGAGAATGTACTGAATAAATGAAAAGAGTAGATTTCGTCCTAAAGTGAATTCTTCCATTGCTAAAATTACACAAAACCTCCTAACTCTGCTCTGTAGCAAGCTGTAGTTTGGAATGATAAGCCAGATTTAGAACTTAACGACTCGAAGTAGTAATGTGAAAGGGTTCAAAGGTAAAAGAGTGCTCTTACGAGAAAGGTTTGGAACTCTATGCATTTTTGAAAACCTTTCACTGTCAGTCTTACTGCTAGACAAGTAGCCGCTATCTTTACTCTATGTGATTTCCACACAATGGCCAGGAGGGGTATTCATTCACTCCCAACTCAACCAAACTTTTCTCGAGATATTTACAGGAAGATGAAACAAATGTTTTCTGGTGTGTGTGTGTGTGTGTGTATATATATATATATATATATACACACACACACATTTAGCACCGCGTCTTACTACCCTATCAGTTTATGCGCTTTGTACTAATTACACTAATTGTTTTAGGATTCAAGAAGTTTATAGCTTACATTTATAGGAAATGTACACGCATTCGCGTGGAGGGAAAGTTGAAACAATTTCGGAAAATAGCCTCAGTTCTCAGTACACCCGATCGAGATTGAAACCTCGACCTCGCCGTCAACGGCAATCTAGTCTACTGCGATTGTCTGGTATATTCCCACAAGTAATGTCGAGGTATGTTTCACCCGCCAACCTAAAGGGGTTGGGTATAGGGTTGTTAGCTAGATTCAGACCCATATTACCATTTGTGATCCTGACATATATGTTAATGAGAAATACCGTAACGCTTTAATTTTTGCTGCTAGCTTTTCATAGCACTGCAGGTTATGTACCCTTCATCAACACTGTAAGGTAGAAAGCTTACGTTGCATTATTCCATTACAGTGTTAAATTTTCAATATCCTTCTCTATTTCATTAATTTTGTTGAACTTTAACAATAAATGTTTCTTTGTTATGATTAAATTGTAAGCTATATAATAAAGAATTAACATATGTATTAGTAATGTAAATAAATAAGGAGCTCTATAGGTAGGATTTCTGGATTGTGATAGGATACTGTTGAATAATAAATACAACTAATGTTAAATTGTTTTCTGTCTTTCTTTATTTGTCTGTGTATTGTACAGTAAATTTCTAGATTCTAAGGTATATTGAAAGTATTGTATATTTGTTTATTGTGCACTATAAGATCTTCTCGGGATTTTGTCAGTTGTAAGTGAGGTGATTTGAGATGGTGAGGTGCTTTCTTCACCGAACCCCCTCAAGGGTCCTGGGAAAGAGAGTCAACGTGACACCGCTGAAGCTAAGATAGTGGAAGTATAATTTTATTCTGTGGATTATATTATTTTCTTAAGGGAAGCGCCCAATACTATTGTATTATTATATATAATTATAAATTATTATTAATTACATTGCATGAGTAAAAGTAAAATACTAAAACAATATCTATCACAGTCACAGCTGCAGATAGCACGACTTGACGTATGAATACGTGAAAGTTGATCTAGTAACTTTTATAGCTGTAAAATATTCAAAAGTAAACAACCATTTATTATTAATGTTATTTTATAGGTATTGCGTTTAACATAAAAAATGACAGCTGCTGATAACACATATTGACTTGAATACGTAAAATAAGATCCAGTAATTTTTACACCCTAATTTTGTAAATGGGTGCGTAGCGCGCATCATGTTTACGCATTTTTATACTCTCCAACAAGTTATCTCTAAAACCTCTGAAAATACACGTTGTAGCGGTTACGGAAGTCATGACTGGAGAACACCTTGCGCAATGTTCGTAGCCAAGGTATTTCTGCGATAAAACTACAATAATAATATTGCTCACCAATTGTTGACGTAAATAAAAAATAAAAATCAGTAATTACTCACATAATTATAAAAGCGCGTCATTGCCGTCCATATCGGCTTATACTGCATGTATTTGTGCGGATGTTTCTCGTGTTGGTGGCAGCGCCCTCACAAAATATAGCTGACATTAGAGTGGAAAAGCCTCGACATCCTCTATATAAGATGCTGTGGTACAGAGGCTGCCTTGGTCTGTCCTTGTTCTCTGAACTCTTGAGGCGGAGTTGCGTCCCCACGTGAAAAGAGTGGCACAATATGACCGACATGGGTGTGTGAAAAACTCGGCGCCCAATATAGTGCCCGCATCAGTTTCCCGCCCCAGCTCGCTGCTCGCAGGGGCAAGGGGAGGATTCTGGGGCTCTGTTTCGGGTGCAGAGGGCAAAGTACCTGCTAACCGTTATGCTCTTATGGGTCCCAGTATAATCTAAGATGTGAAAGAAACACATTCATTTAATGTTGAGAAAAAAACCCCACTCTGTCCCAAACCTAGTGGAGAACGCTAATTACCCCTCGATGAATCAGCAAGATAGGAAGGTAGGCGTGTTCTCGACAGTTTAGTAAAATAATATTTATATATTTACCACTGTACATCATGGATATACTAATTCGAAGTGGTGTCTATCAAACAAATTTGAAATGATATATAAAGTACCTGTATTCCTCCATGTTTCAAGGGCGTCGTTAGCGTCGAAATCATTATGTATTTTATATTTCAAATTATGATTTATAATGATAGAATTTATTTATTTCAGGGCTATAGGTAAGGAGGGCTTGGGATGGGGTGGGAGGAGCCGATGTTAAGTAAAAATTAAAAAAAATATTTTAGGTGAGATAGAAAATGAAATTTTTTCAGAAATATAGAAGGATTACTCCAATAACAAAATAAGTGTTAAATATATTTTTATTCTAAGAAAGAGGACTGAAAAAGGGTGATTATAATTTATTTTTTTGCACGGAAGAAAATTTAAATTTACCAAGTTTTAAAATACCCACTCATCATTAACCATATATTCTGAAATTTTGGAATTTAAAAATAGGAGCTGAGAAATGGCTTGTAGAAAAAAAAACCTCTCGATATGGTAGAAGATTGGAATTTTGTATATACGGACGAGAAAAATCTATAAATAAACGAGTACAAAAACTAAATATTACCTTAAATGCATTGCGATAACAAAGCTAAAAAACAAAAGATAAAATAGCGCCTAGATAATGGCGACATAGCGTCAAAAATAAACAATTTCTGGTAACATAATTTTGTGAACCCTGATATTCTTTAGAAAATCATAATGCTTATTAATCATTATGTGTCTGTAACAAATGATTTTATTTATTTATGCTTTTTGGGGAACTGTGATACTCTTTTATTCTGAATATTTCTGTAACAATGTCTATTAGTTATTTTATCTTATTTTATGGTTGTTATTAAGTTAATAACTGCTTTGTTAATAGGCTGCGTTTGTTTATGCACTCGGTTTGTGAACAAAGTCATATTTTGTCTCGAATATTAAATTTATTCTAATTTATTAATAGCCAAGATTGGTTTGTGATTGTCATAGTTATCTTAGGTTTGTAATATTATTATTATTATTATTATTATTATCATTATTATTATTATTAGCACCGCGTGTTACTACCCGTTCGGGTTATACGCACTTACGCTAATGTGTAATGGTAGGATGATTGTGAGATGAAATGGAGGACCTTAAGTTTAACGTGGAATCCGAACAACGGTGGAGGCCTGGCATTCTCAGGATTATACATTGAGGAACTATCAAACAGTAGGTAGCCAGATGTTGAACGTTATAATTTGATAGTTTTAGTGATGATTAACCGTGCGAATTCATTAATAAAGCCAAAAAATGTATTAACACAACGCACGCTATTTAATAGCAGTGATCTCATTTGTTTACATAATATGTAATATTATTTTAAATATAATTTATAAATAATATGATGAATAATATTTAAATATAATTTTGTACGATGGTGCTCTTCTATCCCATTGGCTCAATTCTTTAAACGTCATCGGCTTTCTAGTGTTGTCGGTATGAAAACTCGGTCACTAGCGAGTAACAGGTATTCCGTATCACACCAATTCTCAGTATTACGTTGGAAACATTCCAAAATTAACATGGTTGTGGTTCGACCTATGGCTTGCGAGATACTATCTTGCGACTTAGCTTGCTAACGAGTTTTCTCGCAAGTTATGATCTGAAATAAAATGGCATACAACCACTCACTTTGACGTAGAAATTTATAGGAAGCTTTCAAGATGCTGTGTGTTTTTATGTCCTAAAATATGTGTCCACTTGTGCTGTCCCAGCTCCTTCTGTATTCTTTGAGAGGAAATAAGGGGAGAATCGCAACATTGTCAGAGTAGGGTTTATGGGATCCATGCATGTAAGTTTAACCATAAAGTTTTTTTACTGTTGATTTCACGTGTGAATTGAACAATATTTTATTGCTATTTTGTTACAAGACGAAGAATATGGGAGGGTAGGTTAGATGAACCCTTGCTATGTTCAACTCAAAACTTGAGTTTTCCTCCAATTCACTCTAGTTAGTAAATATCTTTCTTAGAATAAATTACTATAGAATCTCTCTTTGTGAAAATATGTAGATTCCCCTAGCGGGCAGTAAAACATGTTACACAGAAAAGGTAGCGTAAGATTTTACCGTGATATTCTTTTCACACATATTTTTAAATAGAAATATATCTCATTATCTTATTACGATACCACTTATGACAGCTTTTAAAAAAGATATCTAATTTGACGATCGTAACTTTGAAGATAACGCTTCTGGACCATCTCGATAAAGTTATGACTCTAAATAATCTATAATACGTTATTTAGATTTAAAACTATTTTTAAAAAATATGCTTTATATGTAAAATCTCGGGATTTTTTTTTTAAAGCCCTTTCAGAATATACATATAAAGCTCCCCCATTCCAAAGCTATTTGAAACTTTACGATCTAATCTATAGTGCATATGTGAAGAAAATAACCACGTTTGCCTAAGTCATGTTCACCTAATCCACTTAGTGCTAACATGTCTCGCGGCATTGTTGGAACCAATATTTTGTCCATAGACGGAGCCTAACAATGCTTTTGGCAAGTTCTCGTTTCATTCTCCCTTCCCTATCAAAGATTTAAACAAATTAACAACGTTTTTATTTAATTCCAACTAAACAAAAAAAAGTTTTGGTTATGTTATGTTAAAAAATAAAAAGGGTTGAAATGTATCTAACTAAGGGGTTTCATTTTAGTGGATTAACGATTGCGGTTTTTGTGTGAATTTCTTCTTGAATTCCTTCTCCCTTTAACTGTTGAAGCTAGTGGTGAGAGGGTATGTAGATAAGTAGTAGATCTATGCACATCGGAACCCTCCTACAAAACTGACAAGTAAAAGCTCGAGACAAAACGCATTAACAATTCAGATTCCAACTGATGCGATGGTAAAAAAAAACAACTAGAAATTGAGGAAGATGGGGAGGAAGGGGTACGGATGAGTGAGAAAGACTCATTGAGGGTGAAAAAAAGGGGAGATTTTGTTAAGGAATAATAAAAAGGCTTAACTTGTCATGGTTTTGAGGTTTTAGTGAAAATGCTGGATACGGTTGTTTGTGTTTTCCTCCCCACCATATTCCTATAGCCATTTCACACTGGCATCCACGGTGTTCACGATAACCGTGGACGAAATAAATGTCCATGGACATGCCAATTCACACTGCAACCAAACGTCCGCGGACATTTTTGATGTCTACAAACTTGAGTTGCTATACTGTAGTGTAGTGTAGGCCATTACGGGCTCTTCAAAACGCCATTGCGCATGCTCAGTGTAAGTGGACGCCCTACCGATCGCCCGGAGAGTGATCTGAAAACATCCGTACCACGAACACCTAGGTCGTTCTGTGACACCGTGGATGCCGGTGGATGCCGGTGGATGCCAGTGTGACTTGTCCGATTTGATAGGCTGGGAAGCGATTTCTACAAAACTTCCAACCATAGATTCTACGGACACCGTGGATGCCAGTGTGAAATGGCCTTAAGAGTTTGTTTTGGAACGTTACAGTATAATCGCCGTATTCCCGGTGTATTGCAATCTAGTGTTTTCCTTAAATGGATCTCATCTTTCTCTCAACGCAAATGCGGGTACACTTTCTCTAAATTCAACCTTCATCATCCCTTACATATTGACGCAATTACTACATAAGCGTATAACCCGAATGGATAGTAAAACGCGGTGCTTAATAATATATATATTTATTAATTCATTAAATTTTTTATATACTTTTATTTATATTTCTTTCTTTCTACGCTTCACCCCCCACATTTGGATCAGCAAGTTGGCTGCCATGACAGTGCTAACCGTTAATCCTAAATACATTAACTTATTACTGTTAAAGACCTTAGCTTGCAGTGGAGAATGTAGACCGAAGCTGGATCAGCAAGTTGGCGGTGCCCATGAGCTATTAGCATGGTTATCATGGCAACGTCAATGCTACCAACCTCGCGACCTCTAATTAACCTGGAGTATCAGTGTGGCATCCAAATCATTGGTAGCATATCCAACTACTCAGTCAGGGATCCCGGGCTGGATTCTCAGCATGGCGGTAGTACTTTTATTATTTGTATTTTTTTTTTGTTTGTTATATCTTCGCCGTTAGGTTTTGTGAAAATGTGAACTTATAGTGAGTCAGTTGCTGATCAAGAAAGATAGTTTTGTAGATTTGAAGATTATTTTGATTTGTAACATGTATCCCCGTCACTTTCTTTCATAATATTAACATTGATCCACCTTATAGTGAGTGAGAGGTGCATCAAGAAATATTATTTGTGGGATAAAATGAATTCAAGTTTTTGCTTGTAACCTCCTCACTATCTTTGTTTCGTGGATCCCTACTATCCACGGCACAGCGCGTCCTCAGGCTGCAGATGAGGATACAGCCTTCATATATGAAGGGTAGCTGCGAATATATTGAATAAGCAGTCTTGGACAACCGATAGGGATGGTCCTCCAGCTTGGAGGTTAAGCGTGGGCATGATGAGCTTTCACCGTAAAAAAATCCCATCAAGAAATACCCAAAAGTTTGCCATGGTCGTTGCCAGTGTAAAATAGTCTGGAGATAAAATAGTCCTCCAAATGGATCCATGGGCGGGGATCTTATCGAGGGAGATATGAGATAGTAAATCTAGGAAAGATATTAGGTTTGGGACGTGAAATGTTCGGTTACATTGGCCAGGGGCATTACATTGATTAATAATTTAAGTAGTTTTGGATAAGATATTGTGGCTATACAATAGGTTAGATGGTCAGGAGATGGTAGGGTAGAATCAAGCGAATATATATTTATTCAGGAGAAATGGACACCCATAGCTTAGGCACAGGCTTTCTAATCCGCAGAAAAAGTATTCCATCAGCTAAGGCCATAAAATTAATTAACAATAGGATGTGAAGTATAATAGTAGCAAGGAGGTGGAATAATAAGTCATCACCAATGTGCATTGTCCTACAGAAGATAAAAGATAACCTAGATAATGCTAATTTATATAAAGAGCAAAAACACTTGTTTGGCCAGTTACTAACCTATCACATAAAATATGTGATGTGTGACTTTAATGCAAAGATAGGTAAGGAAGAATTCTTTAGAACTACAATAGGAAAGTAAAGTTTGCATGACGTCAGTAATGATGAGTGTAAGATAGATAAATTTTGCCACTTAAAATAACCTCATTGTAAAAAGTATTTGCTTCAAGCATACGGATATTCATAAATATACTTGGATCTCACCAGATGGAAATACACAATCAAATATATCACTTGCTGATAGACAAAAGATGTCATACAAGCTTACTGAATTTCATGTCTTATAGGAGCGTAGATTGCGATTCGGGCCACTACTTGGTAGTAGCAAAGCTTAGGGAACGTCTGTCACTAACAAAAAAAGGAAATCAAGTGGGAACGTTAGAAAAATACGATGTATTGACAGATGATGAATGTAGCAATAGATATTTAATTGAAATGGGTTTGCTGCTTTAGAGTGTCCATAGGAGGATTAGGAAAACATGCATCCAGAGAAACAGTGGGAAATCATCAGGAATAATATTTGAAATGCAGCAAAGAGTAGTATAAATATTCGCAAAAAGCGTAGCATGAAGCCATAGTTTGACAACAAATGTTCAAAATTAATAGAAGAGAGAAGGGAAGCATTTTTTTTTTTTGTAGAATCGTTTCTTACTACTAATTGAGGCTATACGCTTATGTACTAATTAAGTTAATGGCTTAGGGATTTGGAAGGTTACATTTAAAGTAAGTGTAGCCACATTTGCGTGGAGGGGGAATGGAAAAACATGTTGTAAAATCTACACTCAGTACACCCGACTGAGATTCGAACCTCGATTTCTCCGCTATCGGCAGTTTAGTCTACTGCAAGAGTAGCGTGTTAGACCACGTGCCCACCGAAGCGCGTGAAGCATAATTACATTGTCTAGAAGGTCCTAGTGGATTGAGCTTGATCATATTTAGCAATGCAAGAATGAAGGCCAGTGCCAAAAGGAGAGAGTATTTAAATGATACATTTAGTGAGTTTGAACAAAATAGCAAAAATGAGTATAGCAGGGAACTTTATTTAGTTATAACAATTATAGGAAAAGTTATTAGGCCATTGGCACTTTAGTGAAAGATTAAAATGGTAATCTGATGACAAATACGAATGATGTTTTGAGTAGATGGAATGACCACTTCAGGCTAGTCTTGAATGTTCATTAAAGATCCGACACGAGTAAGGGTATCAAAATCCATACTGTTAAACTTATAGTTTCATAGCCAGGCATTAGTGAAGTCAAAGAAGCTATTAAGAAGTTAATAAATAACCATAAATCTCCAGGTTTTTATTTAATTCCAACAGAGTTAATAAAGGAAGGTGGTGAAATGTTAATAAAGAAAATTCATAAACTGCTAAAGTTCCATATGGAACCGTGAGGTACTACTACACGAATGGAAGAAAGGTATTATAATACCTATTTTCAATAAAAATGTGTATAAAACAAAGTATAATAATTATGGATGTATCTCACTACCACCAACCTACTATACAATTTTATCTAATTTAATTTTAATAAGATTGACGCCATATACAGTGGAAATATTTGGGGATCATCGGTGTGGACGAAATAAATCAACAACGGATCAGATATTTACTATTCAGCAAATATTAGGGAAAAAATGGTAACACAATATGACGGTTCATCATAGATTTTAAAAAGGTCTGTGATTCAATTAAACGAAACAAATTATATTACATTTTAGTTATATTTGGGATACCAAAAAACTTTTCAAGCTAATTGAGGTATGTTTAACTGAAACGCATTGCAAGGTACGGGTTGAATGTCACTTATCAGACACTTTTGAAATACATATAGGTTGAAACAAGGAGACACACTTTCCGAATTGCTTCTTAATTTAGAATGAGAGTATATTATTAGGTTAATGCAAGATGATAGGCAAGGGTTGACATTAAACGGTAAGATGCAGCTATTAGGGTATAGAGATGATTTAACTTTACAAGCTGTTGCAAGACATGCAGCCATTTTATTAGAGGTTTAGAAGTTAATGCTGAAAAGATTAAGTATATGATCACACAGATAACACAGATTAGGGACAATAATTTAGAGATTTTTTTTCGAACAACATATCATTTGAAAGGATTAATGATTTTAAATATTTAAGAAAACTATTAATTAGCAATAACATTACTAGATTGGAAATTAAAAAAAGAAAACAGTTGGGAATGCTATTACTTGCTCAGTAAAATGTTGAAAGCTCGCCTGCTGTCAAGGAATGTAAAACTAAGAATATTCAAACATTAATTTTACCAGTTGTTCTATATGAGTCTGAAACATGGTTTCTTGCCTTATATGACGTAAACTAATTTAAGGTGTTCGAAAAAAAATTCTAGGAAGTTATTTGGTTCAAAAAGGGATGAGGCTACTGGATAGTGGAGGAGGTTACATAATGATAAGTTACATACCTTGTACTCATCACAATACCACAATACATGGTTAGGATAATAAAGACTCGTAGATTACGGTGGGCAGAGCATACATCACTTATGGGAGAATCTATAACGGTGTTCAGAGTATTGACTGGTAAACCCAATGGAAAGAGACCAAAGGTAAGTTCTAGATGCAAATGGGAGGATAACATTAGAATTGACCTGAAAGAGATAGGGTTAAATAAGGGGAACTAGATATTAATTATGTGTTTAACTATTTTAACAATAAAAAATTTAATAAACTGAAATAAGCTATTCAATTATTTATTGAATATAATAATCTTAAAATTATTCATGAACACCTTAAAAACATAAAATAGCTGGTTATTCTTAAAACAATTGTGTAACTATATTTGATATGGTGCGGCGCGGTGTCGGTGGGGTTGTTGATAAAAGTACAATAATCAAATTTAAATTAAATTAAACTCTAGGTATAATAAAACTAAATTTAAAAAAATATTTTAAACGTTTTTAAAGTATTCATAAAAACCATAAAATCTCAAAATATATGATCATAACTACTCAAAATCAATAGTATGAATAGTATGAATGTATAAATATCTCTAAACTTAAATATCATTACTAAACCCTCAAACCCTCAAAATAATTCTACCTGATCCACCACTTAATTTCATTGGGGAGGATAAATGCTGGTATAACATCATCATGAAAACTAAATAGCCACTGACGCCTTGAAAGGGGAGGGGAAGGGGTGGAAATGAATTCTCAAGTTCAGGTTAGGCTAGGGTACCAGTGTCTCTACTATATTGGAGGTGGGGGAGGAAGCTGGGGTTGACGGTATCTCCACAGTGTGGAGGTGCTACTATGCGTGTGGAGGTACATTGTTAACCTTATGGGAGACAGTGGCTCAGAACTCTCATTTTAACCACTATTAAAACGTGGGCAGTATATACTGATTTTTGTAGAAAGTCCGTTTTGAAAGGGCTTTCTTCCTTCCAAATTCCTACTACTCTGGTAGGGAACAAGACCTTTCAGAAATAACTTACTACATAAATAACAGTGTATATGTTTCTTTTTTATGGGAATTTTTATGCATCAAATTGTCACCCCTCGCTCTGTAACCTAGTAACGTGGGTCCAGTATTTGTCAGGATGGGCTATGGCCGAGGATAGGTAGGGGGAAGTGATTGATGTTCAACTTGGATTTTTAAGGTTTTTATTAGTACTACTATGTCTATTACAAATATTATATGATAGTTATATAAGGATGAAAGAACTTAAAGAATATTCAGAAACTTGTGACAAAACGAGGTGTTACTAGGAATAACCAATGACTCGTCTGACTCCTAGGAGTTCTCTACATAGTCTTCGAACCCCGGTACCCTGGGCTCGAGCGGTAGCCCTCTTCTACAAATATTGATGAATCTGCGTCCTAGCCCGCATAGTCCCGAATCGGGCAGAGTAACCTCTATACTGCGATGTTTAGTCAGCCACGATGGCCGGATCCCCTACATTTTATCTTGCCCTCTGGCCTGGTTTCTGACTAAGGAATGCTGCCACTGTTTTATGTGGTCAGCTCCTCTATTCTAATTGTTTACAGGCTTATCACATCAACCCTCAACACTCAACTATCATACAACAATCCATAATACACAATATTATACAAATACGCCTTCCAAATTGGGCCGTGCGGTTACAACATATTAGATATTAACTCAAATTGTCATTGCACGTTTACAGCACATAACTTTTGCCAAATAGAACTTGTGAATTAAACTTGTCAAGAAAATAAAATTCAAAGGTGAATTTCATTGCTCTAACTCTAGTTAGTTTCTAAATATTATTTTCTCTAACTTCAAAAATAAGTACTTATTTAAAATCAGTACCTATGAGTGTACTACCGCATGTTCTGTAGGACAATAGGACAACACTCCCCAAAAATCAGTACGTATTGTTGCCCTAACTATACCACCTCTCTTACAGACCAGTAAATTCATTGTTTGGTCTTGTGATGAAAAAGTTATAACAATTACAGACGTGCGCTGAAGCGGATACTAAAGAGAAAATAAAAGATGGAAGTGCGCAATATTGGTTGATGAGCTGAGGAAAAATCAAGCATTTATTGGAGGGTGTAGAATTTGGTTTTTAATGTAATTAAAAGTTAAGTAAAATGCTACGAATACTACAGAATGATCTATCTATCTGATTTGAAAATTTGACCATTATAATATCAAATTAGATTTTTTTCTTATTTTTCCTCTACTTTAAGATATGAGCTTGCTATTGAGTTTGCGTTACGTATGAGCAATAACTGTGGCCAATGGGATGCGAGCTGATCAAAACACCAGCCCAGTAGCATGTATGATGCGAGCTGGAAGGTGGTGGGTGCACACTTGACATTGCATCGCCACGGAAGATATTCTTTTCTGCCGTCTGAAACAGGCAATAGCAAGCAGATCCCAAAAAGTGTGCGCTACACTTTCGGCTAAGATAATTGTTAAAATATCTCAAAATATTATTTATTAGTAAACCAATCTTATTTAACCTTCAATCAAAACATTTTTCTTAGAAATATCAACTATTCAAATCCTCATGGGATTCTCCTACTTATATTATTTTGTATGAAAATGGGAGAATCGAGAATGTTTTCCTAACTGGCGTGGTGCTATACGAGCCGATATGATAATCTTTAACTCTCTAGTGTCAAGGTCACACACGTAGGTGACCTAATTCTCAAAGGTAGTTTCCAAAAATTCTTATTTGTTTACAACCTGTCTTACTACCCGTCTGGGCTATCCGCATATTAATACTGATGGAGTAGGTTTGAGGAAAGTATAATTAGAGAAAATGTCAATCCAGTTGCCTGGAGGGAGAATGGGAAACCCTTTAGAAAAAAACACCCTCAATACACCGGAAAGAAGATTCGAGCCCCGACCTCCCCGTCATCAGCAAACAAAACCAGACTAGACTAATGCCTTAGTTCATGCATCCACCCGTATGAGTCGGAATACAAATTCCTCAATAATATTGACGGGACCTATAAAACAGTATGGCCATCCGAGTTGTTTGACTTTCCCGGAAGGCCAAAATTTGCGTCGCGGGTACATAAGAGTACATTAGGCTTGGAATTTCCCTAACAATTTCCCCTGCTGGTCCATAGCAACAAAATAATACCATATATACAGTTTGTATCATGATTCTTTTTTTAGAAATAATTTGGTAATAAAAGCCTATCTTATCCTGATATTAGTGGACTGAAGAAAACTTGTAACTAGCATATGCACACTCTTGTGTTCAATCGAAACACAGAATCATATACATCAAAAATAAGAACATTCAATTCAATGAACTCTCCAAGGTGGGTTTTACAATTTCAAGTGGTGTCTAAAATAATTTATTTTTGTTCTTATAGACTAAATTTCTGACTCATTTATGCTGGCTTACTGCTGACATGAAGGTTGGAGTTCAAATCCTGGCCGGGTAGATTGATGATTTTTTCAGATTTGTTTTTCCACTCTCCCTCTACTCAAATACAGGTGTGGTAGTAAGACGTGGGGTAGAATAAAGATATGTGTTTGAGCGCATTCTACAACACAAGTATTACAATCGCTGATGATGTAGGATTTATCTTTTTAGACTTTTAAAGTTGTTGACAGAGGTTAGTTTTCCAAACACAGCCAAAATAAAATAAAACAGTTAAAATATGCCATGGTATGACGTTATTTTGTATCGTGTTTATTTTCTTCAATGTTTACATTGTCAGAAAATGTTGTCTTCCATCCCCCAATTCCACCCGAACCCCCATGCCCCAACCCCTTCCAAGAGATTGCAGACCCGTCGTTGGATTTATAAACTGGGTGGGTTTGCATAATTCATGACCGTGGGCCCTCCCTATCCCTGCACCTTCAAACCCCAATCATGATGGACGGTGTGATAAGAGTCGTGTTATTACGAGGTTGGATTAAGGTTTTCTGTCACCACCCCCTACCCCTCATCCCCTCTTTTCTTCGCATTTGTCTGCGCGTAATGGTACATTTTTATGGGCTGTAGATTTATGAGGCAAAATGGTGGCGGCAATATTACATTTAAAACGTCGAGAGTAAGTGGTCCTCGATTGTAAAAATAACTGTGGAATAATTTGGCCAATAAAAAACCCACTATGGGGAAAAGGTGTGGGGAGGCAAGTAACTTAGAATAGTATCCATCCCCCCCCCCCCCTTCCTTATGCCGCAAGACTGAGTA
This sequence comes from Timema podura, assembly GCA_033556935.1. Lineage (NCBI taxonomy): Eukaryota > Metazoa > Arthropoda > Insecta > Phasmatodea > Timematidae > Timema > Timema podura. The sequence goes on along the minus strand of JAVRXN010000010.1, from coordinate 64,787,189 downwards.
CGTGATTCCAATCAGACTTGAAGATTTAAGCTACAAGGAAAAGAAACCCTTATCTTTGTCTTTTTCACGAAAAAACTTTCTGTAAACATCACAAATAATTTAATAAGACGTGGTATTTTATTTTAGTTTGGGAGAAAATTGGTACTTCTTTAAGTGTCGGAAAGGGAGATAAATTTTCCCTATTAAAATACAGGTTGATAGCATAGCATAGCATATTATTACAGTAACTCTTAGGCCACTTCACTGACTTTTTTTCTTTTCTTTTTTTTATCTTTGATTAACAATGTTGAAATATGTATTGCTATCCGTAAACTAAAATTCAAATATTAGGATTTACGCTAAATTTTCGATTATTTAAAAAAATCCAAACAAATAACTTAAATTATTAAGTTAGTCCAATTTTTAAAATTACATATCTATACAACGTTTTCGCCAAATAAACATATTTCCTAGCCTAACATTTAAAATAATTAATGTATCTGGCGATATGGTTTTACTTATTTCAGTGGCTTTCATTTATATGACAAATCTATAGCCAGTAGGTCTACCCCCTCCACAACAATAACTAATTCATTGTATTTATGTGGATGATTCTTGTGAAAACAAAAAAAAATTACATTAACGTTTTTAAGGAGGTAGAGGGAGAAGGTATTTCCGCATTCATTGAATACTTATTTTTGCGATGAGATTTATCTTAACTGATCTCTTATTCACAACTCTTTGAGTGTTTATTTGATTTGAGATTGTTGATTGTAACAATATAATACTATTACATGAGTGAAAGTTATAGTGTGACTACTTTTTATCTGTAACAACCCTCACTACAGTAATTAGAAATTAAGTGGTCAAAGGTGGTATTGGAAAAAAATGTTTGACCTGCGGTGGCAGATATTTAAGTCCCAAACAGGTTATGTCAAGAAATGCTTTTTAACGTTAATTATTTCTTGAAGCCATTTAAAGTGCTTTAAAATATAACGCGTTTGTAACTGAAAGGAGTTTTAAAAGATTCCAATAAGCAATGATTCTAGACATTGAAGAGGAATACAAAAATACATTCTAACCATACGTTCATAAAAAGGGGTAAAGTAATAAATTATCATCAGCTCCATGAATTATTGTTATATATTATGATATAAGCTTCATGTATATAAACCCAAGTAGTCGTGAGCCCAGCTAATAAAACTGAAGAATTTTAATTAATCAAAAATATCTCGCTGCCATGATCGCTGGGGTCTCTGTCAATAGATAATGCCACTCTGACAGCCTAGAGAAAAACAAGCTAAAATTGTCAACAGGATTCGTTCTTTATTCTCCCTCTTTTTCAACAGGCCAATTAGAGGGGTGAGATTAGGGAGTCCTTTTTCTATCCATAGTAGCAGACATTTACATCAAGTTGGCCAGCCACATTTTCCAAATAATTTAAAATTCATACAGTGGCCGGTGGTACGTCTTGTACTCATAAGTGCCCGAAACTCAGCGTTTTCGCTATTAATTTACTCAAATTTTAAAGATTTGTGTATGATGAGCAAACTTGATTTCAATCTGGCCTGCCACAATTTTTCATAAATCCAATCTTATAATTGATTATACCATTCATTTTTTCTCATATTTACCCAAAATTCAGCTTTTGTATAGTTAATTTACGCCCATGGCAACCATTTTAAGGTAGTGGGCCAGTTCGATGTTGAAGTTGGCCCACCACATTTTCGAAATAATTTTTTTAAGCCATACGTTTATCCTCCGTTTGTTCCCGAAATTCAGCTTTTGTATGGTAAAATTACGTTTGTTACAACAATTTTGAGTCCGGTGTCCACTGCATTGGGGTGGATTGCTTAGTACCGCGTACTGAGGGGAAGAGAGTTTGTGCGTCGATTGGAGCGAAGAGGGAAGGTTAACATTTTTAGCATAAAGGTTCATACTTTCATACTTTATCTACTTCAATAGAATGTGGATAAAATTGGTAACGCTGAGGGGTTGGTTTTGGCAGGATTTGCATGACTTTCTTTTTACTTTCTCTCTATCTTACAGGTAGAGAAAGTATTGTGATCGTCAAAAAAATCGAACTCGAGATTTTGATGAATTTTGACGTTTCAATACTTCCTGAATCCGAAAAAGTGGTTTTTGAATTTCCGTCTGTCTGTCTGTCTGTCTGTCTGTCTGTCTGTCTGTACCTCCAACTAGAGCCTAAACTATTTTACCGATTGAGCTGAAACTTGATATCTAGGGTTTTCATAGGGTTGCCCCGAGGGGTTTTTGGAATTGGATATCTACCCCTAAAATTAAGGGTAGTTTACTGAAGGGAAAAAAGAGAAAAAGTAGATTTTCTCAAAATCGGCTCTAACGATTTTGATTAAATTTCATTTATGAACATTAATAAATATTCCAACAATCCCAAATGGCAATCGCTTATATGTCCGGGCAAAATTCGCTTTATAATAGCTCCACGAGTTGATGCGTAATTAACATTTATTTATAATAGCTCGAAACTATTTATGATATGAAATTATTGCATTACAAATATTATATATATTTAATACAATATTATTCGAAACATATTTTTATAAAATCAATAATTTTCATTCTATACGCAATTATATATATATTTTTAGCTTTTTGGACATTAAAGCTTAAGTATTGCGATCGTAAAAAAAACTAACCTGAAATGTTGATGGATTTCGACGTCTCATGACCCCCCGAACCCTAAAAAATAGTCTTTGCAATGCCGTATGTCTGTGTGTCTATTAAAACTTAAAATTAAGGGTAGTTTACTGAAGGGCAAAAAGAGAAAAAGTCGATTTTCTCAAAATCGGCTCTAACGATTTTGATTAAATTTCATTTATGAACATAAATAAATATTCCAAACAAAATGGCTACTCTCAATATTTCGGCAAAATCGTTTTAAGGGCTCCGGTCTGAAGCGTAAATTAACATTTTTTATAATAGCTCCGAAACTATTTGAGATATGAAATTACTTAGCATTACAAATATGTATATATTTATAATACAAATATTTTATTCGAAACATATTTTTATAAAATATATAACTTTCAATATATACGCAATTATATTTATATTTTTAACTTTTTGGGCATTAAAGCTTAAGTATTGCGACCGTAAGAAAAACTAACCTGAAATGTTGATGGATGTCGACGTCTCATGACCCCCCGAACCCTTAAAAATAGTCTTTGCAATGCCGTCTGTCTGTGTGTCTATTAAAACTTAAAATTAAGGGTAGTTTACTGAATGGCAAAAAGAGAAAAAGTCGATTTTCTCAAAATCGGCTCCAACGATTTTGATTAAATTTCATTTATAAACATTAATAAATATTCCAAACAAAATGGCTACCCTCAATATTTCGGCAAAATGGCTTTAAGGGTTCCGGTCTGATGCGTAAATTAACATTTTTTTAAATAGCTCCGAAACTATTTGAGATATGAAATTACTTAGCATTACAAATATGTATATATATTTATAATACAGATATTTTATCTGAAACATATTTTTATAAAATCAATAACTTTCAATATATACGCAATTATATGAATTTTTTTTAACTTTTTGGACATTAAAGTTTAAGTATTGCGACCGTAAAAAAAAAACTAACCTGAAATGTTGATGGATGTCGACGTCTCATGACCCCCCGAACCCTAAAAAATAGTCTTTGCAATGCCGTCTGTCTGTGTGTCTATAAAAACTTAAAATTAAGGGTAGTTTACTGAAGGGCGAAAAGAGAAAAATTTGGTTTTCTCAAAATCTGCTCAAACGATTTTGATTAAAATTCGTATATAGGCGTTGATTAAGATTATAAATAAACTGGCTATTTTCATTTTTCTATGAAAATGATTTTTAGGGTACTTTACAGAAGCGTTAATTTCCATATCTCCACAACTATTGGAGAAACTAAACAACTTATCATTGCAAAATTGTAGGACTATTAGAAATAAAAAACTTTTATTTGACATATATTTTTATAAAAGCAGCAGTTTCTGAGATATTTGCAAATATATTAATACAATTTTGTGAACTTTAGTTGTAAACATATACTACTTAAGTCTTAACGCAATAATTCTCCAATGCCATAGAGTAATTAAATATAAGTATCTAAAAAAGTATGTTATTTTTCTTTAAATCTCTTAGGAGAAATGTTTGCATAGCAATGATTTATCTTCATTTTAGACTCAATATTCAATATTTACATTTTTTATTGGTCAAAATGTATAAATGAATAATTAAATATCAATGCGATGACTTGAAGATCTGCAACACCTTATAAAATGTTAAAACTTAAACCAGAATCGAAATTTTAATACCAAGTGTTGACCCTTGTGGAAGACATTAAACTGTTTGAAATGTTCTTAGGTGGACAAAGATGCGCCTCTTTTCTCATTGATTCTATATCATTGTATATTATTTTATGCGTGTTCTTATGTGGAGTGGTGATGATACAATGTACATTATTCCGTTCAGAAATCTTACGAGTTTATAGAAAGAGAGAGAAAGTCTGTGCGGTGCTCCGTACCATTTATTTCTTTAAATAATTTTTAGTACAGGCTTAATTAAACATAACTATTCATTACTCTGACTTTAACAATTCCTTATAGCACTAGTAAGTTATATAACACACTATAAATTTACTCTATTTTTAAACTACAAAGATAATTAGAGGAATTGGACAAGTATTTGAGAGCGAAGAAAAAAGGTTTCCAGAGCGTTATTTAGTTTACAACATCAATAGTAATAATAATAATAATCACTCATAATAATAGTAATAGCAATAATAGTAAGCAATAATTCTAGTAATAGTAGTAACATGTCTACCAAACTCGATAATACAAATAGTACTCTAATGTTACATCATGATGTTATTATTATTTATTTCTTGTTACCATCTTAATAGGTCAGAAGATAGTTTAGTTCAGGAAATATATACAAATATCGGCCAACCGCACTATAATAGTATTACTATACACCGCGTCTTACTACCCATCCTGGCTATACAAATATTACTACGCTAATGGGGTAGGCAGGCAGGCATAGCTACGAAATTCTTGCATTTAAGATTGAATGGATTTTAGGAGTTTAAAATACGCCCAAAAATGCAAGTTTATTTATCCATAAAACACCAGTAAACTTGATCACTGGTTTCATTATAGTTAGATTATAATTTGTTTGGCCAAATTAAATTTAGTTAGACTAGGCTATATTTGGTTAGGTTAGGTTTTTTTGAGTTAGGTGTTTTCAAATAGTTTGGAGCTAGTTATTATTTCTTAAAATATTATCTATATGGGTATAAGACCGACCTGAATATCCCAGTAGGAGAGCATTGCTGCGTGAATCTAATAATTTCATTTTTTTCCATGTATAATTTCTCAATACATTAGTTTTTTTAACTGCACATAATCTGTAATAATTGTTAGCATCAACATATTGTGCGAAATTAATATGTTTGTGAGAAGGTGGAACAATATCTGTTTTAATTATTATGAAAAATTTCAAACACTTCAATTGTTTTAATCATAACGTATCTAACACCTATTTCAAAGTTTTAGTGCCCCACCAAAACTTTGTTCATATTGCGCAAATTTTGAGTGTGACCAAATATGCTTATTGGGCACTGTTCAAAACTTATGACCCCAGAATTTTTTTTTTAAACTTTGTCTGGCTTAAGAAAATGAGCGATCTTGGTTACGAATGAAACGAAACTTAATGAATAAAAAATAATTGCTCTTTTAAAGCCTTTTTTTCCTGGTACTTAGTTTTGCCCATAGATAACTTGTGTAAGCCTTAAACTGACCCTAAAATAATCTCTACCCATAATTCTATCTTCATTTATAAATAGAGGCTAATAGAAAAAAATAGTACTATATTTGACCACATGGGAGATCCACTATCGTACTAAGCATTTTATGAAAGTTTAATTATTATCATTAGCACCGCGTCTTACTACTCGTTCGGGTTGTACACACTTACGCTAATGTGCAATGGGAAGGTGATTGTGAAATGAAATGGAGGACCTACAGTTTAACGTGGAATCCGAACCACGGTGGAGGCCTGGCATTCCTCATATTCACAAGTTGTGATTAATACACATCTTGTCAGAGGTGAAGGAAGGGTTTGGAAATCAGATAAATCTGTGCCGGGACCGAGGATTGAACCCCGGACCCTCAACACAGAAGTTCGACACCTTACCCCTAGACCGCCAGGTCACCCTGAAAGTTAAACAAATCAGGCTGGGCTGGGTTGTTGCTGGGACTAGGCTATGTGAAGAAAGGTTATGTTACTGTTGGAACTACACTGAACAAAACAAGGTGAAACCTTAAACAAACATGTGTCAAATTGCCGCATCCACATGAATTAGAGGGGCACTTAGGGCACTGGAAGGTTGATTTTTGTTCTAGTCGCGCTTTGGCTGGCCAGAACGCGAAATAAATTTCCCCCTTTCAATATTTCGTGATTTGACATGGTGAGCTGGTCAATGTGCTAAGAACTCAGCCACATGTTTAAGAAACCGGGTCTGACCTTGGCCGAAATATTGTAACCTTATAACTTAACAGGTTAAAACCTGTTCTAATTTAGAAAAAATCCATCAAAAAGAAGAAGTCAAATACCAAAGTTTGATAGTCGTAATGGGCGAATTACCGCAATACATTATATGGACCTACGTGGGGTGGATTATTCTGTACAAGCCTCAACGCTGGAAATTTCAAATTAGAATTGCTTATGTCAGGTCTCAAAAGGGAAGCCACCCGCTGGGCAGCTAAGCACGTTTTTATTTGGGAAAATCACACAGACGTCCGCAAAGCCTCGTGATCCAAATATTTGAATATTTATCAGCAGAATTGGTTCCTGATGCAGCATGTCTTCAAATTACACTAAGGGTGGGTATTTACACAAAATAACTACCCAGGTGAGTTTCATGACTTGGAAAATTGAATAATGTTGGCTGGTGAGTCATATACAGTACCTTTTCCCGAGACACGTTCGAAACATTCCAATATCAGAAGATGTGAGAACTATAACACACATGTGCTGAATATTGGAAGCAATAAACGACTGCTACGGTTGGGAAAACATGCTCAAGATACAAAGGCCAGAATCAGATGGGAATAATTGGGAACTAACTTGGTTATGAAGTCCACGACCTAAATTAAGGTTACAAGCGTTTGAGGCAACAGTTATCAACGCTTTATAAAGAAATCGAATTCGCTATGGTAATCAAAATAGCGTCTGGGGGTTGGGTGGCAACCAACAGATCATCGGATAGTTGACGGTATGGTTGGCTGAAGGAAACCACCTTGGACCAATTTGCAAAAGTCAGCCAACTTTAAAAATTTTAACTGGGAATGTGGATATAACGGGAGTGTGTTCCAAGCTTAGGCTTAGCATTCTCGAAAAGAGGATGAAGTAATGAAATGGCATAAGTTCTGGTGGGACAAAAACCATAAAACAATGGGGCCTAGCAGATGAAAAGGAAACCCCAAGGAAAAACTGGAAGTATAAAATAAAATAGAAAGTATGAATTTCAGTGAAATTTAATTAAACACTTCTACCAGGCCAGCGCAGCTATTTGACGCCCAAACGCCCCAGCTTAGCAGTAGGGTTGGAGAATCCCAACGGCAGGAGGTTAATAGATTTGAAGGCAACACCCACGTTAGCCAAAATCTGAACCTCACGACAAAGGGGTGATGCCAGAAACGCCTAACCGGAAAACACACGTGTAAAACGACGCTTCTGGAGGAATACAGGCCACCACACTCCCAACGGATTGAACAACTAGGATGGTGATGAGTCAATGTGATGGTGATGCTTATAATCTAGAGTGCGACAAGGATATCTTCGAGGGGAGCTACGCCGATAGAAATGCTTACAAATGAGATATGACTACCGTTCTGAGTTAGACGTACATACGACCCTGCATACATACTTTATAGAGAAGTGATACCACAAGAAGGTATGCCTTTTCGTCACGGAAGTTATCAGGTGACTCTCAGTATTAGACTTAGTCCTTGGCGAGGGAAATCATCTAGATAAGGGACTTTAGAACAGAAAGAGCGAAGCGATGAAAGAAGATGTCTTGTCCGTCACTAAAGTTAGCAGGTGACGCCCAGCATTTAACGTAGTCCTTGGCGAGGAAAAGCACCCAGAAAAAGAACTTAAGAAAGCAAAGAGCAACGCCAATATAACATATGCTTTGATTTCCAGAGAAGTGATTAGGTATCGCTCAACGTTGGGGGCAGTCTTTAGAAAAGGGAAAAACTCATTCAAGTGACTTCAAGAATATAAAGAGAAAGACAGCGTGTTTTGAACCTTAGCAGATGGGGCCCATCTTTTGACCACTTTCACTGCTGGAAAAAAGATGAAAGCTTACAGCCATGACAGGCATGGGAGTAGACAAAAGAATGGAGTTGCCGACAACGTACTCTTGTTTAATCAGAAAAGTCCCGTTCACATAAAATAAGAAAGGCGGTAGACTTTTGCGCAAGAAATCTATACGTTTCAACTCCTAGTTCTTATCAAATAAGTAACTAGGCATGTATAGTAAATTAAATATAGATCAGCAGCTTTCCTGAAAGAAATGTGTAATATGCCGGGAACCAGCCAGAAGATCATGTGAATAATATAACTGTGTTTGCCACATTGAACCCAATATGTCCTTGGCCAAAACCAAGTAAAAAACCGCGAGACTAGCATTTTAGAGTATCTACCTTTTTTGTGAAAAGCCTACATGTGTTAGCTTAGTAGTAATGGAGCTATCCAGGATACCAAACGACTCGTAGACCCCATGTTGGGGATAAAATTACCTCATACACATTCCACATTTGTGTGTATTAGATAGGAAAGAATGAGTGTTGGTATTGTGACAACATTAGTTAAATAATAATTATTATTACACCTATCGGTCTGTTTATTTTGAACATTTTCTGTTGAACTAATTGATGTACCAACCACAGTGTGGAAGTTAAATTATGAATAAACTTATACGTTACTTAATTCATATAACATTTAAATAATAAAGTGTAGATCTTGATAACTCTTAGTCCCCTGGAATGTAGTCAAAGAGAAAATAAGGAAATGTTCCAGGAGGTTCTCGGGTTCCTAAGAATGTAAAGGATATATATAATAATTCATATAGCACGGGTAGTCCTACAAAACCTAAAAGAATGGTATCACTAAACACAATATAAATGGGTTTTCTACAAGCCTATTTAAACTGTTACTCTAAGGCTGTGCCCAAACTCTAAAATAAATAATCTTAATAGTAATGTTCTTAACCTTAAATATTGAAGGTTACACGTGCTTAGATATTTAGCATAAGGTAAAACATCTAAAATATTTTTAAATAAGCTATATTAATTTGAAATAGTAAATTTAAAATTTCTTCAAAAACATACCTTTTGGACTGTTTAGGGAAATAATGTCCTAAAAGGGAGAGCTCAACACTACTCGATGATGGTAGTTCACTGAAGTGCTTAAATTGTTGAGTATTTGCAATATCTGCTTTGGAGACGGTCAACCATAGCGTAGCTCTTGTTTCATTTAGTAATGTGAAGAGAATCTGGCTCATGAACTACCAATTGCACGGCATTTTTCTGTGACGTGTAATAATGATTTTAATGATTTACCCTATCATCCGTTTTAGTGTTTAGAAACTATTGCTTCGGCAGAAATGAAACCTTTTATTCTCTGACCTGAGACACGTTCAGCGTTATTTTCAACACGCTGAGGAAATACAAAATAAGGGAGGGAACTCACAGTATTTTGTGTAAAATAGAGTTTACATACAGTAGAGTAACGGGGTAGATTCATCTGGCAGTAAAGGTACCAATATGTTGGTCCCTGGATACCTTTGATTTCCATAATTTATTTATTTAAATTGGTTGTGCAGTGGTTCTGCAACTGAGCAAAATAATTGAACTCAACTCCACTGCCTACTTCTGGTGATACTTATCGCTATCAAGTGATACATCAGTGTGTCTGATTTCTAGGTCTGAAATCTCTTTACTGTTGAATATGATGCAAAATTTTTACTTTCAAAAGTCAGTACATATCTAATATATTCCCTTTTCAAGGAAAAATTAATTATTTTTTGTAAATACTTGTCTATATATCTAGTTGAGGAGAATATCCACCGATGTTAAATGTCTCCTGAAGGGACCTGAACTCTGGCTTCTTGAATTAATTTAAGGTAAGCTAGGTTTATGCTAGCTTTAATGAAATTGAAGTTTTTCACTTCCTCGATCCTGCATATATTGAGAAAATCCATTTGTACTTCCTCGTAGAGTGGGACTTAGCACGCTGCTTCCACAAATGTTTCGATTTATTTTTAAAGAAAGCCCACGGCTAAAAATGAACCGCAATTTTTATGCCTTTTTAAACGTTCAAAGAAAAGTCTGTGCAGCTAATTCGTAAAAGAAAAGTTACCTAGTGTGAGGTCTCACTAAACTATTTTTTGATACATTATCGAATAATAATAATCTATTTAGGCTATTGACTTTCAAAGAGCATACAGTACCATAAAGTTAGCTTTGGAAAGTAGCTATCTCTCCCCTCTGAATTATATTTCGTTTGGATCGTATGATGTTTGTATTTCATTCGAAATTAATCTTCTAACGGAAGACGGAATGTAACTGAGATAGTCATTATATTCAAATGCTACATTCAGGCACATTGATCACGGCATCAAGTTCGTCCTTTTAATTGCGCATATTCAGATTTCTATCTTTTTGGTTCTTAATGATTAAGAAATGGCTTTCTATTCGAAAGTGTAAATAGCCTCGAATAAAATTTCATAATAGTATATTTTATAAAATGTTGTGTCGTGCTCGTGTATTAAACCATTGTCTTTTAATAGGTCGCGTGATTTTTAAAGTGCCTTAAGGAGAAGTATTTTTCCCCTTTCGTTGATCAGAGCCCTAGTGGGTGACTTGAATCAGGAAGGGCCTTTGTCGCAGTAAATTAATTACATTGCTTTCCTATAAGCTTCAAGACAGTCTTGACTTAGTTGCAGGGGAGAGGTTGAATAGAGTAAGGATATAGGGAGAAGAGAGGATGAGAGGTGGGGGATAAGAAGAAAGTCGTTAAAACAAGGGTGAAAAAAGGTTTTTTCTCTCGCCCTGAGAAACATTAAAGAAGGCAAATTATCACAGATTCATTGACGCTCCTCTGTTAACTTCTTGAGGCTTGGCGCGTTTCCAATAAGTTTTCAATCACAAAAATAAGAGATAAATTGAATTTGAGACTAGGGGGCTCAAATTTGTCTCCCCTTCTATCTGCTTAGCAAAATACATTGAAGGAACATGACTTTTTTTTTAATATAAAACGGAGAGAGCATTTGTTGTGTTTGTTAATTAAAATGAGAAAGTTGGTTACTCTAAGGTTAAAAAAGAAATTCGACTATCCTGCCAAAATTACCACCTTGCTCTTATTATTTGACATAAAAACAATTTTCTTATAATACACCAATTTATTTTTAAATAAGCTTACTATTAATTATATTTCAAGAAAATGCTGGTTTGTTTCTCATATTTATTTTGATAGCCAATTTTTGAAACTTTATCATAAAATCTGAATTACACACAATTTTTTCTTCTACTTATAGATATACTCGATTATTAGATTTAATAATCTATATGGTTTCTTGCAGGCACTTAGCAATTAGAGCTGGGCGATTTAAGGATTTTCACATCACACTACATCATCTCCATTAAATCAGTATTTATGATATATCGTGATTTAGCTTTTTGAGTTGTAAAGGTTATGTTCAGCGGTTGAGAAAGATTTTAAAAAATGGGAGGGGGGTGGAGGAGACTATTTAGTTAACAGTCATGACCTCTAATCATTAAATAAATGTATACAATTATTGCTAGGAATAGGCGAATAGATCTTTGTTAAGCTTATATTCTATAAATAGAAAAAGCTCAAAAGAAAAACACATGAAATAAGAATAAAATATTTTTTTAAAAACTATCGTGCTTGATAATGGTGCGGCACTCGTTATTTGTTGAGACCTAATCTAGTTTTGATATTAATATATTTAATATCTATAACACAAATAATTATACTTAATGGAGACTCGATTAATTTTCTAAAATTCCCAATTGGAAAAAGGTGCAGAGTAGCTTAAATACATTGTATTTTACTCACAAAGTAAATTTTTGGTTGCACCACTGGTCCTTTAAAATATATTTAAAAAAAAATTATTCCACGTACAGCTTTCCGCTTGAAAACTGATTGCCAATGTTGTTAAAAACGAATGAAATCTTTGCTCCCAATTCACAATACAGAGGGGTTTAATTTTTCTGTGTCCAAGGCCTAATTTTACTTTAATAATATTTACACATAAGTGGTAGTTGAGCGATAAGAACGAAGAAAGCACTCTTTCTGCAGAGCAAGTGCTTATTCAAAAGAAACGAAATAAATCCCGATATAACTTAGATTTCATGTACAGGCTCTCTACTCTACTCTACTCGACTTAGAGTCTAGCGATTCAAGATCAAAACACGGTGTGACGATCGTGACAACAAAGATACAACCTGATAACTATTACTGCTTAGTAATGTGTTTGGTCATTTTAATTTATTATTAGTTTAAATTTCACACAATGTTTTTAAATAATTCAAATTGGATATGAAAGTTTTTTTTACAATCGTCATACGTATAGGTGTTAGTACGGCAGCTTAACATGAAAATGTGGACACACCAGACAAAAACACAAAAAATTTACCACTTGTTACTTAGGGCCATAGCTTTTAATTTTCGATAGAAACCAGCTCCTTAGGCGGTCATCTTGAATTTTATTACATTACCAATATCACGGCTTCTAAAGCACTTAAGATCACAATCTTGGTGTGTAAATATAAATTTTCAGGGTCAGGGAATACAAATAGATAATTTTTAAAGACGCTAGATGATTGATTTATTCACAATATAATATTTTCTGGTGTACCTGTGTATCATTTAGAAACTATTCACCAATTTCTTGCTTGAAAATTATACATCTACTAAATAAATACATTCCAAATAAATACTAAAAGACATACATTTGTATACATTCTTATACGAGAATGGCGTATTATATTAAAGATGCCATTGCTTATGCCTTAGTCAAACATCGACATCCGCATAGCTCTGTGCAATTCCAGCCTGTCTTTCTGCATGCACACCTACCACCACATCCACTGTTGCTCTTACTGTTTTCACAAATTCACTACAAGCCTTAGAGTCAACAGGTAACATGTTCCGTACAGTAACCCAGGATGCAGTGTCTCCATTCAGAGTCAAGCCCCAACCTTCTGTATTAGGAGCGTGCTGTACATTGGGCTCACTGGTGCACATTATTCCTGCAGTAGTGCGTCGTAGGAGGAGGGGAAGTTTTTGCATTGTATTAATCCTTCTTGGTTAAATTCACATGTTCTACGTTACTAGCCTTATCATACAAAATAACGGTGAATAGTTCTAGAAGGTTGAAATTGTCATCATAAATCTCAAGTTTTGTGTAAGGGCGGATTGCTATGTATGTAAAGGCATGTGTCACATCAGGATAGCAATTCCATGCCTCCCAAGCGGACTTCTTACTTCGTCCGGAAAATGTAGAATGTAGATGTAGTATCACATGCCCTGAAACTGTGGAAGACAGAGAGGTCCAGGGATTTCTCTCTACCCAGCTTCTCGTAGATAGCATTGATATGATGATAAGTGAATGTTTTGCTTCTTATGAAAGCCTTTATAGCTTGAGCTGGTTATCAGTATGTCAATCTTTTGCATTGCCTTTTGTTTAAGGTTATTTTCAGCCTCTCGGGCATGCAAGCGTAGTATCTCTCTGAAATGATGACGCTGATTGTCGACATCAGAAAGCACAATGATTCCTACATAAAGTGCATGTTTTCCAATGGCTTAAGCAGGGCTTGTCATTAACGGCATTACGCATTTGAACATGCCGCCTAAAACTCCTTGTTGCGTGCTCATGTTGACAGGGAAAATTATGGTAGATAGTAAATTATCCTCCTCGCGCCTGGTTGAAGTCATCTCCGGTAGAGACAGTTCGTGTTGAACTGCGTTTTATATGAGGTTTCACGCGCACTTTTACAAAATCAAATGATACAGATTCACCCGTGTCCGTTCTTATATTGATTTACAGGCTCTTAATTTCCAATCTGAATACTGGCACATATTGCAACGAATTATTGGTAGCGGTTTTATATGAACCGTAGATTGACAAATTGTAAAATTGGCACCACGGTGCTATATACTGGCTCAAAATCGACAATATCCGTGTATATGAACATTTAAAACAACTTTTGATAAAGAAGTTGTGTCCGGAAACGCGCCATTTGAGCGTTATAGACTGGAACTGTTCAAACAAATCAAATGATAACGCGCTAGAGTCTTTCAACGATCGCGGGAAACAAGAACGTTCACAGTCCACAGCCCCTAATGTAAACTGTGGGTTTGTGCAATGTTGCCTGTTGCAAGTTGAATTCCCACGGCTTGTTTTGTTTATCGATGAAGCTTCCTTCCCCAGCGAAGGCAGTTTCAACTTCCGAAACAGCCATACTTAGTACGAAGAAAACCCTCACGCCTCTCTCTCCGCTAGATTCCAACAGCAGTTCAGCATCAACGTATGGGCTAGTATTATCGACGGTCGTTTAATTGGTCCGTACCTTCTTACACCTCGTCTCACCAGCCCCGTTTATTTGATATTCCTACAAATAGTGCTGCCAGAATTGTTGGAAGACGTACCGTTATAAATTCGTCAACAGATGTGGCTGCAACAATAAGGTGCGATACCACACTTTTCACTCGTCGTTTGAGACTACATCAGCCAGGTATTTGGGGACATATGGATTGGTCGAAGGGGACCAGAAGACTGGCTTCCACACTCTCCGGATTTAAATCCTCAAGACTTTTTCTTGTTGGGCCGCATGAAAAGCCTGGTCTACGAAACCCCTGTCGAAACTGAGGAGGATCTGCTAGCACGCATTCTCGCCGCTGGGCAAGAAATCCAAACGAGGTCTGACATCTTTGAAAGAGTGTATCAGAACATTCTTCGCATGTGTAATGCTTCCACCACAGTTGGGGGACGTAGTTTTCAGCAATTATTGTAGCCAACTGCTTTGGCATTGCTAAACATTTTTCTATGTAATGTAAGCCAATAAAATATCGTGATAATTATTACAAAAGACTACTGAACATACTAACAGTTCTAGTCTGTAACGCTCAAACGGTGCGTTTCCGGACACGAGTTCCTTAATTAAAGTGGGTCTACTTTTGGACCCCCTACATACCCTAGAAGTTGGTATCATGTTTTCATTAAAACCCTATATATATATATATATATTTTATATATATATATATATATATAAAAGCAAAGTGTAAATTCAATGTATTAACCAATTATTTACCTTCTTAACCTGGCGATTCTTCTAGGTAAAAGGTTTTCTAAATCACCTGTACCTGCAGTAAAAGTTCATGCCCAATTTGGATATCATCGTAAGAAATAATTTGTTCCAGTAAATACGGGCCCCTGAAGCACTCCTCTCCTATACCCTGATTTGGGTAGGAAACATTATTGGTAACAGTATCATACTCTATAGTAATGCTTTGGCAGGATAAAATACCTTTTATAACTGTGGCAGAAAGTCTCTTCTAGACAGCATTTCATTCTACCTAAATACACTAGGATTCTGATACAAAATAGGGCCTTCCTAAATGGGATTTTTACCAAAATTATGAATTGCTTCATGCCGTAAAACGTGTTGGATTTCATTCCTAGGCGGCAATTTTTATTTGAACTCTTCCATGGACGCCGCAATCGTCGGTAATACCTTTTTTTAAAGAATATATTGCCATCTCTCTGGTTATCTATAGTTCTATCGATCTCTCTCTCTTTATGTGTGTGTGTATTTTATGCCGCAACATAGTTCTAAATAAATAATCTTTTAATATAATATACCTTTCTTGAAGCGGTTTAACACCATCTATGGGACAACAAGGGAAAAGGATATTTCTTGACCGGAACCTACGGCTGTGTTTATTAGAGAACGCTTATATTAACTTCTAGTGCTTACTAAATACTGAGGACTATGATTAATTTAAAATAGCTACATGAAATGCAATAAACATTTCATTATGTTAAATAAATAGTATTCTTTTCCACGGCACACCAATTGAAAAAAAATGGATGTTTGTTAAATCCCCACAAGATAGACACCTTACTTTCCTATTCTAGCACTCCTTGTGATCATTCAGAATCAGGGCCAACGGTGCAATACTTGCTTTTATATGGGGTTGCAGGTGACCTGGTGGTCTAGGGCTAAGGTGTCGGACTTCTGTGCTAGGGGTCCGGGTTTCAATCCTCGGTCCCGGCACAGATGTATCTGCATGCCAAACCCTTCCTTCACCTCTGACAAGATGTGTATTAATCAAAACTTGTGAATGTGAGGAATGCCAGGCCTCCACCGTGGTTCGGATCCCACGTTAAATTGTAGGTACTCCATATCATCTCACAATCATCCTACCATTACACATTAGCTTAAGTGCGTATAACCCGAACGGGTAGTAAGACGCGGTAATAATAATAATCTATGGGGTGGCAAGTTTTTTTTTGGGGGGGGGGGGGGGACGGCCAAAATGTAGCAAATCGAAAAATAATATAAAAATAATTAATTTAAAAAATAGGTTTTTATTTATTCCTTACTTGAAAAAACATAATTTTCAACACTTGCTAAGTCATAATTCCATACTGAATAGTTGGTAACACTGGTCACAGCTAATGAGCTGAATATGTTCAGTTGTTTATGTGTGGGAATCACATTCAGTGTATTTTACGCAGTGTTACAGTGATAAATGTTTTATATTTTTTATTTTGCTTGTTTTACGGAAATACAATGCTTTATTGATTGTTAAATTATACCTTTAATTTTTTTATATTGATAACTAGGCTATTTTAACTAGTTCTAGCTTGCAAATATATATTATGTCTGACAAAAGAAACAAACTATTGGGCGCCGAGTATCGTAAACAGAAATTGGAAAAAGAACGATATAATCAAATACAAAGTGGGGCTTTGCACAACTATTTTAAAAACTGAAACATTTCATTTAATACCAAATAAAATTTAAAGTACCGAAACCAATGTTCCTGAGCTTCTGTCAAATACTTATGATTTGTTTCCCAGTACGTCAACTTTACTAACACCAAAACTAAAGATTTTTAAAACATTTTTACGCTAAACAATGGCTGACACTTGGAACATGAAGTCGGTCAAAATATAGACTAAAATGACAGTGCGTTTTTGCTAATATTAGAGAAAGAAAATTTAATTTTTAACCATTAGATATCCACTTCAAACATTAGTGCAAATAATGTGAATACATTATGTGCTAAAAAATAAAATAGACATACGTCTATAGTTTTTGTGCGTAAATAGTTCTTCGTTATACATCGCTAAGCATTATATACAAGTAGTTAATGTAACAACATTCATTTCTTATAAATGCATCTCATTTTTGTAATAAACGGATAGATTTTCCTATGATTATTCACCATTTAAAATCAATGATATTTGTCAGATATGTTGAAGTGTACTTGAGATAATTACTTAATGCTAATTTGAGGATGGTGTGGACTGGCAATTTCTGCGATAGCATGAGTCGGAATACTTCCTAGGGCTGGCCATATTCATAATACAACCCGATAGTAAGAATAATAAGGGAAATTACCAAAAAAAAAAAGGTAAGAGAAACTACTAAATTCTTCTTATTTAAACTGTATTACGCCTTGACTCATAAAACAGTCTAATATTATAATCAACTTTGATTCGACACAAACTTTTAAGACTTATTTTTATATATTCATTTTGAACTACAACTACCTATACTTTATCACCTCTAAAATATTCAATTGGTGGTGTATTCAACAACAAATATTGGCCCAGCTTGACACAATTTCAACATCATATGAGGTAAGTTTGTATAATATTGTACCTAATATTGCTTTTATCCATTCACCAATTTTAGTTAAAATGAATTCTTAGTACTCTTGGAAATGATATGAATACTGCATTGTCTATATATTAAAGTTTGTCCACTACTTGGGCCAGAATTACGTAAAAGAGTTTTGGGAATTTTATAATCATTATGTTTGAGGATACCATTATAAACGGTTAGAATTAAGAGATAGGAACAAGTAAAGAGGTCTAGAAGAAATTTATCAGCATTGGCATGAATAAGAGATGGAAATACGACTCCCAGTAGGCCCTACACACAGCTGGCATTCGAACCTTGATATCCTGTCACCGACAATCCAGTTTATTGGGAAACTGACGCTGGTAATTAACATATAATAAAAATGTACAGGTTAGAAAATATTTGTTAGAAATGAGTTAAAATTATTTATTTATTTTTAACCTGATCTTTATATATCATTATAGGTATACATTTTTTAATTGTAGGCTACAGGAATATAGGCTATTTATTAAAAGGAAGTTGGTTGGTGGAAGAATGATGCCCTCGCAGTCTTTAGTTGATTTCGCTAATTTTTATTTCCGCTGAACTTAATAATCTAGCCATAATTTAAAATTATTAGATTAAAATTTAAACTATTCGTTTATATACTGTGGTGGGTGACTTTGATAAGTATTTGATGCGTCTAACTTTACTCAAATCATAATTTTTCGGAACTTTGTGAACTAATGGTACCTAATATTTTCCAGGACATTGGTGTAATATACAATATAGTATAAGTGTAGTGGATTAGTGGACATGTTTTAACTTCTTATAATTGCAGCTAATCCAAGTTTGATTATCATGCTTACGCAAATTATTACACTATGTCCTTATCTTATAAGCTACTCAACAGTGTAACCAAACAAGGGTCAACCTCAGTGATCTTGGGGTAATGTGCTCACCTGAGGACCCGATGTCCGTGGGTTCAAACCCATCCGGGGTCAACGGATTTTTCTTGAGCGATAAAAATCCTTAGTACAACTTCCCTTGGCGGGGAAGGAAGGTCGTCGGTCCCATGTCGATAGTGGCATGTAAAATAACCCTAGAAGTTATGTGAAAATACCTTTCCCTGGCAAAATTGGTATACCCCTTTCTCTCTCGTTTATAGAAAATTATCGTGTGCTGATGTAATCAGTTGGTTCAAAAAGTGCACGTTAAATATGTTAGATAAATAAATAAATGTAAACAAAACGAGGCAAGCTTTCTACCCTTCAGGATAAATGGAGACTCCCCGTTTTTATAAATCGGATAATTACAATAGTTACAAAAATAAAAAAAAAATTTCTTGTCCCAAAAAAAAGACTGCTATTCGCTATCATTAAACTAGTTTTTTGTTTCTCCTGATCTTACAACCCGTTAATGCATTTAAATACACTGATTGGCTAAAGAAAGTTAAGGTAGAATTTATATGAAGTTTACTCTCATTTTTGTGGTTTGAGATAGGGAAACAATTTAGGTAGAACCACCCTCAGTATTTACGGTCTAGATATTACATCAGAACTCCCTGTCAATGGAAAACCAGACTAGTAGCCAGAACTACTTTATCCGCTCAACAACACGACAAAATAAAATTTAAATTCAAACTTTTTCTCGGTCCATGATTTAAGGCTATTTTGTCCAACAATTCCGTCTAACAATTACACCTTTTTTATTTTATTTTTTTGGGCCGATACAAAACGATGCGCCATCTGTTGTCCTTGGGCACAAGGCTGATAATTGCGAGTAACATTAAGCAGGGAATGAGCGGGACGTTTCAGGTAATCATGTTTCCCTGCAAGTATGTGTAAGTGGCTGTTAAATTGGACGCCAAGCAGAAAGGATGATAGAACGCTCCATTCCACCTGTTAGTACGGGTTGTAGCTTGGCTCCAATTTCATACTAAAGTCGGACGGAGGGGAGGAAGCTTTTGATAGTGTAAGGAGACTGTGGGAGTGGCGCAATGTTTACAAATCCTCTTTTTATAGGATGGTTCAAGGAGCCAATACGCTATTTTGGGGGGAGTAAAATTCTTGTAAAACTAGTTTTAGTATATTTTCTATCATGTCACTAAGCTTTGCATGCATTTGTTATAGCTTCTCCCCAATAAAGATATAACCGCAACTGTCCTTCGACTAGATGTAATAGCTTTTTACAGGAAAGAGATAGTTATTTCTATTTTATTATTTGCATAGGTTCTAAGAAAGGTTTAACTAGTCTTGACTGGTTCTTAGCTTTATATAGGTTCTTTAACTTGCACTTTATGATCCTATTGATTATATCAGTACACAACTTTTGAATTAATTTTATTCTAGAACAGATACAGCACCCATTCTCCCGGCCTTCAATATGAACTATGAATAATTAAACACTAAAAACAATATATATTATCTCACTACGTCATAGTACCCGTTCATGTTATACGCATACATTATTTACGTAAATGGGAAAGAAATGAGGAAGGTAGAATAATATTAATTTGAGGAGGGTGGGTGGATGCGCGTAGGAAGAGGGGGAAATTATTAAAAAAAAACTCTCAATACATCTTACTGGGATTCTGACCTAGACCTCTCTTTCACTGGCAAATCAGATTAGGTGAAATTGTCCGCATGGCCACCGATGAAGGTCACGTTACTGGTTATTTTAGCACCGCGTTTTACTACCCGTTCGGGTTATACGCCTGTGTATTAATTACACTAACCCTAATGTGTTAGGCACTAGAAAGGTTTAATTTTAGAGGAAGCTAAATCGCATTTTGTTGGAGAAAGAGTGGAAAACAATTTAGGGAAAACCACGCTTAGTGCACCTGACAAGGATCGAACCCCGATCTCTCCGTCTTCGGCAGTATAGTCTATTGTGAGAGTAGCACCTGAGACCATGCGACCACAGAAACGGGTACTAAGAGACTCAATGATTCATTTTTGTTTTCATTCATTCATGTTTTGACGTAATGGGCAATCTATAAACGTTTACCTCTACCAGGTTAGCCAAAATCTGTTATAGGTGGTTTCGTACGGTTATTAAAACGCTTTAATTATCTCGTTCATTAATGGGTTTAGATTTATCTAATGTAACGAAGAAGGAAGAGAAAAGGATGGCTAAACATCCTTTTGTAGAAAACCATCCTTGGTGTACCTAGTCAGAATTTGAACCTCGCCCTCCTAAATTAGAATCAAGTGCACAAAAGCACATCTGGCTCGACAATTCAGGAATAAATTAAAAAAAGGACTTTAATCGGTGGCACAGTGACTAAACGTCAAACTCGTCTGGTCTAGTTGGTTGGATTCCTGGGAAGTAACCTTTGAATCCCGTCCAGGTGTCTTAGACGTGTTTCTTCCTTAATAATTTTCACTATCCCTCCACCCTAATGCGGGTAACTTTCATTTACATTCTACCTTCCTGATTCTTACATCATAAGTGTAATTAAAATCCATAAAGCCAGGATGGGTAATAAAATGCGGGGGTTTGGTGGCTAATGGTGTAGAGGTGGGGAGCGAGCAAGGAATTGACCAAAGTGGGTTTTGATAATACTCTAATATAGATCAAGGGTTGGCATCTGGTCGATCTCACAGCAATATTCAATCGACCCCGTTCAAAAACCACATCATTATTAAAAATCGATCTTTGAGTATTTTAAACTCGCAACTAGATAAAAGTACTTTCAAATGATATTTGAACGTGACCAAATTAACCTTGTTCTGTGATAATCGTTAATATTATAAAATGAATTATACGGCGAACCACAAAGGCTTTCTCTTTTATTTTAATATAGAGACATTTACTAAAAACTCGAGAGATTTGTGAAACAAAATCATATACATTGTTGCAGAAACACTCCACCAAATAGCATACATGAAATAATAGGCCTACACACTTTTACAGACACACTGAGAAAAGAATATCTCTGTCCACCAAAGAATATAGCAATCGATTTCATTTATCATAGAGCTCCATTATATATATGTATAATTATATATATGTATAATTATATATATATAATTATATATATATAATATTATAGCTCAGAAACTATTGGTTTGAACAAAACATATTACATATAAAAGATTTTAATCTTGACAGGGTGTCCAGCGACCTGGAAAACCTGGAAAACAGGGATTTCGCTTAGTCAGGGAAAAGTCAGGAAATTTTATCAAATTTCTGGAATTTTCACATAGTCACTAAAATAATAATAGGCCTACGCTACTTTCATTTACAATAATCAACTGTCAAAAAACACTTTTCTTCACTGCGAATTTACTTTAGTACAGTTGTCCATCTTGACTATACTAATCTTATATTTTTTTATCACCGCGTCTTACTACCCGTTCGGGTAATACGCTTAATTACTAATTACGCTAATGGGTTAGGAATTGGGAAGGTTGCATATAGAGGAAGTGAACCTGCATTTGCGGGGAGGGAGAGTGTAAAACTATTTAGGGAAAACCACCCCCCAGTTCACCCGACCGAGATTCGAACCTCGATCTCCCCGTCCTCGGCAGTCGAGCTCAACACGATTAGCGCGTTAGCCAACTACGCCACCGAGGCGGGTAATATACTAATCTCAATTCTCAAAGTCAGCATGGGATTTTCATATAATCTTTCCACCCCTCTATCTTGTTTTTACCCAAAGTTGAGTCATTAGTTCGTTAGCCCGTGTAAGAGGATCTTTTAATGTCTCAATATGATCGAACTCAAATCTAACTTGTAACGCACGACCCAACTTTTGCTTTATGCTGACATCCTTTAACCCCTTAATAGAGTGTTACAATTCCAAAATGTGTGTGTGTCTAAAAATATTATTTCATTAAGTTGAAATCTTAACACAATGATGTTTATAATATAGTGAATGGAAAAGTTGGAAATTGGCTCTGGAAAACCTGGAAAAATCAGGGAGTAATTATAAAATAGTTTGGCTGGACAACCAGCTTGAATAGTACTACAACTTTACAATAATAAGTTTTATGGTATCTCAAATGTTGTGGAGATAATATGATCAATATTGAAAATTTCAGCTTATGTTAAGTACCCTTGAAGTTATTTACATAGGAAAATGAGTGTGTCCATTTTGTTTGTAATGTTAAACAGTACCTGGATACAAAGTTTAATTAAAATTGTCAGAGCAAATTTGGAGAAATTGATTTTTTTCTTTTTTCTCCTTGTTTAAACTACCCAATTTTAGGGCGAGATATCTAATTCCAAAAACTCTCAGGTAATCTTATGAAAACCCTAGATACCAAATTCCATCCCAATCGTTAAAATGGTTTAGGCTCTAGATGGAGATACAGACACAAATATAGATAAACAACATCACAAAATCCACCTTTTCGGTTTCGGGGAAGGGGGGAGAGGGTTGAAACGTTGACATTCGATTTCGATTTATTTTGAAGATCACAATATTTATTTATCGGAGGGGTCAATAAAAAGTTAAAATAAAATAGTTGGATATAAAATGTAATGTACATCCTATTTATACTTTTTTTTTTCCTAGGAAGTTTGGGACACAAGTATTTGAGTTGAGATTGAATTCAATCAATAAATATATTATTATGCATAGCCAAAAGACAACAAAAGTTGAGTAGAGAAACTATGGGTTATCATGGGACCTTTGATAAGTTTACAAGTCAATCTAAGCCCAAAAATGTTGTCGACCATTGACGTAGATGATAAGACTAGACTCGAAATGGGGGGCCTACTGTACTATATTGAGCGCCTCGTTCGTCCTGCCTGGTGACTGTAAAGGTGGGTGTGACGGAAATTGTGGTTTATTTCCTTAGAGTCGATTACTAGACTTGTAGGGCTTCCACTAAGTAAAAAACTTCCTCTCCGCGATAGTAAGATGACCTGCTTGGGAACTACTGGCGGCCCCGACACCAAACTCTCACCGAAGTGGAATCACAATTTGGTTGACGGACTTGAAGACGATACTGTAAAGTAATCCACCATTACCACGAATAAGGTCCCTGAGCCACGTTTCACAGAAAAGTGGGCTAGGTTATATATCTTATTTTTTACGTAACACAGCTATTAACTATGACATGCACTTTCCTCTCAACTTTATATTATATCATAATAATTATACACCTTTAAATTTTATTGTTTGTTCCTCTGATCAATCACTTTAGTTTTTTATTATGCATTTCATCTTTATATATGTACGAGTTATTCGCATATCTTCATTAATATGGCAGGAGTGCTGAATTTATACATTAAGAGCAAATATACACGCCTTTGAGTGGAGACTGGAAAACCATTTAGGAAAAAATACCCTTACTATACCCGGCCGTCATTTGAACCCAGACTTCTCCGTCACCAGCAATCCAATATAATGTACACAACGACACCCTAGACTAGACCATGTGACCACCTTTGCGGTTTAGGTGTACTATTTTTTATTTTTTTCATTTGGCACCGCGCTTTACTACCCGTTCAGATTATACGCTTATGTACTAATTACGCTAATGGGTTTAGGGATTATGGAGGAAGTGTATCCAGCTTTGCGTGAAACGAGAGTGTAAAACAATTTTGGAAAAACCACCCTTAGTATATCCGACCAATATTCGAACCTTGATCTCCCCGTCATCGGCAGTCTTGTCTACTATGAGAGTAGCGCGTTAGATCAAGCGGCCATCGAAGCGATACAAGAGTTTGTCCAAATAGTCCAACTTTGCTATTATATCATCTTGTGCTTTGTTGAACTCTATAAAGGTGAAGTGAGACTTAAGTGTCCCAAAAGTAGTGTAATACTTATTATTATTATTATTATTATTATTATTATTATTATTATTATTATTATTATTATTTGGTCTTTGATTAAGTAAAACCAGGTAAATCTAATGGGTTTAGAAACCCGCATCTTTGGATACGTGTAATAAAATGTCAGGATCATTTAAGCTGTCTCACTGGTGATTTGGAGGCGGAGAATCGAATCCCGGCTGGTTATTCTGATCGTGGTTTTTTTTTACTTAAGGATATAGAAAGTAGCTTTGTAAACTTACGCATATTGTTGAAATACATTTTTTTTCCAAGTTTATGTATTTATCTAAGTAAAATAATGAACTTCAATTCTGAATAAACATATTCAGATACAGTAAATTTGGTAGTTTTTATAAAGTTATAAATTTGATATAATGGAATACTAATTTCACTATTTTTAAAAAATAGCACAGATATAATTGAACTATCTTTTTACATGGAGTCTGTAATGTCATTATTTTATCTGTCCTTTGATTTCAGATATAATTAATTTTATACGTTATGAATCAGAGTCCGGATGTTGATACCCTTAAAAAATATGCACTTAAATATTTCTGTATTAATGCTCTCAGAAATAAAAAACTAAAGACAAAAGAGATGCCCTTAAAAAACGATGCACTTAAACACTCTTTTTAGGTCCTTAAAAATACAAAAGATGCTCTTAAAAATCAAATAATACAATGGTTCTTCTTGTACATTTATGGCAATGGCAGATAAATCCTGAAAAGGAAGAAATAAATAATAAATTGTGTTACCTGGTCATGATATTTCAATTAAATAAATAGTATTCTACACTTATTTCTGGCTCTAAGACGTCCAGGTACTGCTAAACTCTTCTGTCTTTTTTTTTTTTTTTTTTTTACTAAACAGGCAGGTACCTCGCCCCCAGGGATGAGTGAAACAGTGATTTTAATATATTGGTGATCACAGTGACCATGATTTTAAAATATAGGTGATTTTTACCAGTGATTATTCACAGTGAATTGTAGCGGCTGTGTCTTGCCGGGTCGATATTTTGTCATGGTCGCGGTTTGTTTCAGTATCTATATTTTATCCCATTCATTCACTGCTTTAGTCTTAACTTTACTTGTAAAACTGATATTTACTTAACTCTATGTGCCATTCATTTTGACAGCCGTTGCACGTGTGACGCTGTAGTCTGAGAGGTTCACACTTCACAACTCAACTAAACATTATGTTTTAAATACTAAAAAATAGGTTATTTATGTGGGTTTTTTTTCTTGTTTATTTGGTTTAGTAAAGTAAATTAGTAAAAAAATCCTACGTGATGTTTTTGTGAGTCACCATATGACCAACCGATATTTTGTCACGGAAGCCACTCGTGCAATTTAGAGTGCTCTGCTGTCACCATCTGGCGAATGTATCGCTCTATAGTTTGTACCGATCACTGATATTTCAATCGCTGATACTTTTTGAGTTTTAGTCACCGGGAGGGATGGTGACCAAAAAGTATCAGTGAAAAAAATCACCGTCAGTGATCTATCGATCATCCCTACTCACTCCCAGTCTGTTGAAACTTTGCGCTATTAAGACGTTCAATCCATGCTGGACATTTATATATGATTTAAATTTGGTATAATTACTCCTAGTCACGAAGCAGCCTAAGTAATGTGATACGGTCAACCGGTTAAAATGAGGGGGATTGAGCCCCTCGTGGCTGACTACAGAACATCGAAGGCTGGGGGTCACTCTGTCAGTTTCGGGGCTACGCGGGCTAAGACGCCAGTTTATCGGTACCACTCTCGGGGGCTGCCGCTTGAGCCCAGCGAACCCGGTTCGGTGACCACCTGGGAGTCAGACAGGTCATTAGATAATCCTCATAACACCTCGTTTTGTCATACGCTTCCTAATATTCTTAAAGTTCTTTCATTCTTACTTCACTTCTAATATTACATTTGTAATAGATATAGTAGTATTAATAAACCTGTTTAAAAGCCAAGTCTAACGTCAATCACGAACCCATGCAAGTATTCAGTATCACCTCCCCTTAGCCCGAGCCATAGACATCCCGACAGATTCCATGCCCACACACAAAGGTACAAGAAGGGGTGGTGACAATTGCCATCATGTCGTACAATTCAGCTTAAGCTGTCTTTCTTATAGTGAAAGACTCTTCTAACATATACAAACATCTTTATTAATTCAATTATTTGTAGTTGGTGATTACGTTTGAAGCAATATACTAGAGCCGTAACCCTTAAATTATGTATAAAACTTTAATTTTCTGTTATAATTTATGGTAACATCATTAGGTTCTTGTCCTTCACATAACAATGCTAACTTATCTACGGATGGGACACACAAAATCAATTTATTATTTCTTAAGGGTATCCATCATTTTCTTTCTAACCCCACATTTTTCTTATCACAATCTTTATGTATGGTTTTAGTATAACCAGTTATTTTAGCTTCACATTTTTCATGTAGATGAGTACCTAACAATGTAAATGATTGTTTATAAACATACCATTCGTCTTCAACTTGTTTATATTGATCAAAACTATACTTACTAGTTTTATCATGGCCCTCACATCCTGAAGCAGGTCGCCAGAAAGGATTTTTGGTGGCCCCCCCCCATAACCGCTAAGGTTAAGGGCAGGATTTAAGATAGAATAAGTGAGTTCAAATGATGACACAAAATTAATATTTATATTTACTAGAACAACAATATGAATTTACATCATAAAAATTTATACAAATGTAAAAATTTATTTAAAAGTACTTTTTCTAGCTTTTGTCGACGCAAATTTTTCACTAACTCAGTAAAATCAACTTTCTTGACTAAATCATTTTCGATGCACAACATTTCAAGATGATTAAATCGCTCCTGACCAGTTGTGCTTCTTTACCATGTTTTCAATGAATTTGCTAGTCTGCTGAATGAACCCTCCGCTGAGGAAACACTAACTGGTACTGTACAAAACAGTTTAGTGGCGAGGCAGATATTGGCAAATCAACCTTTCAGTTTTTGGTCGTAAATTGCATATCGGGCTTATTTCAGTGCCGAAAACTGTCTTGTGAGTACTTTTAAGGTGAAGGATTTCGTGCAGTATATCTTTTGACAAATTTTTATCATATGTACCTACAAGTTTTGCTGTTTTTGCGGTAAGTTGAACATCGTATAAGTTCTGGAAATTCATAATTGGTGAGAATAATTCACATTAGGTATCTGCTGGCTAGGATCGTGTCTTCGAACCTTTGATAATAAAATCTAATACTTGATAAACTACGGACATTCTGAAATCTTGTTCAAGTTCTTTAAACTATTTTTGGTTTTCGGGAAATTGAGGTTGCACTACTACTGCTTCAGCAACTATTTTTGCCTCTTGAACAAAACCTTCCCACGTGTCGGGTAAGTGCTGTATCTTTTGCACTAAGTCTTTTATAAGTGCATTCTCGACATTAAGGGATATTCCTTTACTTTGTATGATAAAATTCTTGTTGTAAATACTTGATAATATTTTATGTCAAAACACTATTACTACCAGACCTTTATAAGATCTGAAATATTATTTCAGGCCTTTAGTTGTGTTCAGTGTTGGAGTTAATTCTGTAGTCACCTTTCCAAGAATGGCATCTAACATAGCAAGTACGCTGGGATAATGTTTAACAATTGGGTGCATAGCTTGAATTCTTTTACTCCACCTTATTTCTGAAAGACTATAAAGAGATAATGGTACGCGTTTTTTCAGTACTTCCTGGCGTGTAGGACTATGTGCTAACGAATAGTAGAAGCTGTCTATATTCCCGAAAAACGTTAAAACATCTGGGATGATTTTTGTAGCGTTGACTCTTATCAATTAATGTGCTCCGCAGGGCGAAAACGAGGCACATTAAATGTGCAAACATATTATGTCCTTTATTAAAATGCTGGACTTAAAGCCGCTTATTTTTCCACGCATATTTGCGCCTCTATAGTAGCCTTGCATATAGTAATTTTGGAGAAGAATTTCCAGTTTTTCCAGTAAGGTTCATAAATTCAATGAAACGTTTATTCACTTCGATTTCGTTTGGTTCTTGGTTTTGGGATTTGTTTTTGAGGATTAGAACGTTTTGTTTATTGTGAGAGATATCTGGTGTTGCATCTACTATTATTTAGCAGAAAGTTGCGTCTCTTCTTTGGTAAATAATGGTTTTTAGAACTTTTTCTGCATAGAGGCTAATAAATTCATTTTGAGAATACCACGACAAATAATGTATATGTCTTTTCATACGTTTACTGTCTACCTGATTTTGTTGAACTTTGGTGAGATGTTGTCGTGTAACTTCATCGTACTTTCCAATCAGTTCTAAAATTCCCAAGAAATTACTATTAACATCTCCAATCTTTGTGTTCTCTCCTTGTAAAGCTAAACCTCTAAATCATAAAATTAACGTTACGTCTACAATCCGTTGCAGAGGTGCTCTCCACTTAAGACGATTGGCCCTTTTAATTTAGCGTGGAATTGCAGAGCCATAGGAACAAACGGTTATCTTCAAGAATTTTTATTGTTTTGCAATTTTCTTTTCGGAAACGCTTTGTTCAAGAATAGAAGCATGTTGATTAAGTTATACTTTTGATATACACACTTCCTCTATAAATTTAACACTGATCAAATATCGATAAAACTGACTTTTTCAATAGAAAACTGCTGGCTTCATAACAAAAAATAAGATAATGTAACAATAATAAACATTGATACATTATCTTAGAAGGTCTGTTGAAAATATTAACGCCACGCCTTTCATCCTCCCGCCCACCATCCCACAAAACAGATTTTAGACTTTCACTCGACAGGGCAAGGACCTTAATTGTCTCACATTGAATTTGTAATTGTAAGTCTTTATTGATTCCATGTTCTTTTAATCACTGGCAAAGGAATCTCCAAAATAAATATTGTTTTCTTTGTTCAGTACTATTTTGTGAGGAAGCAAAATACCATTCAACTTTTCCAAGGTTTATTTCTAGACGAAAATCCTTCTTGAGCTAAACTCTTTAAGTTTTTGCTATTTGGGTCGCAAAAATACGACATGGTGGACAGTAAAGAGTTTCTTTTGATTCACTCCATGTTAACCATTTTCGTGGAAAATGTTATCTTGTTTTTTTATTTTTGGTTTTCGTTTAGAGCAAAGAATCATGAAATTCTCTTGGCAATTAATTATAAATCTTTTGGGAAAAAAAATTCTAATCTTTAAAGTTGATAGTTTGTACTATCTCTTGTCGGACGTTATTTGAGCATACTCGGGGCCAAGTACCAGGGTC
Organism: Timema podura; assembly: GCA_033556935.1. Lineage (NCBI taxonomy): Eukaryota > Metazoa > Arthropoda > Insecta > Phasmatodea > Timematidae > Timema > Timema podura. The sequence goes on along the minus strand of JAVRXN010000010.1, from coordinate 64,757,192 downwards.
ATCATATTTTATATAAAATTTTTAGATAGGGTCAGCAACTGAAGCATCGACTGTACCATGTTCTTTCACAGAGACTCTTCCTTAGGTTTTTCACTTAACATTTTTCCTTTAGTTGCAACAAGTTTATATGTATCAGTCGCGTGTCCTTCGACTGGTTTTTGAACTTGTGAATACATTTGATACTGATCTTCTGTTTGTACTTATACGTTATAACTATCATTATCATCATCATAATCATAATCATCACTTTCACTATGATCAGTAACGGGAGCTATGTTATTTTCTTTTTCAGATCTGAAAAATTTTGTTATCGATTGAAGACCTTGTGATGCTTTCGACTATCTCAGATTTAAGTTTCCTCTTTTAAGCGCTGGACTTATTTGTAATTTGAATATAATATAGTCGATTTTTTAAATATATAATCTGAAAGAAAAAATAATAAGTTTGTTAAAGAGGAAAGAAAAGAGTTTTTCCTTACATCATTATCGACACTGTTACTTTGCGAGCTAGTCTAATAACCACCATCGACATGAATATAACTGAACAAAATACATATAAACAAGCTTTCGCCACAAGTTTCACCTGAGTAAATTTTGGGATAAAAGTTTAGCCTTTGTTCTGCTCGGGGACTATACCAAATTGTGGGCGAAGCCGCGAGATAAATATTAAATTAAAAAAAAAAACATTAAAATTCAATAGTAGTATGGAATAGGCTTATCTATAAATATAATAAAAAAAAATTTACAAGTAAAATAAAATAAAACTTTTACTTCTTTGCATACATTTCATGATCAATAACACTAAGTGATGCTGAAAATATTTTGTGGATTAAACTTTTAACCTACAGTTGCAATTCGTTGGAAATTCATTAAGTCATAATATTACTTAACAAGTACCCTATAAATATAATATACTTGTCTGCTCACCTGACACAAGACGCTTGCACGATCAACCCGTCAGCCGTCTTTTGTTCATAGCTGCTGGTTGAGATTAGTAGTGAGTGTTGGTGCGTGTCATTCCTAGTACCTTCATGCTTAGAAGAAAAGACCTTGACTCCGTAGTGAATGGCTACTTACAGACATGTTACTTCCTGGAGTGAGAGTTAACATTTTTAAGGGGGTAAATAGTAACATTTATGAATGTTAAAGATCCCCCACCTGATCCTGGGCCGCCAGGCTAGGCTAAGACCCTGTCAACCCTCCCCCCTTCCAAGGGGGCCATGATAGTTTAACTCTCTAATTTATAATAATACAATTTATTTTTATGGTTGTACAAATATGAATTTAGGTGTTGAGTTTGAAAGTCATACAGGTAATGGCAAAATTTATATTCAATATATTTATAATGATCTGTCAAAGGTAACACAATTAAATAAGTCAGTACACTAGCATTTGCATACACTTCTAATCTTAAAGAATTTAATAGTTTATGTCCAAAAGACACATTCAAAAGTATGGTTTAGGATAATTCTTGAGGTAAATGGGTTCGAGTACACCTAAAATATTCCATATTTTGATTATGCGTGGTTACATGAGGTTGCAGAATCTCCTTCTACGCATTAAAAAGATCATCAATAAAAATTTCAATTTTTTGTTTAACCTCTCTTATAGCCTAATGTAGATTAAATGGAGCAATAAATGAACATATTTTTAATGTCATAACATTAAACATTTATTTTATCCTACCGTCCTTTTAATTTATTTGTGTCTTGATTTTTTCTAGGCCTGTGCTTAACCTTTTCTCATTATCTGCAATAACTTTATTAGTTTGTTTTGCTGTTTGCAAAATGGACCCTACCACTTACGTTTTTTCCTTACCTAATTTAAAAAACTGAGCCCTTTTCTTTCTTAATGTTTGAGTCTTTTGATTATAATAGGAAGGATCTCCCTCATCTAATACTGCAAATATTATTCTACTAATCAGTCCTATAATATTCAAAGGGAAAATACTACGTTTTACTCGTGGTGTTATGTTTAGTTAAAGTGTTATATGTGTCTACCTCTTTACTAGACTGAATACTATCTTTTATTTTAATTATATACTGAGTTTTATTTTTCGAAATTTCTTTATTAAAATTACACAACTTTCGTGTCAATTTATCGTATTTATTTACCTTAATATAATTGTCTTCAATTTGAGTTAAGTTTACGTAACTGACCAATCACCACTCGGTGTTGAACAGTTGCGCCCCTCCCAGGCGTTGTAGTGGCGTAGATATTCTAATATGGTTCTATGACATCTTTAGAACGCCACCTATGACATTTATTTATCTCTAACATTTAATAAATATTCGTGAATACTTCACTCATGAAATCTGATCCTTGACATGTTAATATTCATTTGAATATTACAAATTTTAAAACAATATTCTCAACTAAATTCCTACTTACTGTTATTGCGTCCTGTTGTTATTGTGGTATAGCCATCGTATACTTATATATTTCGTCTTGACATGCCAACACATACTTATGAGTCACTTGTCTCCGTCAATAGCCCTACTACATCTAAACATAGATTTTCGTAAACAACTTCTGGTGTAGTGAGTAACTCTAATGGCTTTTTTTTTCGTGTTCTTGTCCTTTTGACATATTTCACAACTTTTAATATATTCTTCTATATCCCTTTTCATCTGTGGTCAGTGGTAATATAGATTAACTCTTTGCTACACTCTATTTATACTTTGATGTCCAGCTTTGCGATAGTGTACATATCTCAACTCTGCTTTTCAAACATCTGGTTTAAATGACCTATTCTCATTTTAACCCATTTTCTTTGCTATATAATATTATCTACTTTTAAAGCAATCTCTACTGCGGAACCCAAACTACTTACATATGTGTTTATACTTTTAACCATTGTTTGTCACCTCTGACAAGATGTGTATTAATCACAACTTGTGAATGTGAGGAATGCCAGGCCTCCACCGTGGTTCGGATTCCACGTTAAACTGTAGGTCCTCCATTTCATCTCACAATCACCCTACCATTGCACATTAGCGTAAGTGCGTATAACCCGAACGGGTAGTAAGACGCGGTGCTAATAATAATAATAATAATAACTATTGTTTGGATTAGTTCGTTTGATAACCCCTAGAAAAGCACACCTTATCCAAGTGTTGAACTAGAGCAAAGTCTCCTATATGTTCGTCATGAGAACAAACCCGAATCGCGGCCTCCATAAAATCTTTCTGCATGATATCAATATGATTCTCGCAAGAAGCTTTTGTTAAACATTTCACTGCCTAGCAATGAACAAACGACATGCGTAAAAATCTAACGTTCTTCTAACTGTATAGTTTTCTTATAACACATCCCCCACATCTTCCCATGTTTCTGTTGTAGTTATAACTAAAAATTTTGACTTCGCTTCTCCAGTGATTTAGCTTCAACAAATTTTAATAGCCTAGGATAATTTATTGGATTTACAAGATCGAAAGCAGATTTCACATTTTCAATGAATCTTCTGAGTTTTCGCTTATCTCCATTAAATAATAATACTTAGCGCTACGTCCTACTACCCGTTCGGGTTAAACACTTAAGTACTTTTTACGCTAATGGGTTAGGAATTGGGAAGGTTGAATATAGAAGAAGTGAACCCGCATTAGCGTGGAGGGATAGTGGAAAACAATTTAGGAAAAACCATCCGCAGTTCACCCGAGCGAGATTCGAACCTTGATCTTCCTGTCCTTGGCGGTCTCGCTCAACACGAGACTAGCGCGTTAACTAGCTACGCCATCAAGGCGGGAATATCCACTAAAAGATTGTGAAATTAGCTTAAGGGCATCATTGTAAGAAAAAAAATCTCTAGTCTTTTCGGCCATTTTATATATTCCACAACCTATTACAATTCTTGTAAAACATTTTAAATCTTTATTTGATTGAGTTCAACTCACCAAATTTCTTCTTTAACTCATATCCTCTGCTCCGTAAGTACATTATTAATTTTTCTTTAAATGAGGAGTCTCAATTTATCCCTGAAAGGTAGAAAACTTACCTTGTTTGGTTTTTCATTTATTTATTTGAGGTATTTAACGTGCACTTTTTGACCACACTGATTATATCAAAACACGAGGATTTTCTATGAGAGAGAGTGAAAGCGCTTACCAATTTTGCCGGGAAAGGTATTTTTACATACTTTCCAGGGTTCTTTTACATGCCACAATCGACATGGGACCAACGGTTTTACATCCCCCCTGAAGTGGACTTATATCGTCAAAGAAAAATCCCACGAGTATATATATATACGATATATATATATATATCCTAATTAGAGATTTTCGTCCATCCTGCATATTTTTGAAACGAAGGGGTCACTGCTATGTTTGTGGAAATTTACCGTGATCATGTGAGCTTGTGGGAAACCACAAAATCTAGCTTTAAGAACTATCAGATGCGTCAGGATGCTCTTGAAAATATTGATACTGAAATGATTATTGCAGGTTCTACGCATGGTGAACCCTTATAAACCAATTATTAAGCCAAATGCTTTTTGAATAACGGAAAACACGGCCATTAAAAGGATTCATCCTCTTTCCACGGTAAAACAACTGCTACTGAAAGGGAAAAAAACACTTCTGTGTATTTTGTGTGTAGACATCTACTTGCCCTGACTCTGGGATAGTAGACTAAACAGACCAGCTACTTGTACAACGTAAAAGTAACTAAACCAGATATTAAACCAATGTATACCTAGCTTAACTCTCCCGGATGTTTCGATTGTGAAAACTTATTTCTCCATAATGTAGGCCCACCTAACAACATTCTATCACTTCACGGCAGAAAATGTGAACGCTTTTCATAATCAAAGCATTAACCAGAGCATTTCTCTTTCCAAAGCCGATATACTACCAATTGAGCCTGCCATAGACAAGTTTAAAAACAATTCCGTAGTGATATCTCACAACAAACACTTTTCGGCGTACAACCCGAAAGGGTAGTAAGGCACGGTGCTAGAAAAAAAAAAAGTAAAAAAAGCACTTTATACACTCTTGTAACTGAAATTGATCTTTAATAAATACATAAGATAAAACAATACCACCCACTTTGGTGGTCACATGGTCTAAGGCATTCTCTCGCAATGGACTAGACTGACGATGATGGGTAAATCTAGGTTTGAATTTCAATTGGGTGTACTGAGGCTGGTTTTCCAAAACGGTTTTCCACTCCCACTCCACACAGATGCGGGTACATTTCATCTAAATATAATCTTCCTGTTCATTAGAATCCCTAGTGTAATTCGTGCATAATCGTATAACCCTAACGGTTAGTAAGATGCAGTGCTAAAAAAAAAATCAAAATGCAATTCCAGAAAACCAAAACGCACATTACACCATCAACTTTGTGATTCTCACTAACGAGGGAAGTCAAAAGCAACTCTACTTGCAAAGCAAATATATTGATAAGTAAAATATAAAAATATGTTCTATACATGCCAAAAATTAAGCTTGTTTTATTAAAAATTGATCTTATAGAAAACATTTTATAATCAAGCTGTCTTTATGTAAAGAATATTAATTAACTTTCATACTCCCTATCTTTTTTAAATGTAAATAATAAGAAAAGGCCAGTGCTATGACAGGTGTGTGTGAGCGCATTATCAGCTGGTATTATATCATGAAAATGTCATTGTGGTGGGAGTCTTGGGGGGAGTCCATACTCCGCTGGAATTTGATGGAAGACCCCTTAGGGGGGTCTATATATACATGTAAAACTTTAATTAGGTAGCTAAAGACATACTAAAATTTTCAAGTGGACCCCCTAAAAAAAGTTAGCTATCCACGCCATTTCAGAGTAGACATGTTGGACCACTTGAAGTGGAAAGGCGAACCATAACTTTTAAACTATGTATAGTTTGTAAACGTATGGTCTTGAATAAAATAACATTTTAACACTGAAATAATAGTTTTGACGCAATAATACATTTACAAAAAATAATATGTTGGTGAGATGTTGAAGAATCGAAGTCGTATTTCTGCTTTTAAATGTGTGTGTATATATATATGTATATATAAATATATATATACTCACACACACACACACACACACACACACAATAAGCTCGTTAAATTAAAAATGTTCAGCGTAGCGTATAGTAGCGTAAAGACACCGCTGTTACTTGGCTGCACATTGCTACCTCGATGTTAGCTAACATAATAAAAATAATATTTGAGATAAATTATCAATATATAAATCTGCGATCTATGAACTTTTTATAAATCCCGTTATAAATGCTAAATATCTTTCAAACAAATTGACTATGCTTATCATGGTTTTATTTCAGAAATCAAAACCAACTTTTCTTTCTAGTATCTTTATTATAGTTATTTTCTTTTTACGGTCTTAGACTCTACTTCTTTGGTACAACCTCAATCCGCTCAGAAAGTATTGTGAGAGATAAAAAGTTTTTGGATTTGACCTGTGCAAGTGTCTTTTATGTTTAGTGAAGAGACCTACGCTGTGTCCATTGCAAGAAAAGACGGGCGTTTGGTTGGGGCACATCAATTAGGAAGAGAGAAGAAACTTGATTCTTTTCTTCTCTGCCTTGATCGGGCTGACTTTTATTGCTCGCTTGCCCCCTTCACTCTTTTTCTCTTCATACTGGCTGTGCAGACGAAGCGATGGTTTTTGTATATAGCTCTCGCCTTGAATGGCTCTATAAAAGGTCTCTGTAAAACCATGGAAGAAGTTTCTTGTTGGGAGGGGATTGTTGCTCTCTAAATCGGTGTCTCAAGCAGTTTCAAAACATGAGTAGACCATCGTTGCAACGCGCTGCTGCTGTTAGCCTGCTTGCTTGGATGATGGAAACAGATTGCACTTGTCGCATTACCTTCAAATCACCTCCTACTCTTTTATCCACACTGTTACCAAATGGTGGGTAGAGTAATTGAGACCGTAGGCCAAATTTCCTTTCTCTATGTTGAGACAGACAACTATTACATGGAAAAAGTTAAAACTAGCTACAAAATAGTGTAGTTTAATCGAAACTTCTTAGACCTCTGGACTGTCTGGCTTATCAGAAAATTTATTTACGCCAATGTGTCATTGATGAATGTTAAAATAAAAGGAAATGTACCATCACTTACTTGATAGAGTGGAAAAATATTTATGAAAACCCACCTAGCTGGGATTTTTGCCCCAATAAAAGATGTATGCTAGCCATTGAGTTTATTTTATACGTTACCGCTAACGCTGCCTGAAGAAGAAAGGTCATTCATCAGGCCAAGTGACCAGCTTAAAACCTGGCAAAAAGCTTCTATAGGTCAGGAAATACTTAATTCACTGGTCTCCCTCTGCAAAAGGTATGAGTTCGAATCTTCGCTGAGCTACATTACAATTATTCACGATTTTGCCATGCAGAAAGCAAGAAAAGCAAGATTATAATCTGTTTGGTAAGTTTTTTTTATTACTTATGAAATCTGAAGATCATTTTACGTTTGATTTAATTAAGTCTAAATTTCATTTTGTTTGCTGAAAACTCTTATAATAAGGGGGAGAGGGTAGCTACTAGAGAGGAAAGGGGCCCGGGCTTTGCCCTTGGTGCTGGGCTCAGTTTGAGCACCTGGTGGGCTTGAGGAGAGATGCCATGAATATAGTCCCTATATGTAAACGTATCATTTTTGGGTGCATCAAAATGGAACAAACGGAACTTTTTGTATAACAATCCGGAACAAATGACGAACAAATTATTCCAACCATAAAATTATATGGATTTTAAATTTGGGGTTCCTACCGTGAATCTGGCCCCTCTAGAATAAGCAAGGTTTAACAAACTCCCTTCACAGGAACGTAGCCAAAGGGGGAATTGAGGCTCACCCCCTCCCCAAAATGTATATCCTTAATATGCCAATAAATATGTTTTAGCAAAAAACTGCCTTCAATAAAAAAATTAAACGTATTTACCTTTATGTTGGAGTGTTAGTTGTGAAAGGGGTCTGTGGCTGTGACGTTATTCATAGCCAAGAGGGGTGCCAAGATAGGGTGAAACCCATCACGTGAGACGTCTTGAAGTCCGACTCGGGTGCTTAGAGCCATCAGTTTAGTTCAGAGGTCCCCAACCTTTTTGTACCTTAGAGCACATTCAAAACTAACGGTAGTGCGGCGGGCACCAATCACTTTTTCAACTAAATTTATAGCCGAACATAATTCATAATGCAAATAACACACACACAAAAATACATATTATTAAAAAGAATTGTGAGTTTAAAATTTAAAAAAAAATTTAAATTCGAATATAAAATAACAAATGGTACACACGCAAAGTTAGTTCAAAACCAGTTTAGACAATTGAAACAATTTTTACCAAACCAAAAGTCAATGTCCATAAATAAAAAAAACTGATTTATTTACGATTTTAACAAGACCAAAATAAATACACAATGAAATATTTAACTACTCACCAACATTTTGGTACGTAGGTACATTTTTAAAATCTATATTTATTCTGTGTTTATTCAGGCAATAAAGCTGGGTAGACCCATGTCAAGATATTTACAAAGGAAATAGGAAATATTAGCATGTTATTAGTGAGTAGAATGGTAGTTACAAGTAACTTTGAAAATGAGCCGGCAAAGAAAGAGGAACGAGAGGGAGGGATTGGAAATAGGGTGGGGGGGGGGGGCTTTCAATCACCAACATCTTGAGAACAGTATACCTGGAGATAAGCACAAACTTGATATTTGTAGGAAAAGTGAAAGATTAAAATTATTATTCAAGAACTTCTCAGCTGTGGTCAAAAAGTGGTCGGCAGACGCAAAAGGCTCGGTGGGTGCCATGACACTCGCGGGCATAGGGTTGGGGACCTCTGGTTTAGTTCATGTGCGCTTCAGCAAACGTCTGCTATAGCAGTGTATCTGCAGCACGGTCCTTTTCCATACCGAAACGCTTAAAAAACTTATCCTCGAAAGTGCATGGGACAGGAAAGACTTACAGGATTACCATTGATGTCAATACAAAGGAAACGAATACACATTGATAAAATTCTATAAACTTGTATGCTAGAACCTAGGAGCATAAAACTGTGGATTATTTCTTTTGCCATGGATAAAGAATATTATTTTGCCATTTAATATGTATATAATGCATTGTGATGTATACACATTTAAAATATATAATTATTTATCAATCCTGAATGTGTTTTATTTCAAACAAATTGTTTAGTTTTCGTCAGAAACTGTGCTCCCCCTTCCCGCACCCCCAATTTTTTTTTCTGGCTACGTGCTTGTCCCTTCACGTTTGTACAAAGACAAATCCGTAGCAAACACATCTTTTTACGAAACACCTGGGAACAAATGTGTAAAAAACTATCGCAACCATAAAAAAAGTCAGATTTTAAAAACTAGGGGATATCATGAAGTTGAGTTGGTCACTCCAATATAAACATAACAAGTGAAAATATTTGCGTAGTAATTCGGAACAAACGAAAAAAAAACACAAGATTTTAATAAAAATAACATTATTTTTTTAAAAGAGTAGGGGAGGGTAACTTCATTGACATAGCAAGTGGTTGTGCTTGTGCCTGCGTTTTTTTCCTGTCAAAAAAGTCCATCGTCAAGTTCTCCCTCCCCTTATCATCTCAAACCTACTACAGGTATTACATCCTTCCTTACTTTCCTCAATGAATAATTAAAATAGAGGTAGACACAGGCCGCACTGTTTTAGATTGGCTGCTATGTATATTAATACGACGCTGAGACCCTAGCGTTTTAATAGGTCACTCGACAAAATTAATATTATTGGGACTTAGTTGAAAAACTACCTAAACAATCTTGATTGAATATTTTAGCCTTTAATTTCCTTTATATAGTGTGTATAGTGTATATATATATATATATAAGAAACAGGAGGAGGACTCAAATATTAGCTGACTTGAAGGAAAGAAGAAAATTCTGGGAGCTCAAGAAGGAGGCAAAGGCCAGGGCGCATTGGCGGTTAATGTTCACTGACAAAAGGAATGGACCTGTCATTAGACAGAGCACCTAATAATAACTATAATAATAGCATCAACATAGTATACTTGGTCTACGTGCCATCCCAATCGTTGTTCTATTTAATCCTCAACAGCTGACCAGTAATTGTATGAACCTTAACGCTCTTGGCCACGTCCAAGGCCCGTATATATTGTTTGTATAGGGTGCAAGCCTGGGAACATGTTTAGTTTTAACATAATATATCCTCTCGCACCTTAGACCACTCTAGATGTATGATTTAAAGGAGGTCAGGGTTGTTGAGTATGTTCTAATGTTGAACTATTAAGCAAGTCGTGGACTTATATAACTAAATTCAGAAAGGGAATTTTAAATACTCCTAATATATATACAATTTGATTCCCAAACCCATATTTTCAACATAAGATTGCTTTGTTAATGACGTTGCACACTTGGTTTATTCGAAGCTATTTGGGAAGCGGGTTGCATCTTAACTTGACGTATTTAAGCGATCCAAGCACTAACACATTTAGATGTCAATGTACGAAATAGAATACGAGGGGGAGAAAAATTAATGGTTCAACCTGCGAGTCCTCCTGCTTATCTCTTGATAACATTTCCCCTCATTCTCTGACGAATATAAACACTCACTTTGCGCCTGGACAACATTGATTTAAACTAAAAAATTTACTTTTTCTTGTTTCCTCTTCTTAGGGCCGGTCTTATGACTCTTGGATAAATATTAATCTGGTAGATAAATATGTCTATATGGTGGATAAGTTAAAAGTGCGTCTTATGACTGCAAGATAGCATTTATCTGCCAGATAAAATGTATTTATCCATCACATTTTTATCGGTAGGCTTAAGTACCTGATAACTTTTATCTGAAAGTTAAAATGGTTGTTGCCATAGTGACGCGTTGTTTTTAATGAGGTTTCGCTTATCAGAATCTGTTTTTAGGTTAAAATCTTGGTTCACGTGTTTAGTAAGCACAGGCGCGGGCTCTAACTATATAAAGTTAGAACATTTAATTCACACTTTTATATAAACAGACAAGCTATTTGTAGAGTTATATTTATATAAGAACGAATGATCAAAATGTGAGTACAATAAATGAAATTTTGTAAACGTTGTACCCAACTTTTGACCACATTTTGGCAGACACCGAAATTATTACTTGCAAGACAACTTAGCTTCTGCGCTCACGTCACGCCGTCTGTTTCCTCGCCCTCGTTTAGTCGCCATTATTTAACAAATGTTGAACGTTCTCGCCACTCGCTAAGTTGTAGTGGTAGCGTAAGGGCTTATACGCATGCGCGTACCAGTAAAAACAGTACCAACCTTGCATTATCTACATAAAAATATATTTATCCTACAGATCCAGCAGATATATTCAGTTCATAATACGCGTAAAATATTAAAGTGGCTGATAACTTTTAACTGGTAGCTAACTTTAACCTCCCGATAGCAATATTTATGCGGTAGTCATAAGACCGGCCCTAAGAAGATATATGCCTCTACATACTTTTTCTTAATCTACATCCTGGCAGGAATATTCATATTGGCCATTTTCGTGAGTAACTTAACTTAATGTTGTAAATAATTTAAAAGAATATATGTTAACAAAAAATTACTTTAGGATTCAAATAATAAAATTAATTTGCTTCAATAAAAAAATATTTTTTTAAATCATTTAACGATTTGTTTTTTATAGCAGTACAAAACTCTCTGAATAAATCCTGAATACATTAAAATGAGCAATCCTATCTTGACTTACCGTTACATCCATGGCTGGCAACGTCCTTAAAACGTTCAAAACACTGCACGGGCACCGGTTTATTGAGGGGAAGGCTCGGGGGCACATTGACTTTGCCTCCAGGTTAATTTAGGTTAAGAGAGGGGTTAAAATAAAAATAAACATATCTTTTGACAGTTATATGAGACAAACTTCAGATAGGCCTATATATTTTAACAACATTTTTCGTCATTCTTATCTTTCTTTTAACTACACTTTCGAAATATTTGAAATTGTTAAAAAACAGTCACTATCAAACTACCCTCAATTTGAGAGCTATACTCAAAATAAAACACAAATCCTGATGTATTACCGTATAGCACCTAAATACCAGTTTTGATCAAAATTCACTAAGCCCTTTCCGACAATAGCACCAGGGACAGAGGATTTTAAGAACAACTTTTTTGGGTTCGGGCGGGGTTTACACATAAAACCTCAAGACTCATCATAATCTCAAGATTGACCATTTTTACGATGATAATACTTTCTCTTTATATGAAAAAGTAAAAATCGTCTAAACAATTACAATAGAAAAACTATTATTCCATAAGTTCAATAGGTATTGCCAATTGCTTGAAATTACGTAGATTGGTAAGAAAAGATTATAATAGGGCTTACAGCTCCTTACACACATTTCACTATAGGCTTACAATACAACAGCTAGATTTAGACAAAAGTAATATAAATTATCAGTAAACCCAACGAAATGTAATATAAGCCATAAAATGTTTATAATAAGAACTAGTAACTAAAGTAAATTAAACTTCAACCACACAATGATATTTAAAAGTACTAACAACAGTACTTATAGCTATAAAACGTGTTATAGAACGTGTCTAAAACCTGTTTCAACTTGGACGGGACAACGTTGTTAAAACGTTTTTGTGTTTCAGAAACTTTGTAGCAATCTTTATTATATGGTTGTTTTTTAAGTACGAACATTACTAATATACTAACATATTTTAGTGGGGAATTGTTTTGCTTACCTTCCGAACGCACTTTGTTTTTGATTAAAATAAAAATCTATTTTTGAACATTAGTTCACTCTACTTGCATACATCTTAATTTTGCTCTCAATCTGTTCATTTTTAATGAAATATATTTTCGTTTAGTAATAATTTTAATCAAAAGTTCCCACCCTTAATATATTTCAAATTAATGAATAGTTTATGAACACGAAACTAAATGCAGCCACATGTGTAAGGAAACCTTCTCACACACCTGGCTGGTAATTTATTTATTTTGTTAGTTGTTGACATCCAAAAAGCTCTTTTGTTCAGAGTACCTTTCCCCTAATGCAAATACTTGTGAAACAAAATAGCTTCAATAACATTCTCTCTTTCTATCTCTCTCCCTCCCTTCTGGAACAAATAGAAGATGGTACAACTTAAACAAAGAAAGAAAGACAAATAATACACTAGAACAATTTCTTTCGAACTATAAAATACTCGAAAAGAAGGCTCCTCTCTTCACTCGACTCACAACCTTACCTAAGTCAAAAGTCATTCGGTCCGCGACACGTTGAGCTATCTAGCTTAAGTTGCCACATCGTGTGTACAACATACTTATTTTTAATAAACTACTTTTACGTTAATAAAAACAAGTTTCTGAAAATAGCATTCTTCACAAATAAATAGTATTAAACCCGGAAACTTATAATCATCACGCCGAATTCTAACAAGATACTCCACAACGAGAGAGTAGGCAACAACAACAATCGCCCAAACCCGCCTTGGTGGCGAAGTTGGCTAACGCGCTAGTCGTGTTGAGCTCGACCGCCGAGGACGGAGAGATTGAGGTTCGAATCTCTGTCTGGTGAACTGGGGGTGGTTTTTCCTAAATGGTTTTCCACTCTCCCTCCACGTAAATGCGGGTTCACTTCCTCTAAATTCAACCCTCCGAATACCTAATCCATTAGCGTAGTTAGTACTTAAGCGTATAATCCGATCGGGTAGTAAGACGCGGTGCTAAATATTATTATTATTATTATTATTATTATTATTATTATTTTTATTACTATTATAACAATTGCCCAAGAAAACCTTCCCTACAACTTGAATTCGACCTCTTAAGGATTCCAACCCAGGACTTCACGTAAAGTTATAAGCAACACCTTACAGTTTGGTTACAATAACGTGGGGCTTCACGAGAAAGAATCAACACCTTATACAATTAACCTCCACCTACACAAATGAGTTCTCAGACTTCGAAATTTGTCCGAACACTGTTTTAGGCATAAACATCTATCGTTTTCACACAAAATTAATGTATAAAAATAAAAAATAAAAACGCCAGTCATTTTAACTATGAACAACTTGCGTGACTCATAGCACAGTCTATACAATACATATATCACGAAATAATGTATAAAAAGTAAAAAAGGAGAAAAATCAATCGCGCCAGTCTCTATAACTATAAACATATTACGTGGCCTCATAGCACAGGCTACCCAATCCACAGATAACGAAATAATGTATAAAAAACTGAGAAAATCAAACATGTCAGTATAATATAAAACTGGCCACATGGCATACGCTACATAATACACAGATCATGAAATGTTATTGCCTTACATGGGCACCGTACAATTACTAGTGGTGCATCTATCGGTTATGCGGAGAGCAACATGAGTAATTAATTTTAACTAATTGGTGTGAACTGCTCATCAAATAGTTAGTTCGTTCACAAAACCTAAGACTGGGACCAAGATTGTTGTTTGATGATTTTTTATTTCTTTACTTTAACTTTTATTTAACTTCAAAAAGACTCTTAATATATTTTGATATGTTTCATAAAAAATAAAAAATAGGAATTTTGAATAAAGGATTAGTCATCAATCTTGTTCAATGTCCAAGAATACAAAAATAATTAAACGATTTTTCCAAGAGCTTTGACCCCATGTAAGAAAAGAGTTGGGGGACGGGGGGGTGGCAGCAATGTACCCATGCCCCACAGTTCCGGCGCCAGGCTGGAAAACAGTTGGTTGTACTGTAGATTTTTTGTCATGAGTGTTTTTCTACTCTCCCTGCATTCAATTCATAACACATTTTCTCCAAACACCACCTTCCTCATTCCTACTCCATGAGTGTGATTAAATGCAGGTAGCTCAGCTAGAAAGTAAGACAAGTTACACACACACAAAAAAAAGGCCTTGGCCACGATCAAAACATCTGAGCATTCTGCTTCGATGGTGACCAACCAACCACCTCATAGTGTTTGGTTTGAATCTCTATGGATTCAAAATGTAACGTTCCTCCACTGTGAAAGGGAGCAGAATATAGTTAATAAGTGTGGGGCTAATAGCAGCACTGAATTAAACGCCTGTAAAACCAAGAGCTAAAAGTATTTGTTGACCTTATTATTTGATAAATGGTAAGGTGCATTACACAGACAGACTTTCTCGCTCCTTTACCTAAAATGGAGATATTTACTTTAAACTTGAAAAATATGTGAAACAAAACAAGATACACTGTTACAGAAACATCATAGTTTTCGAAGAGCACGGCTATGTCAGTATTTGATATGAATGTTAAGTGTTCTGTTCCTCCTAGCTAAGAACTAGTTTTGCTGTGCCTAGATAATAATTTTAATCAAAATCGTCAGAACAGATTTCTATAATAATTTATTTGTCTTTTTTGCCTCTGTGTAAATTACTTTCAATTTTAGTGTTGGCTTGATTTTTTTTAAAAAATACTCTGGGGAACCTAATCAAACGCCTAGATACCCAGTTTTTGCCCGATAAGTAAAATGGTTTTAGCTCTGCCGATAAAACTTACATATAGACAGACACACAGAAAGACGGAATTGAGAATATCACTTTTTCGGGTTCATGTGGTCATTAAATGTCGACATCTATTAAAATCTCGAATTCATCTTTTTAATAAAAAAAACTGGCTCTCTTTCTAGGGGACGCCCTACACCGTATGGACGTTTGCTTATGATCTCTTCCTTATTATGGACCATTTTATATAGTTCTGTATATTTTTACAAATAAATCAACATTTATATTTAAGCTCAAATTGTAATATGTTTTATTTTAATATAATATATAAATTTCTCCTCTCTGGTACCAAACCAGATAAATAATCCAAATGCTGGTTTTATTTTATCTCAACTAGATCAACACTTTCACTCAAGGTGTATGTTTCAATAATTTATCGAGACTAAAAATTAAATTATACCGTTTTTAGCCTAAATTCCTTGTCCGCGTTGAGACCTGGGACAAGCAAAGCGTCCTGTTGAAAGGTGGTTGTGTTGTTTTAATGCAACTTGGCAACACTGTACGTGGCTTTTGTTGTTTGAAAGGAGAGAGGGGGGCAGATTTAGATTACAAGGGTAGTAAATAAAATCATTAAGGAAATAGTCGGACACCTTTTTCTCCCCCACTTTCTCTCAAAACCCAAACCTATAGCTGGTAGCTTTCTGACTGCTCATACCCAGGTGTCCATCCTCTTTCAGTCGGAAAGGAGATTAGGGTGAGTCCTTTGGCAGTGGTAGAACACCTTTATTTCTGGCCCTCTCCCTCTTCATTTTCTTTGACTGCTCTGCCACGCTGCTATGCCTTCTCTCCTAATCTCTTCCTTATGGTCTTGAAGGACATGCTTTTCAGGTGTCTCAATTACATTCAAAGACTTTCTGACATTGTGATGTTTAGTTTCACCTTTGGCAACTTCTTGGAGATAAGCCTGTCTATTCATCTTCTATGAACCTTCAAGCTCTGATCTCGTCTAAGTTTCGAACGAAAATGTGTGTGTGGGCGAATGGTGGTATGAATAGGGAAGAGAGAGATCTATATAAGCTAATTGCCAAATTGAATTGGTGGTTAGATGCAGGGTAATAAATATTTTAAATCATGATTACTTGTAATATTAATCGGCCTCGTGGTATATGTGTCAGAGCCCCTGGCTGCCAACCCAGAGGTCCCGGGTTCAATTCATGGCTGGCACCGGGGGATTTTCCTCGGAAGGGGAATAATTCCCATGGTCGCCAGGGTTTGGTTAGTTAGGCTTAAGATAGGTTAAGATCTTCATTGGATTCACACCTTCATATTCACTATCAGCATCACCTAATCGGGACGTGGAAAGAGCCTCCACGAAAAGGATGTACGGTTAGTACATCTAGCGTCCCCTGGGCAATGGTACATTAGTACAGGATAATCTTCCCACAAACTGAGCTACAGATTGAAGTAGCCCAGAGAAGCCTTTAATTTTACTATTATTACTATTATTATTATTATTATTATTATTAATATTACTATTTGTAATGTTATGTAAATTAATACAAAGCTATCTATTACACAATCTCAGAATAATTATTTAAAAATGTATATCTAAATTTATTACATTCATTTTCAATATCTACTTTATCAGGTTTGATTTATTTTTCATCTTTTAAAACGCTGCGTTTAAAGGTGAGAGTAATAAGTTTAACGAAAGTTAAGGGCAGTGTTTTCGCAGTTTTTATGGAAAACTTTTTTTAAAATTATCTTTACATGGTGATATCCACAATTGTTGAATATTTATCAAGAGAAGAGTGGCATTTAATGAGAAACTTTTTAAATTAAGAGAAAAAGTTGCCATTAAATTCCAGGACATTCTTGACAATTCAAGAAATGTTGAGGTGAAGAAAATAAATCTCTATGTTTCTGGAGAATTATTAGATTTCCTTGGTGGTTATATATATATATATAAGCTGCATTAACACAACTTAATGGTATTCCCTACACTCTCACCCTAAATTTCTGTCATAAAGCTGTGACAAGGGAATATTATTTGAGCTGAATGCTGGGTGGAGGGGTTGTTGGGTTGTTGGTAGTTAGGAAAGGATAGAGAGGGAATATCCCAGTAACTGTTTACTGCTGCGATGGCTGACCAGGTATCCTCTAGTTTTGAGTAAAGTGGTTTTTTATAGCGACTGCTCAATCGTACTACAATATTCAAGTCGTAGATATTGACTGTTGTGACTTCTCTTTGGACCAGTCAATTCTCGCCGCGTTCACTTCATAGATATGTTGAATTGCAATGTGTCATTTTTGTTATCGCTGCCTCTTACTACCCGTTTGGGCTATAAGCCAACTATTCATATTGAAGACACCATATAAAAATATTATCAAAACAATAATATAGTCCTAGACGATACGTGATGGTTTGGACAGTAAAGCCTTTGTTGAATCTTTCAATTCGATGCTGAATATTGTACACGTGTTGGTTGATATTTCTGTTTTGGATAGAAAGCAGGGCTGACCTTATAGCTTACGGCACCCTGTGCGAAAACCTAAATGAGCACTCCAAACTTCTCAACCACCCCTTTTTCTACCCTTCCACCCACCGTCACTAATGGAAAATAGAATAAATATCAAAATCGACGTTTTTTTCTGAAGATTAAAAAAGTGGATTTTCTAAATAACTTTTATTTTTAAAATAGAAGAATGTTTTTTCTCTTAAAATCAAAATACTAAAGTGATTTCTAAGACGAAGAGAGATACAAAGAAAAGTCTAGAAAAGTTAAATTGTTCTCCTGCAATATATATATATATTATATATATATATAATAAACTATGTATGCCCTCTTGCTTTTTTTTCTCGATATTTCACGTAGTTTTCATAATCTTTACGAAAAATCTTTAAAAAATGACAGTTTTAAGAAATTCTATCTTTCTTATTTTATTAAAAACTACCGGAATTTTGAGAGTATTCACCTTTTTTTAAAAAAAATATTCCTCTGGATTTTAAAAGAAAGCTATCGTAATCAAATATGAAGAATTATCTATATTAATATTTAAAATGATTTCTAATAACATTTGTGTCTATAGTTTTATAGTTTGTTTACTTTTATCAGATATATTATCCATTTGCAGGCTGAAATTTGTCTTAGAAACTAATATGGCAATCAAAACACAACAATAAATTGTATCATTCACTAATCAACCAGAGCACTTTATTTCCGTAAATAAGTAAAACAAGAAAGAAATACAAACATTTATCACTGTAACAATGCGTGAAATCAACTTACTTGAATTCGCACTCGGAAATAACTGAACATCAACTGTGACCAGTGTTGCCAATTCTTTAGTCCTTACTGTTTAATTATGACTTACCAAATGTTGAAAAATATACTATTTCAAGGGATTTGGATAAAGGCTCTGACAGGGAAAGAATATATGAAAAAGTATGTGTTTTTAAAATACATTATGTTCATATTTTTAAATTTCCTACAATTTTGCCACCCCCCAAAACTGGGAAAATGCATGTGTTGCACCGTCGGAAGAGCTGGCCCTGATAGAAAGATTTAAAAGACGCCCAAATGAAGGAGAGCATTTGGGAAATTATCGAAGAAACTGAAGATAATCTTTGTTCTAAAGCGTATGTTGTTAAACTAATTTCACCCATATTTTCCCATCGAGTCTTAGTACCCGTTTGGGTTGTACGCACGTTTCCCTATCCTAATCCATTAGAATTTAAAATAGAATTAGCGTATTAAAAAAATCAGAATAGAAGGCCTTTAGGAAAATCCCTGCGTGGTTGACCTAGATAGTATCCACAAAGTCTCGATTCGCATCCACGGAATTTGTGATGTAAAAATCACACAATCATTTAATTTAAAACAGAACATTTTAATGTAAGTTAATTTATAATTCATTTAATTTTTTTTTTTTTAGCACCGCGTCTTACTACCCGTTCGGTTATACGCTTAAGTACTAATTACTCTAATGGATTAGGAATTGGGAGGGTTGAATCTAGAGGAAGTGAACCCGCATTTGCGTGGAGGGAGAGTGGAAAACCATTTAGGAAAAACCACCCCCAGTTCACCCGACCGAGATTCGAACCTCGATCTCCCCGTCCTCGGCGGTCGAGCTCAACACGACTGGCGCGTTAGCCAACTACGCCACCGAGGCGGGTTTCATTTAATTAATCATTGTATATTTTATTTTAGCATTTGAGTTTAAATAAACAGATAATAGTCCCCTATGTTGCGATGTAATTATTCTTTTGCTTAAAATCTTAACACACAATGCGCGCACATATTTCCATGGAGGAATAAATAGTTGGCCTACATTTTGCCACCGTATATTTGTTCTTTCTAATTAAATTGCAATGATTATTTTTTTTAATATTTTGTAGCTAAATCCGCAGATTTATCGACAGTTCACGCTAGTATCCAATTTTTATTCGGCTTGCTATTAGTATTACGGATATACCCGTACTCATCCATGCTTTATTCATAAGTATTCTTTCACTTTATAACGAGCCATTTCCATTTCTTGCCATATAATATTAATTATTCTTGAAGAACTACGTTTCGGTGGTCACTCTCGCAATATACTAAACTGCCGAAAACGAGGAGATCGGGGCTCTAATCCCTATTGGGTAAGCTAAGGGTGGGCTTTAATAAACTGCTTTTCATTATCCTTCCAAAGGGTACACTTCCTCTAAATTCAACATATATTATACCTATTATATTTAGTTCATAGACGCAAATATATCCCAAACGTGTAATAAGACGTGGCGAAAAAAAAGAAGATAACTATTCTCAGTGCTTTAGAGATTACGTAAGAGCGTAGATTGTTCGTTTTTAGGAAAACACTGGACCGTGAATGTCGGTCGCGATGGCTAGCATTAACGACTGATCCTGACAGTCAACAGTTCCTAGTTAAAACCACTTTTAGAAAGAGGGAACTATGTATGGTTCTCCCGCTTGGACTTTATAGTATTACTTTTCTTAAGAGTCAATGTTAATTACTCTATGGCATTAGGAACTCAAAAGTTCATTGCCGCACTTACAAAAGTAGGCCACCTATCCCTATCTTGAGCTGGTTCTATACAGTCAACCTCATTACACCATATCCCTATCTTGAAATAGTTCTATCCAGTCCACCTCATTACACCCTATCTCTTTCAGATCCATTCTAATTTTACCCTCCCATATGCGTCTTGCTCTTCCCGCTTATAGTACGCTTAGAATCGTTAATATTAATTTAAAGTTATTTAACTTCAAGCTACTTTTATATTTGAGTATGATTACATTGTTTGGAGGAATTTATACTTGCTCAAATTACTTTCAAATTATTTTATATCAATCTAATTTTTAAATTGAAGGAAAACTTATATTATTCTTGTTAAAATTGTCTTTTTAATTTTGGTCGTGACATATGAAACAAATTTAAGTCCGTGAAGCTGCCAGCACCACTCACGGTACCAATAATTAAGACTACCAATATTTAGTGCTAAATTTTTGCTACAATAATATTATATTTGCAAATGCAGAATTCGTATTTCTCGAATCTTCCGACAAACCATAACATTTGTTGTCAACGGTACAGTGATAATCAACTAAAAACATTGAACAAGCCGCGAGAAATGCATTATTGGTCTATGCGAAGTTACCATTCACATTAAATTTAAGTTCAAAATTTGGTGTGAAAACTAAAGTCCTAAGATTTAAAACGGGTTTCTCTTCCACTGAACCGATGATAGTTTGTATGTCAATAGGCTGGATCTGCGCGTAGTAACAGTCACTTGGTTTTCGAGGGCTGTGTGTTAGTCGTCGTTACCATCATTTTACAGGGTTCGCTCCCCTCGCCATCGTGTTTTAGCACCCCAAACCTCTTTACCCTAGCACCCTCTTGTCGAGATCGGGAGCCTTCTAACACCCCTCCAACATCATCCCTTAGGAATTGCCACAATGTGAAGCATTTCAAAAGAAAAACGTACCATCTCAATTTGTTGCCATAAGCTTTTCTTCCATTCTGAATCAATAGAAGTCATAATTACCATGTGTTCTACATACCTTTTTTTAAAAAAAATTACTTGCGATATGGCAGTCAAACATAACTTAAAACAATAGCTCGTATAGCAAAACAATATAAAATTGTTTGATGGAAGTTTGGTGTGATTTGCACATAATGCGTTGCACCACTTAACAAAGATCTAATTTATACCCTTTTTCTCGTCCATTTAAGCTACCCTTTAGTGATTGGTCAGAGAGATATTTGGCACGAAGTTATTGTGTTTCTACTGTACATACTGATTCAATATATAAGATGCATATATCGATGAGTTTTCTTTGCCTACCTCCGCAACAAAGTACATTTTTGCTGTGGCTTGAATTGACTCTGAACGTTTATTTAGTGAGTCTTTTGACATAGTATACACAATTATCTCAAATAATACCTTTTTTCACTGAATATTACTACCCGTCCGGGGTGTCTGAGCTTAACTACACGACACTGAGTAAATGTACCAACATTGGCATGAGCTAAAAGTGTAAAACCATGTATGAAAATACACCCTTATTGCACCCAACAGGAAATCGACCCCCTGACCTTCCACTCATTAAATTAGGCACTTGATTGGTTGCTTATTAATTGTTTTGTTTGGTCAATTATTATTAAGCCATTGGTCAGTCGTTTGATGGGTGTTTATTGGTTTGGTCCGCTATTCGGTCAATTATTTGGTTAGGAAGGTTGCACGTTCGGTTGGTTGTTCATTCAGTATTTTTAAAGCTGGCTGATCATTACAAAGCTCAAATGTACTGTTAAAACTATTAGAGCCACGCTACTTAAGGTTGCAGAAAATAGGTATCGGTATGATTCGGTTTAAAATAGCATCATACTGATTTAAAAGTATTTCAAATTATGTTGTCTTTTGTTTTGTTTATTTCCGGGGAGCTCAATGCTAAAATCTTTCCTGAAACAAAGTTTAGATTTTTAAATGGTATTTTCATGCAACACCTTAGACCTGTGCAAGTGGACACGTGGGCAAATACGTTACTATAGTCTTTTCTGTTTTTTTTTTTTTTTTGTGGAAGCCTGAGTATACAGAGGTTGAATTTTTAAATGGTTTTTCAAAAATCACTGGTGCGGTCAACAACCTTTGCGCATCTGCTCCCTCCCTCCCTCCAAGCTAGATATTTTCAGATTATAAATGTCCAAACATGGCTGGCTGCACACCTTTTATTACTGTGTGGCGGCAGGGTTCTTTTTATTATTCGGCACGTAGAAGGAGGTGGTGGGTATGTTTGAGGAAAGGGGTGAAGAAACTTTCACAGAACCCCCGCTTCAAATAGTTTTATAGAAAAGTAAAATGTTAAATACAGTTAACTCCCGATTATCCGCGGTAATGGAGGGGACGAGTGCCGCAGCTAACCCAAAACCGCGGATAATCCGCATAGTTAGTAAAACAAGAGATTGTAGCACTTTCAATCAAACTAATACTCACCTATCGTGACTGCGTCTATGAACACATTATATTTCACACACTAAGATAATACAAAACACACTGTAAATCAATGTACCGTATACGCAAAACCTGTATTCTCCATAAACGCGGCGTTTTTTTTTTTTTTCCAAAAACGTATCCCCTGCTGCTGGCGATGCCACGGTTAAGCCACAAAGCGGATAATCTGCCCGCAGATGGTCGGGAGTTTACTGTATTAAAACTATATTACCAGCATTAATTATTCCCTATTGCTACCTCGAAGAGGTTATTAAAAATTAAATATCCAGATATCATGAACTCAAATGTGCAATGACACACCATTGGACGCGCGGACCAAATGTTGGTTCCACATGGTATGGTTTGATAGAAAATAACAGGGAAGCTTACATGCACTCAAATACAATCATCTGAGATACCATAGGCGGAGAAGCTAAGTAAGGCAGACTGTACCCGCATCTGTATGGAATGTGTTCTCATATTATGTAGTGGGAGACATCGTACATTCTTCATTTACTCAAAGTGTGTCTTGGTCAGACGTGATTCAGCATGCCGACAATCTATCCGCCAAGCTGGCATCTCAGGAGAAAATACACCGTTTAGCCACCAGAACATCCCTGGTTGTCTGGCTCAGCTCAGTAAGGCCGTAGCCAGGGGAGGGGGTTGGGGTTCAACCCCCCCCCCCGGCCGAAATTTTATGAACAAAATATATATGATTTTATTTATGGTTCAAACATTATCGAAATTAAGATACTAATACAAATTAGGGGGCTGTGTTACCATAAAAAGCACTTCAGATAGCTTCTAGAGGTGTTTAATATTTAGAATTTTTTCCTAGCATTCGGTATTTATGGTGCTATGTTGCAAACATACATACTTGCAGTATATCTGATTGCTCGGAGGAACTTACTCGTACATATCCCAGCTTGGGCTAGTTATTGAAAACCATGCTATGGTTCTTAGCACGGCTACCCTACCCTAATACTAAGCACACATTGGGGAGCAGTCAACGCAAGAGAGACAGAACAAGTTTTTACAACCTGTGCTAATAAATGGTAACGCGCACATTGAGGCGCAGGGCAGCATAGCGCAGGCATACGCTGAGTTGTGGTTGAAGCATAGTTTCCTGCTTGCTACGAGTTGACTGATTGCTGTGTGTATCCATTCCTTGCGTCATATTGGCGTTAAATACCAACATTGGTGGTTATTTAGTTGGTTTTCTTAATTGTGGAGCCGCTTATTGAAGCAGTTCTTATTTAACTAGTGTTGTATGATGCAATCAATGTAGATTACATTAAATCAAAATTGAAATATATCAAATGGGATAATATTGCTGAAGCACTCTATTTATATGATAATTAATACTGTATATGCAAATTCACCATGCATACTTCTCTTTTCCATGTAATCGCTTCTTTAGAATGGTGATTTTTCTTTTGCTCAAATTGCACAGCAACTTTTGCAAATGTTGCACATCTGCATTAGTATCTGATTCAGAGCTCAGATCCATATCCCACACACAACTGTCCTGCCCAATGTACCCAACTACGCTGCGCTGTACTACGCTCCCCTGCGCCCACACTGCGCTGCCCTGCCCTGCATCACAATATGCGTCTAGACTTAACCTCGGATCAGCGGCACACCTGTTTTTATAATTTTATGCAACTACTCCTAATTGTATTTGTAATCATTTCTCACAAATGTATGTTTGAATCAGTCCGGTCTTGTCCTCCGCATAGAAGTGTTAAGCAGTTTCAGTGATTCTGTTATTTTGGTATGTAAATCAAATTTGTGAGTAAAAAGGTTAGGGAAATGAGCCAAGCTCAAGTCAAATATTAGTATTTCATCGAGTGTAAGTTAGCAAAAACTTAATTTTAAAAAAAATTGTAAATATAATTCAGGTATTGTGCTAAGAGAAGGGGGCCCGCACCTTACACCTGGTATCGGGCCTGGTTTGAGCATCTGGCGGGTCTAATCGTTCATCTTATATCCCGATAATCGGCTATTTATAGATAATGTTCTTTATTAGAAGGAAACAACTCTGCTGTCACATCTTTACCCTTCCATTGAGATGAATTTTTAAAACACATTTTGGTTCTCGAATAGATTTAACTGAAGTTGGTCAAGTCATATGTATTGTTTTAGCGTTAGTTAAACTAGAGGGGAACAAGCTCACTTTGTAAGAGCATATAGCCTGGAAATTTGAGAAGCCCCGAGTATAATAGATTTGAGAAATATTTCGGAAGTTTTTCTCTCGCGAGTCAATTTTAGCAGTTCGTGTTCTCTGTTGTTTTAGTCGTCCCGCTGTTTGGCGGTGGTCACTGCGGCTCAGAATCCCTTGGGCTGGGCCCCATGGGGCTAGGGTTGGGCTTCGCGCCTTCCGAGTATCGCTTCCCCACCACGGCCTCGTCGAAAAGCCGTTGCCTCCTGTTCGACCAAGGTAGGCCTACACTTCTTTACCCGTGTTTCACTCCTCAATTTCTACCGCTGAGTTATTCTCTTTCTAATTAAGGAGGCTCCTTATAAGTTAACACATTGGTTATTGACCCCTCTTAGTAAAATACACGGTCACAATATAACTTATGTAGGCGGTCGCTTTGTCTTTTTCACAACCTAGGACAAGAAGAATTGCCTGACATGAAAACATTATATGTCCTGTTGGTAGTTGTTAATTTTCTAGCACAGTGGTTCCCTTCTTGGAGAACGTGAAGCACTTCCAGGGTGGATCGTGAAACAGTTCGGAAATAACGTTAGAAATAAAATAAAAATTGAAGATTTTTTCATTTAAATCACTTTTCCAAAGTAATTTAAAAAATTACTTCTTGTGGTATTGGCAACACTGACTACCCTTTGTAATAAATTTGGTGACCCTCCAAAAGTGTGTATGCACATGTTTATTTTCAAGCTCACCAGCCTTGGATTTGCTACCCCCCTCCCCCAAAATATCATCTCTACCCTCCCCCTTAAATAGAGGTTTCAAAACTTTTTAGGCAAAGGAGCCCATTCACCAGAAAAAATACATCCTGGAGTCCTCATAGCATTCTTTACACTAATATTATGAACTTTCATTAAAGACGGCTAACTTTTACAAGTAGATAAGTACACAACGGAAAATCTCATATGTTCTGGCTGCGCCTTTGGGAAATGCCCTTTATTCAAATTTAAAAATAATGGTCAATCCTAATTACTGATGATATTTAATAGTGTGGAAAACAGCTAAATACTATTATAAAATAGCCTCATGGATAACTTTGATGGAGCCCAAGGTCTTCATGGAGGACAGTTTGAAATACTCTTCACTAAGGTACTATATTGCAGTCAAGGACAACACCACCGAATCTTTAACTCTCTCATAAAAACTAAACAATGTTAATAACTTGAAGTGGAAAGCGATTTGCTGTGTGCTTTGTCAAAGATTACCCCAAAATTAAAGAAATGATGAAAACCAAACAGTGCCAACATCACGATAATCTTAAGTAATTACTTTCTACCGCTATCCTACCAATGTTACATTGATTTTTTTGTATAAAATTGAGAAGTGACTAGAAAGTATTTTTTTATATAAATATCCCCAGAAATATGAGTTTTTTTTATTCTCTACCAAGGGGGCGTTAGCTGGAAAAGGTTGGAAACAACTGTCCTAGCATAAGAAACTAAATATTTCTGAAAGATCTTACCTTCACCGATCCCCCCAGCCCAGTATATAGTGCTGGTGCACAGTAGTTTTTCTAAGGTGAAAGAGTATCCTTGGCACACTTATTTTCTAGAATGAATTCAGATTGATGAACCCTTCCTTTAGGGATGTGTGGGTAGTAATTCTCCCCGCAACTCTAGTCAGAAGAGGCACTCGCTTGTTAGCAATCACAATGTATGGAGGTAAAAAAACACTCTGGCTCGTTTTCGATCAATCCTGATGTGTGTATGTTAAATTATCACTCAAACTCGGTTAATATAATAAATTATATAAAAGTAATAATAATAATGCTTAATATGTGATAAACCTCATCATAAAGCGTTAGTAGGATATTTAACTACTTGGCGCCCGAGTATAATACAACACAATCAAGCGCCGACTAATATAACACTTGCATATTGGGGACGATTGAGATGTATATTAAGCTTTTCATGGTCCGAACCCAGGACATCTGAGGGGTATGCGATACATGTGACTAGACACTATCGCGTGAGCGTATTGTTGAAAACATTTCTGTGGACAGTTTATTTCACAAAATATTGGACACATAGAAAGTTTGAAACTAAGTTTTTAAAGGAAATACAATTAAAAAAGTCAGCACATTAATTTGGTTTAAAATAAATAAAAGAGTAGAAATTATGTGGTACCCGCACCACCGGGAATGTGAACAAATTTAACAATCCCATCCAAATTAGCTTTTTTGGTTATGAGTACGTCAGAATTCAAATATTGGATGGGTGCAGTGAAAAGGAATTTTGTAAAATGATTCCTAAATCTCCCTCCACTCATATGCGAGTACACCTCCTCTAAACACTACTTTCCTCATCACTTCTCCGTTCGTTTGAATATACGGATATGTTAGTTTGGCAGTACACATCATCAGAATTGAAGCTGCCAGTCTGTATTTATTTCAAATATAAAAACAGTTTACTACGATAGACTTGCAATGTAATGAATTCATTAATTATTTATAGTCATGCACTGTAGTCTTATCTCTAGAGCATTTAGGCGTTGTAATGCCAACGATAATCATCACATTCTGAGACATTCTTGTTTGGATCCTTGTAAAGTTGAAAATTGATCTTCATGCGAGACTAAATTTGACGTGCTACGAGAGATTCGGGGTTAACATTGAGTGCGATACCTTCCGCTATGAATCCCAAGAGCTTGAAATAAACAAATGTGTACTTAAAGGGTGCCCCAAGTGGTCTAAGCTACTAGAATCTCCTTGGAATGATGTCATTGTTGAGCTGGTTAAGGTTCGAATCGTGGTCGGAAGCATTGGGAGTAACTTAGATATGTAATTTACACTATCGTTTTTCCATGCACTCCTCACGTTAATTTTAAGGTTTGCTTAAATATTTGTTAACCACTTTTGCCCCCACCCCCACTTAGCAACTTGTCTTCCAACACACACACTGGTGCATGGCTCTGTGTCTGTGTGTGTGTATGTATATATATATATATATATATATATATATATATATATATATATATAATAGGTTCTAGGTGCTGCCTCCCCCCCCCCAAACAGCCTACACATCTACCTATTAAGTCGCAAGCCACCGTCACACATAACCTAGTAAGTTAGTAGACCAATATTCATATTCGGCGACATGGTACGCATCAGCAAGCAAAGCCAAAATGCTGTTTGAAAAGGGGTACAAGAGCAATTGTAGTGAAGAGATTTTCAAAATCGTCAGCGTTGTGTGGCGCCATGACTTGGAGCACGTTGGTCTCTGAAACGTCTACAGGTGGCAACTTGATACCTTAAAGTTTTGCATCATTGTAGGCGTTGATGAGCTCCTGAAGGACGTGTACGTAGAGATACATGCTTTTCTTTTTTCAAGTTGCACCACACGCGCCCCTTTAGAATTCCTTAGAATCTTTCCAAGATGTTTACCTTCACTTCCGGATTTTTGGTGGTGTAGTAATAAATATTTTTCATATATTTTTAGAAATTGTCACACATGAAGTAACTTGAACTCTGTCCCCTTGTTCGTTTGTAAACTTAGAGGCTTACGTCCATTTTGTTTGAAAATGTGCTGAAAACTTTCCCGCACGACACTCCTCGTTTTGAGGGAAGCGTCATCGCCCAGGCCATCTGGATAAACGCATATACGATGGTGAGCAAGAAACTTCATCTATCATATTTGCAACATCTAGTATTTGCAAAAGACATCGCATATCGTTGAGAATGGTTTGCCATAAATAGTCCATGCTAAACACCACTAATTTGTTGCATGGGATTTTTAATTCTGGATTTGTATAAAGTGTAGGCGTCCTACGCACAAGTCCACTATCATACCTGAGGTGGATCTTTCTTGGACGTGTTTATGAGCTGTGCCGCGCCTACAACCTACAAACCCTACAGGATGCTCTTGGTTATAGTAGACTACCAAACTACCCATTAGACTTGGGAAGTCAGCCGATGGTTTTCGTCTACTTTCTTCAACTTTCTTTTCTTCAGAAGGGGTCGTTACAACAGTGTCAAGGGCTTAGATACGAGCGTCATTTCTAATGGGTGCCAAGCGTTTCGGGTTGACAATAAATTATTTCTAGACACTTATTTTTTTCAGCGCTGTGACAAACTCTCGCCACCCCGACGACTTGCTATGTCTTCTTGCTCTGACCAGATCGTTGACTAGACCCACAATATTGGATACTCAAAGGGCATGTCGTTAATTATCACCTCCCCGATGGTGTCCCACGCATTACCGCCTCGGGAAATAATAAGTTCGAGTAAAAGTTTGGCTTTTTTACAAGACTTTTTATACTTGGATCACACTAAATTGGTGGCCGATACCGCTTGTTAGTGGTGTTGTTCGTAACAGTGTAGTGTTACCGGGGTCCAAAACTTTTTCGCATTATCCATTTCGTACTTTTTTAATAATGAAACAAGGACACCGCTGATTAAAGGCGCTAAAAGCAAGGGTAGAAACTCATCCTTTTTGGGCCAGTAGTCGTCTCTATTCTTCCAACACTCTTTGTTTGATTAGATTGCTCAACACTTTCTTGTGAGCACGTAACTTTGTCTTTTGTACATTTATTATTGGAACTCCCTTTTAAAGTATTGTAGGCAAACTCGCAAAGAGAGTCAATCAGTTTCTTGTATTTAGTTTTCAGCAGAGTGACCCTTTGCATAGGGTTTATGCAATACATCGCACGCAACAGAGGGACTTGCTTTAACACCTTGGGACTCATGGTTATGAAATTATATGTATTTAGGAAGTGTGGAAGGATGTGAAAAGGGGTTTAAACTTGGAGGGATGGAAAATCACAGCGCTGTACTGATCCATTGTTAGCCCATATTTTCCTGTTTGAACTTGTTTAGTATAATCATCTGTGGCCCCAGATGAGAAAAGGGGATCAAACTTGGAGGAGTGAGAAATCACAGCGAGACATCACTTTATGTTTGACAGTCGTCGAGAAAGGATGCTCCCCCACCCTCACGGGCAGAATTGACGACACGGTGTGGAGGAGTGCCCGATGCCCAAGACCGCACACTCCCCCTACCAATAAATAAAAAAACGTCCACACCAAAAAAATACCCTCCCAACAGGGACAAACAATCATGAGGAGTACCCGAGACTGCACACTCCCATCCAAAACCCTGGGCACACATTAAAAACTAATGGGCGCACCCAGTGGGTCCCTAATCCATTGAGGCATGGGAACTGAGCCCCGGCCTCCTGGGATGTGGGTTGGGTCCCTAACCCAATGGGGAAGGGTGGAATAAGTTTTCTCACAAACCACTAGGATGTATTTAAATCGTAGCGTCTAGGACAGTGGAATCACAATACTTCTCTTTCCTCGTCACTAGAGTATGTGGGGAAATAAACACCTGGATGTGGAAAGTAGGTCAATTGACATCACAATATATCTCTCTCATGGGGAATAGCCTCAGAGATGTAGTGAGGTCTGGGCCTCACTACTTACGTATAACCTTGTAACAGTTCTTACACTCACCAAACTTTTTTCAAAACAAACATTTTGTTCAAAAATGTGTAATTTTCTAACTAAAGACTTCCTTAGTTGGTGTGTTATATCAGGCATTGGTGACGTCATAGTGTTATGTGGCATGCGTTATTTGTAAAAAATTGATTTATTTTAACTATTGTGAATATTTTCCCGCTTTTTGTTGTGTCACCATAGTTGTGTCACCATAGTTGTTCTTTTTCGGAAAGTCCACTAAGAGACGTTGAACTCGGTGGAAGTCATTGACTTTCCAAACCACCGGGAAGGGGTGAAAGGAGGAAGTGTTGGAAGGGTGGTAAGCTCTTGTTGGAGGTCATTCCCTCATCCAAAGGTCACAAGGGACTGACTATTATTGTAGCGTGAGTTGCAATATTTTGGGTAGTGGGACTGACCGTTTGTTCACATAGTTATCGGTCTAAGTGAAACCTCTGTCGAGAGAGGAACCAGGTCACGCTCCCCAGGGGCCCAAAAAACACAAACTCGAACCATATAGGGCAAGATTTTAAATAAAAAACAATGCCCAGGAGCCCAAAGAACACCAACTAAAACCAAATAAGTATATGTCAATTCAAATGGGGCGAGATCCGTACCAAAATTAAATGGGGAAAAAATATGCATCTCGTGCAACAGTGTCAATGGCCTCTTCACGACGACACTGGACTTGAGGTATCTTTCACTAGCGGTGACACCTGAGGCAGGTGGGAATTATGCATTTAAGTCACATGAGGGTTAAGATCTTAATAATGTACTAACTCATATCACTTGGGGGGTGCCGCGCACATGGGTTGCTCATCTTGACTTGAACACGAGAAACTGTAATGTCAACGCTCTCAAGTACACGATTATGCCACATCAGCGCCAGCGGAGACATCTGGAGTAATATCGGGGAGGGGTGGGGGGCGCTGGAGTGCAAGATCCTACGCACTACTGCTACGTGCAATCCCAAGTGACAACATCGCTATCAAGCAAGCATTTTTAAAAACAATTCACTTAAAAGATGGTTTTATTAGAGAGCAGACAAAAACTGCCTTCTAGTGTCAATAAATAGGCTTTAACAAAACTAGGTTCACTTAAACCAACCTCTCAAATGAACTTACTCGTACTGCAAATTATAAATAAAACGTAGAATATAATCGTCACTCTTTTGTTCAGCAATTGTTTGCAAACTGTCTGGTTGTTAGTTACCTTCAAATACCATTAACTAGTTACTTGTCTGAAGTTGACCTCGGTGGTCTTGGGGTCAAGTGCTCACCTCAGAATCCGATATTCGTGGGTTCAAACCCAGCTGAACTCGATGGGTTTTTATTGAGTGAGAAGAATCCGTAGCACACCTTCCTTCGGAGGGGAAGTAAAGACGTCGGTTCCATGTGGATTGTGGCGTGCTAAAGAACCCTTGAAGGTTTGTGAAAATACCTCTGCCAGCAAAATTAGTAGGCTGTTTCTCGCTTGCTCGTAGAAATTTATTGGTGTATAGCCCGTACGGGTAGTAAGACGCAGTACTAATTAATATATAAATAAAACTTGTCTGAAAAGGATTGCTCATTGAAAGGTGTTAATTGGGTACGTTGGGGGGAGGGGGGCGGGAGTTAGTGGGCGATTGTTGGTACCTGAGCTATTATGTTCGGAACTCCACCCTTGGAAAGTTGTTTTCCAGCTTTTATCCTTTACAACCAACAATTTGAAAGTGATTTTTTTTAACTTGTGGTGTTGTTATCACCGAGGATTGCAACTAGCACTCCCAGTTTCCAAGGACTCAACCTGGCTCAAGGAACGCAGTGAAACTCCCGTAAGGCCGAGTTTTTGGTGTTCCCTTGACTATTCGCAAGGCCTACATAGTAAACCGTAATGAACTACCAAACATAATTAAATATTAATAATTTTTTTTTTTTTACAATTTGATTTTCTACGGCCTTATTGATGTAATTGAAAAAATGTATTCCTAGCAATCCCAGTGATAATATTTGAACCTATGAAAATCATATTTGTAGACGCGATTAATATGGTGTGGAACATTTTGAATTGGGTATGATTAGAGTATGACCAAGTTTGGTCCAAACTACAGCTCTAAATAAATACCCTTATTTAAAAAGCTTTGAACCACGAAGGTGTAGTAAATTCCTAAATTGTTCAAGTACACATGATGAAATTAATTAGGTGTTCTCTGCACTTAACGATGGCTTACTATCATATTAGTTCAGGTTTAATAATGCGCTAAATTTGAGGGTGAGTTTGGTTCGATTAGCAGATCTGTGACAGGTAGAGAGAAAGTTTTTTTTTAGGTTGTAGACATACACCGTGAAAACTTTTCTGTTGCAAGTTTGTTGTGCTTAATACCATACCATCCACCTTACAGGACTAAAGAAACAATGAGAAAATTAGTGTCCTTCCCCCACTGCCCCCTCCCTCTTACCCGTTTCATTACCCATTTTAATGGTTTCATCCGAGCTGTCTGTTATGGTGCGAATCTTTTTCTCCGAACTCTCCCCCCACCACTATCGTGTGGTGCGTCGTTCTCGGCCCAGGAATAATTGCAATGAAGACGGATTTGCATACGTTGGTAACGAGAGCGGACCTTCGTAAGCAGCTACTGTCGACATCTGCTACCAGGCCCTGTCTCCCCCCCCCCCAATACCACCCCTGGAAACCACCAAACTGGCCACTATTACAATTTCCTCCTTCCCTTTCCTCACATATGATTTCTGTGTGTAATCTTTCCGGTTCGTATCTATCTGGCGCGTGACCTAAGATCAGAATAAAGTAGACAAGTGGATCGTAAAACTAAAAATGTATCCTCTAACCAGATCACTATGCAAGACTTAGGCCGAGAGAAACAGGAGGACTGGAGTAGAAGGTGCAATGATGTGCGGCAAAGTAGATAGTAAATCATTTCAACTTCTGTTTCGCTCAGTTTAGTTCTTTTATATGGGACATTCAAAATTGTAAAAATAGAGGAATTGGCAGTAGCCCTTAAATCATTTGGTCTAAAAGTTAAAACCAAAAGTCATTTAGCCTAATACTTAATTTCACTGTGGTAGAGGGTTAATAGATAGGGGAAAAAAGCTGCGTCCCCACTGAGTCGACATTGTCGAGTCATTGGGTAAGCTACAATAAACTTTATCAATCGATAAAATATGTCGCTCGACATGTCGATTGGTTTCCCATCTAGTGTCGGTAAATATCAAAGGAAGTCGAGTCGATACTTGTAGTGAGGACATGTTTCAGGTCTCAATTGACATTCAACAATCGTAGGGTGGAGTAGTTGTTTTATTATTTTAGGAAATGGAGTGGGATAACCCAAAATCTGCTTTATTTTATCGAATTTTTTCGATCCCAGACACATTAAGTATCGAAGGGTCAAAGCAAGATGCTCCTTAGTGGGAATGGCTTATATGAAGTTGGTGTCCTGTTTACATATATTTTGTCCAATTATTTGAAATAAAATTTCGAACTCACTTTTAGACATCCGAAAGAAATTTCGGAAACCGCCATTACATCTGTATTCAAGCTTCAAAACATCGTCATCGTCCTGTTATAGATCTTCTCTCAAATCACTACCACTGTATCTACTTCTACTTTGAAGACTTGGTCATACCCTATATCTTCTTTTATGATTTTTTTGCGCAATGATATTGAATGTGGAACAAGCAATAAGTACGTCATCCTCGTCAAATATTTTTCTTTAACTAGATTTTTTGTCGATTCAGTGGAGGCAAGGGAAGCCAATTCTATCGTTGCTCGACAATGTTGACTCAGTGAGGATGCGGCTTTACGCTCTAGACCAGTGGTTTCCAAACTTTCAAATACTAGTGCCCACTTCTGAGAATCAGATGTTGAATACCGAGACCACCACTATTATAAAGTTAAATGTAATAAGTATTTAATCAGCAATGATATAATAACATTAGATTCATGTTAAGTTAAATGTAATAGTATGTAATCACAATGATATAATAACATTAGATTCATGTTACAAGTTAAATGTAATAAGTATGTAATCAGCAATGATATAATAACATTAGATTCATGTTACATTGTTTATTCATATTAATTATTTCAAACTAAATAATTATTATGAACATCTAAGCTCTAAGTTTGATTTTTAAATTTGATTAATTCTCTCCAAGATCTTCTGAAAATATACGTACACAGGTAAAGTATAAATAAAAAATATTATAAATAAAGTCACACAATTTTATTTAAAATAACAAAGTGCAATTACAAATATAATTTTTATTACCTATTAAACAAAAGTTCTAAATTGGTCCACACTTCTGATCAATAATTGCCTTGAGATTGATGAAATTCTACCAAACTATTGATGTCCGGTTCAATGTTGGTTATTATTAATCTCAAGACACCTCTTTCACATATTTGTGGATTATTCCTAGATTTCTTAAGTAGTTTCTGCCAACACTGAATCCTTTTTCCAATAAATACGCTGAAATAAATACTTAAAAATAAATTTAAGACCCTTTTATTAAATTTTTTGTCGCCTGGTTTTATTAACATAAAATTATAGCTGCAATATTCATAAAAAAAAACTTAAATGCCCCTGTACCACCCCCTTAAAAAACGCCCCCTGAGGGGGAGGAGGGGGTGGTACCGCCCACGTGGAGAAACACTGTATTAGAGCATTCGACCACCAATGTTGATTCAATGATAGTGTTAAACAAATGTATGAACTGAGTTATTTGTATATTACAGACTGTCTAATACTGCCTAAAAAATTGAATCCTAAGCACTTATCGGTTAAAAGATTACAAGATAAAAAAAAATCGAATAATACATTCAAAAATAATTGACATTTTTTTCAAATCTTAACAAATTCAGAAAAATATATGGTATTTAACGTATTTCTTTTTCACATTCAAACCACCAAATTAAAATTGAAACTTTTCTTTTTCTGGTCGTATCATGCTATTTACTTTAATCACTGTTTCCAGCCTTTGGCCTGGGTAACTTTTTTATTCAAGCTATACAATTTACACTACCGGCCCTTATAATCTAACTTAAGACTAGGGCAGACACATCGTCCAGTCCCCAGACGTTAATTCATTACTGTGAAATGGTAAACTAACATTTCACCAATGATACATTTTTCGGCCATGCCGGTAATTGAATCTGGGACCCTTAGCTCAGTAGACAGACACACACTGCCAACTGAGGAAAGGTGTCTGATCGTATCATTCTATATAGTGATCACAATACTGTACTTGTTTGATTAACACTAAGAAACGGATAGGGGTGGACTGGGACACGGGGAGATAACCCGTTGGATCAGTTTTATTTGGGCTGCCGCAAATACTTTAAACTAAAATAAATATATCCATTCAACTTATTTTAAATGATTAATTTTGTTCAATTTTAGTTATAAGTTCCAGTGAATAGCTCTGATGGTGCACAGAAAACATCATTTATGTATATATTCAATGACATTAAATATAAAACCGTCCCGTTAGTTGCTTCTTGGTGCTGATAATAAACAATTTCTTAAGCCAAACTTGACCTAATTGGGAGAGCATTGGCGCACTAAGCCAAGGGTCCCGGGTTCGATTCCCCTGTCCGGGTGTTATTTTTCATTTTATGAATATTATCAGCATTTGTTTATTTATTACTAACTGGTACTTGCTTGTAATCCAAACAAGTAGTGAGTGGAGAATAATTTTACAGACTTAAATTATTATTATTATTACTATTAGCACCGCGTCTTACTACCCGTTCGGGTTATACGCAATTACGCTAATGTGTAATGGGTAGGGTGATTGTGAGATGAAATGGAGGACCTATAGTTTAACGTGGAATCCGAACCACGTTAGAGACCTGGCATTCCTCACATTCACAAGTTGTGATTAATACACATCTTGTCAGAAGTGAAGGAAGGGTTTGGCAATCAGATAAATCTGTGCCGGGACCGAGGATTGAACCCCGGGCCCCAGCACAGAAGTCTGACACCTTACCCCTAGACCACCAGGTCACCCACTACAGACTTAAAGATATTAAAAATAGACACTAGATTATTGTCTAATAGTTTAGAACATTTTAGCTAAAGTCAGTTGTAATAGGAGTTGTTGTAAGTGTACTATATAGCAACGTAGCCAACGATAATGTGGCTGAAATGAACTCGGGATTAAATGTATTAGAAATATAATATCAATACTTCACCTGACCAATTCGGCTTCAGTGGTATTGTGGGTGTATGTTAGGGGCCGTCATATTTCTAGTCTCGTGCCGCTTGAAAACTGAAAATCTACCCCTGAAGACGCACTAGTCATCATATGGATGTAGGGGAAAGAGAAGAGTCAACGACCTTGGAACGAGGAACGGTATGTACAGCGTGACCTTGCAACGTTCTTAGGGGTTTTAATGAAACCCATGGTGGCACAAACTATGGAGATAGGGTATTTTTGTTGCACAAGTTAAGCACTAGATATTAGTATAGGTCTCATTTGTGCCGTTATGAGTGTTTCCAACTTCACGAACCTCATTTATGATGCCATTGTGTAAATGAATGCCAATGAATATAAATGTAAAAGCACCATTTATTTCCCATGTATTCTCATAGACCCATTTTAA
The DNA here is from genome assembly GCA_033556935.1 of Timema podura. NCBI lineage: Eukaryota > Metazoa > Arthropoda > Insecta > Phasmatodea > Timematidae > Timema > Timema podura. Next base: position 64,720,017 of record JAVRXN010000010.1, on the reverse strand, counting down.
TCAGAAGGCCTCTGGTATCATTGCAAAACATTAGGAGGTTGTCCGTAGAAAAGAATGGTAGCAAATTATTTTCTCTACTACGATAAAATGTAATGTTGGCCCCCAATTGAAGTAAACTATTTTCATTCAACCAGGAGGCCAGCAATTCACAAGCCTTCTTTGAGAAGTTCAGATCCCTGATGAGATCATTCACTTTATGAGTGTTAAAACGTTGAGCACTTGATGAAGTTCCGACCAAATCACTGTCACTTTCCATTCTTCTGCTAGGCCTATATTGTATGTCATTAGACATGCCTGATTCATCCTCTGGGAACTTCTGATATGTGGCAGAAAGATGAAATGTGTACCTCATTTGAGTCTGGATGAGGTCGTCTTACTGCATCTTTTTCAGGATATGCCCGCTTGCATCGATTATATCAATTGGTACCCTTGATGTTGACAATACAAATATAGGCCGCGCAATCATCATGGTGGTTTTTAAGCTCCATTCAAACCTTTGGCATCCCAAATTTCCGGAAGCTCCTCTTCATTTGGACACTGCCGCTAATGCTCCCTGCACGTTTAGCGTACAATATGGGGAGCCCACGACTTATCTTGGTCGCCAAACTAGACATAAAACTAACCAAAATATGAACTCTTAACAATCTCAGAAATAGGCCTCCTACTTTCTTTCAGGCTGTAATTGCCATAAATATAGCAAAACACATATAGATGGTTCTAGAAGCTTTTTCGTGAGGAAGCTATGACGTCTACTCAATCTGCATACATACAAGAATCACATTATATTCTCTGGTTGTATAGCCTCTGACTTTACAATCTAGAATTGGAATATTACATTCCTATTTATTGAGACTTTAGTATAAGTACTGCAACTATCACACATAAGAATATAAGATGGGTTTGCCGTATCTACAAAACTAGAGCTGAAACGGCAGAACCGATGCCAGTTTTGTAAAAAGCGCCCCAATATTTGGTCGCCAGATCAAAAATAAAGTGTGGCTGTAGAATGATTCTAGTGTGGCTCTTTGAACCGGTAACAACGTATTTTCATAGCTTATATTATTCTTTGATATCCAGATTTGGCATTATATTATATCAATAATTCAGTAAATATAATTTTTATACACACTAAAAAAAAGTTTGAAAGCTCCTATAGAATTTGACCTCGAATGGAAATAATAATAATAATAATAATAATAATAATAATAATAATAATAATAATAATAATAATAATAATAATAATAATACCTAGCACCGCGTCTTACTACCCATTCGGGCTATACGCTTAAGTACTAATTGTTCTAATGGGCTAGGAATTGGAAAGGTTGAATGTAGAGGAAGTGAGCCCGCATTTGTGTGGAGGGAGAGTGGAAAACCATTTAAGAAAAATCCCCCCCAGTTCACCCGAGCGATATTCGAGCCTTGATCTCCCCGCCCTCAGCAGTTTAGCACAACACGAAACTTGCGCGTTATCTAACTACTCCACCGAGGTGGGTGATCTCGAATGGAGAAGTTTAAACATTCATAAGAATAATCCAAACATTGCATTTGTTTCAGTGTAGTTCCAAAAATATCACTCGAAGTGCTACAGTTATTCGTAGGTTATCAGATTCATACTTATTTTTTACACTTATTTCTAAATAGTTAGGGGCTTCGCTGTTAATTTAGTCTACAGCTATAGACGGGGGTAGAAAACCAAGTTTATTTTCATTATCTATTACATTTCCGACTTGTCAACCGGCATTTAAAAAAGTAATTTCAAGACCAAAGGGGTGAGAACATCGGGTTGTCATACTAAATAATCACAGTTTTTACAACATTGATGCATGGTACTTTATTACTTGTGGGTTTGCTCATTTAAATGGGGTAGTTTTTAACGAAGTGGTCTTAAAAGTTACGAAATCTTTCATCCTTCCAAAAGCATTACCCCACTAGGATTCTTATAAAGAAATGCAAGATTTTCTCTCTTTTTCTCTTGTTTAACACAGTCAATTAACGACTAAGACAAAGATTCAAATTGAATTTTATAAAGGCTAGCTGATTTTCCATATAATTATATTAATTTTAATTACCTATAATTTAATTAAAAACTTTTATTTCAAAAAATAATTTTTTTAATAAATCTTTGACCAAGCCAATTATCATTTATATAAAAGTATAAATGACCTAAATATATACTAAGTTTAAAGATACAGAATATTTTACATCGGTAAGTCCTTAAAAAACTGAATCTACTAAGTGTATGGTATAACGTAACAACAATACTATCCGCATCATTATTATCATAATCTAACGTATCACTCTATCATTAGACTCGATTGCCAATAACGGCAATGGGAGGTTTCGAATCCCAATCGGGGTTTGTTGATTTTTTTTCCTAATTATTTCTCCAAACTCACTCCAAGCTAATATTAGTACCCCCTATCTATACTTCACTCATTCCTACACCATTAGTGTAAGTAAGTGTGGTGTGTTTGACACGTGTGGCCGATGAGACGCTGTGAAAGAAAATAGTTGCATAGGTGGCTATGGGGTTATTGTTTTAATTAGATATAAACACTGATCATTCGTAAATTGATGTGCTTGATAAATTAAAAATACAAAATATGAAGATCTACATTTACTAAACTTATTAGGAGTTTCAGGATTACACTAAGGTAATAATATTACCTTGAATTTATGATAACGCCGCTGTCACCAGACCTACCATCACAAATACTACCAACTCCACAACTCTCGCCATCACCACAACCACTATCACCCCCACATACTCCTCTTACCTCCACTCTTACCTCCAGATCTAACTTCACTACTACCAAAACCGCTACCATCACCTCTACCACCAATACTACAATCACCTATACCACCACTGCTTCTACTACCACCACCTCTAACAACCCCACTACTACCACTAATCGTACCACCACCACCACCACCACTACCACTATAACTAACATCACCGCTACGAGCACTACTACTACTACTACCACTACCACTACCACTACCACTACAACTACAACTACAACTCAAAAAACTACAACTACAACTACAACTACAACTACAACTACAACTACAACTACAACTACAACTACAACTACAACTACAACCACAACCACAACCACAACCACAACCACAACCACAACCACAACCACCACCACCACCACCACCACCACCACCACCACCACCACCACCACAACCACAACCACAACCACAACCACAACCACAACCACAACCACAACCACAACCACAACCACAACCACAACCACAACCACAACCACAACCACAACCACAACCACAACCACCACCACCACCACACACCACCACCACCACCACCACCACCACCACCACCACCACCACCTCAAGCCCCACAACCCACCAATCTAACATCACTACCGAAGTGTATAACCCAATACATTTTTGTAATTGGATATTAAACCTTAATATTAATGCTAGTTTGTTTACTAAATAACAAAAAGAATAAAAAAATGAATTTATAAGTGTAAAGTGGTAGTACTATTAGTTATAAAAATATTTAAATGACATATATTTTTATAAAACCAGTAATTTCTGAGCTTTAAGCATATAGGGTATATATATATATTTAATTATATATATATATATATAGACATCTTTGAAAATTAAATAATTATGGTTGGGCTCTTTGGTTCCCTTTTTCTCAATGCTTCTTCATCAATATGTATTATTTCGTTTTACAAATCTTACGATTTTTATTAAATGTCTTTATTTTAAAATATATATTATTATTTTTATTTTTTTAACACTGCGTCTTACTACCTTTGAAGGTTATACGCCTATGTACTAATTACACAAATGGGTTAGAGATGAGGAAGGCTTAATTTAGAGAAATTGCACCCGCATTTGCGCGGAGGTAGAGTGGAAAACATTTATGAAAACCTCAGTGCACTTGGCCGGGATTAATCCCCGATCTCCCCGTCTTCGGCAGTCTAGTCCAATACGAGATTAGCGCGTTAGACCACGCGGCCACCTAAGTGGATATATTTTAAAATAAAAGAGAGGGAAAGTCTGTGTGGTGCTCCAGACCGTTTAATTTATATATTAGTAGTGGTTAAAATGGAAGTTTTGAAACACTCTCGCCCAAAGTTTAACATTATACCACCACATGGAGAGCATAGGACCACCACACGGATGGCATGACAATAAACTTTGTCTTTTTCTCTTCGATATCTGTCTTCTTCTCTTTGGTCTCTATTTTTTTCGCTTTGGTCTCTGTCTTTTTCTCTTTGCTCTCTTCTTCTCTTTGTATTCTTCTCTTTGGTCTCAGTCTTATTCTACTTGGTTTAATCTTCTTTTATCTCAGTCTACTTCGCTTGGCGTTTGGGATCCTCAAAACTTCTAATATTAAAGGTGATATATGACGCTTTTCTGGTTATGAATCCCCAGTAAAATAAAGGTATTCGGACGTTTAATAGTGAGCAGAGTAATCTGAGTCTGAGAGAAAGCTTTAATCTTCACATTCTAGATTCCTATGGAGTGTCTTCTGTTTTTTTCTTATGTTCAGTTTAACCCCGTGTGTAAGTTGGCTTTCTTGATTGTTAGGACCTAGGAGTAACTTCACATGTGACGGTAGAAGAGTCCTCTGGTGGTTGAAGGGAAAGAGGCTTTTCATTTCCGTGGTTGTTGCTGCTGTCTCTTGCCTTTCTTTGTGGTTGAAATGTGAAAGCACATGATGCAAATGCCTCATCAGAGATGGCAGCGGAATCAAAGGGATATATTCCAGTTGCTCTAAAACTACAGCATATGTTGACCTGAGGGACAGAATAAGCCCAGGCCCTGGAAAAAATTCTTCCAAACTCATACCCCGTAATAACACATTCAGCACTCACCTCTTTAACATTTGTATCAATTTCAAATCCTCTTTGTTTCCAGAACAATAAAACCTTGTTGTCCTACTTTGTTTCATATGACTTAAACACACTTATCTAAAGTTTGAAGCTCGTGCATCATATTGCTGGCTAGATAATACAAGAATATGTCATGCTCTTCTGCAGTATTGACTATACTTTTATTGAAATGTGATACTGCACCATCAAAAAATAGAAGCACAGGCTTTGTATTTTGCCAAGTGGTCAAGCCACTTGACAAAAGTCTGGGAAGTCATTGAGGTTTTTGGAGTCATAAATATCTGACTCCCCATGGGCAAGTTTTCACACCAGTCCTCTTTTAAGCGTTTTTTCTTGTAGAGGATGACAGGTAGGACAGCAAGACCTAATGCATTTACACAGGTTACTCACTAGTTATGTTGTATACACGTCTATCTCCCTTTTTATCCAGCATAGTTTGTGCTTTGTGAAGACAAGAATCTCTTTTTCCTTTTCATCATTGTTGTAAATGGACTGTGGCTTTTCCATAGCTCCAAGCTCTAGAGTTTCAGATTTAAATTTTTAATAATGATCATTCACAGTATATCTGTTCATTTTCTGCGCTCTTGCTGGATTAAGAATATGTGATTTCCCTCTGAATACATTTTGGTGCCTTCGCTGGAACAACATGAGCCACTTATGACAGCTGATGCAGTGTTAGAGTTGAATGATTTTCTTAAAAATTCGATTTAACTGCCAAAAGTTGAACACATTTTTATTCAGGACTTTTGGAGTGCGAGGCATACCTACATCAGCTAACCTTTGTATTCCGTTACAAAACTCGCGTTCTTTATCAATAGAATAAACAGGTTTCCCACCTGTGATCTTATTTTTACTACTGGATGGAAGTTGATTTCTCAACGTCCTTCTAGGGATACCGAATATTGCAGCAGAGCTCCTTACCGAAACCTTATCCCTAAACACTCTCTCCATAGTCTTTGTGAGGTCCTTCTGTGTCCATGTTCTTCCCAGCTTTGTTCCCATGATGACCTAAAATAAACATCACAATTTTTTAAGTCACAACATTGGCTAAAGGTACAGAGAATAAACACCCATCATAATTATGCACTAATCGTGGCCTTATATAATCTTAAAATAACATTAAAAATCTGTATGCATGAAAACAAGTGAGAAAAACTAAAAAAGAAGAACACCACGGATCTAATAATTTAAGTCTTGTTTATGTCTGGTTCGAAAGGTGGCCCACAATGGTCACCTTGGGAACCTAGACTACAAACACGTTTTAGAAATTTTTTTTTCACATCTCAGTTAAAAAATAAGGTTTACTCCTAACAACTACTTACACATTAAAATCATGCATAAAAAGTTATTTCAGAAAATGCTTGATATCATCCATTATCTTAAAAATTACCGATTTAAAAGTTTTCTTACTCATCTTGAAAATAACAAGTGCGATGTGTCTGGACAACACAACTCAAGCAATGGTTTACAAGATGGCGATCTTTCAACGGATACACTAAGCTTATTATCCCTCCTCACAGGTTTCAACTCTATGTAACTAGAATTTTGCATCGAGCGACTGGTGGCAGTGGAAATATGTAAATTTATCCCTGAGCCACCTTGTGAACCGGGCCGATACATTTTTGAGGCATATACATTTTTTCTATTTATACAAGCAAGGAAGACTCTGAATAAACTCTGAAAACATATTGGATTTCAACCCGTTGCCCGTGTGCCACTTGCTGCCCATGGTAACATTTTTTTTGCGGCCCACTGGCTCATGAAAAATATAAAATTATTCCAAGAGAAAAAATGACAAATACATACATATATATTTACATAATATTCCAATAAGATTTATACGTATTTTGGATTGTATTTACGTTATTTTATAAGCGATTTTTGCTTTTTAATTGAAGAAAAGTATTGCGTTATAAATCAAATGTACTGTGAACCGTTAAATGAAAGCTCTAGTAGACAAGACAAATTACGCTACATCCGGCTATGGAAAATCTAAAAATAGACTGAAAAAATAAAGAATATACTTAACGAGAAATCCGAAATTTCACTTTTCGGAGACAGGCCTAATCTCTAGTGTAAATACAAGTATATAGGAATGAGTTAATAGGAAGATTTTAATATGTATTCAATCCGAATTTGTCTGTACAATATTGTGGCTAGCGGGCAACAATAGAGAGAAACTTTGGCCCTCGTAAATAAATATGTTGAATACCTCTGTTCAAGAGGCATACTATTTTCAAATATTTGCCAGGAGAAGACCACTTCAAATAGCTTCCATATACAGACAATTTTCAAATATTTGTTGAGAGATGACGACTTCAATAACTTTTATATTGGGTATATAATTTTTATAAACATTTCCATATTTAGACCATTATATTTTATAGCTTCTAGGGGAATCTAAATTTCAAATAATGTCTGGGGGAGGACCACTTTGAATAATTATAGAATTATCATATTTTCAATATTTTAATGAAGGTGGACACTCCAAATACCTTCTAGAACCACCAAATAAAATAATATGGGGGAGTAAAACTCTAGATTGATTCTTAAGGAGTCTAATTTTCTAAAAGAACTTGGGTGAAAACTAATCTAAATAGATTCTAGGGACCTTCAATGTTCACAAATCTGTCGGAAGGGTGTCCCTGGACCCCCTTTTGGTTTGCAAATCGAAACCCCTTATATTGATAAATATCACCTACCCCTACTACGCTCAGACAAATAAGGTTCCGCCGTCACTATATTGAACTGAACAGTGCTGCTTGATTGCCATCCACATTTTCGTTAGGTGATTGGACAATACCGTATGTCTCAAATAAGTAAAGAGGGAGAAGAGTGTTATCTTAATATTTTCTTCACTTTTAAACATGTTGCCGCTGCAGTAAAAGAGATAACTTATTTTAGGGAAAAGGTAGTAGAAGTTTGAGGGGCATCACTGTCGTTACTTTGAGAGATCATTGATAAGCTTTACTGGGGATGAAATAAAATGATTTGTTTGCATTTCTTACATTTTCAGGGAATATTAATTTTAATTCTTGTTTCTTGTATTATAGCCAACGCACATAACTTCATTCTGCTTTATTTTATTGTGGTCTAATGCTACCAAATAAAAGAAGAATGTTCTTGTTGAAATATTATTACTAAAAATAAAACTAAGTTTTGTGTGAGAAATTCATTAATTATAATAATTAATTAATCTACCAATTTGTTTTATAGCATCCTTGGGGTTTATTAAACTCAGATTTCATGACTATTATTCAACCCACATCGGTGGGAGCGTGAATTAACAATCAAACTCGTCTAGTATTTGTTGCTGATGATGGAGAGGTTGGGGCTTACTGTATATGTTTTCGCTTCTGGTCTCCACTAGTCATCTACTTCCCGGTCATCATCGCTAGTGGATAGTAGGTGGGATTTGAAATCAGATTGAGTTAACCTGGGAAGTTTTTTTTAGTAGGGCCGTTTATAACATTCTTTCAAGACGAATACAGTAACAGTTTCTTAAATTCGGCTACATCATGCATCCTTAGATTAGCTAGTCAATAATATAAAACACGCTGGCAAATAATCTTACCAATATATATATATCTTAATTTTCTTGCCTTTCATTCTGCATTACAATCTCTCCTATTCTCTAGTTTATTGACCATAAAGTTTATTAGCTTAGAACACTTAGACTTAGTATTATATTGCGCTATATATGGCTCTTTTAATGAATTTTTCTTTTTTCTTGGTCTCATGTCTTATTACCTGTTGGAGCTATCTGCACATTTGCATAACTAAGTAGGGGTGTGAGATGTATAATTTATAATAAATATAACCTTATTTTGGTAGAGGAAGAGTAAAAAGCCGTTTATGAAAAACCAACCGTAGAACAGTCGGTTGGGTTCTAAACCCAGACCTCGGCCTTGAAGCTTTTCCAGTTAATCTCATAAAGTGAATCCTTAATCCACGTGACAACCGATTGGAGTCTCATCGCCCTATCCTTATTGGTTAGTTTTATGAAATGTTAATGTTACTTTCTCATTAACTAACAAGTAAATTGGAATTGACAATAGTGCAATAGATTATATGATTGTGTGGATGTGTGTTTAAGAAATGATGTGTCGTTGTGTAAAGTTACAAAGATGGGAGTAGTTTGTATTGCAGCCCTTGGCCTTTTATCAGTACTAAAAGTCGTTATTGTGAGGAGGCTTGCTTGTACAACAAACGGCAAGAAGAGGTGGGCCTTTTTCTCTCTTTTATCTGAAACTAACATAATTAAAGTACAAGCAGCGTAATTTCACTTAATTAAATTCCCTTCTTTTTCGTGGGACGATATGAACTTTTTTCCACCCAATGAACATTAAAACTCAGCGTTTAATTTCATCAGGATCTAAGAGAGATTTGACCATAAAAAAGAAAAGAAGGGGCGCGTAGAAACAAGCAGGCAACGTAAGGGGGTGAGAAAAAAAATCTAAGTAGCAAAAGGGGAAGTTTAAAAAGAAATAGCTTGAGGAAATAAGGCATTTTGAAAGAAAAAAAAATGGGGGGAGAGGGGAAAGTACGAAATTGAAGAGTAGCTTGTTCAAGACTTGACAGTCAGAAGGTGGTTTGGTACGTATTCGATAGTGGATAATACTGATTTATTAAAACTGATTACCGATTATGGAAAATCGCTCATGTTTCGATTACTGCAACATGATCCCTATTGTAGATTGATCACGATTTGATGTTAGTAACTTCTAAACATTAAAAGCCATATACTTTAAGAGTATGTTAGCATAATTAAGTATTTTATTTCAAATCATCAATTTAAATAAAATATTTTATTATCCCTACTCTCCGACCTATTAGCTGTAATTGGCAATGAATTATTTTTAAAAAAGTTTATTTATTTGATTAATCTTTTGACTTGTATTGATACTTGTGCAATCAAGACGAACTGAGGAAGAAAGGTCGGAATGAAAAGTTTGAAATGCATTCGTCCACCATCACTTATACAGCAGAAATCAATATTTTGTAAGCATTTTGTACGTTTGTGGTGTTACTAGATGTGGATAATTAAACCATATTACAATCAATTGACATGATAATCCGCGATTATAAGATTTACGATGAACTAATAACCGAAAGATTACGATTAATTGGTATCCGCATCGATTCACCTCTTGTAAATTTTGTATAATGAATTGGAGAAGTGGGTATAGAATGGGCCCATACTGAAAAGTAAGTACCAATCTATAATTTAATTTAAATTAGTTGAAAAATGGCTCCTGGACACTTAAATAAAACCTGGGATCTTTGGATTAGCTCTCCAGTGCTTTACCACTTGGTTATACAGTATTTGTTTACTGCTCAGATTCCTTAACTCTTGGCTTAGTAGGATATTGAATTGGTATAAACTATTATTTTGTGTTTTTGAAAAGGGTAAGTATTTGAATACCACTTATAATATAATTTATTTAATTACTTGTAATTCAGAAGGAAATAAGAAAAAAAAATCCAGCCCCTTTAAATAAATTAATAAGACGTTTACCTAAATATTTCCCATGGTTGCAACAGAAAATAGGGTAATAAATATGATTTTAAGATAACTATTTTTGAACACTATCGCTTTGTTACCTGAATGAAAGATTTTAACACCTTTTATACGGGAACTGAAAGAGTAAAAGAAGGACTTATGGGGTGGGGCAGTAGGGGGAGAGGTGAAAGGAAGTAGATACGAAGTAATGTGAAATGTGTCCGCCCGTCTCATCCTGGCCTCTTGGAAAGAGACGCTGTTAAGAGCAATAAGAAATCAAAGTTCCACACAATTTTACGTTGATTCAGAGTAAGCCTGTGAAATTATTACCATTTGAGTTAACAGAAGTAAATGTTATGAAACACAACTTCACTCATGTGCATCATAAAAGGAAAGATGAGAAACACAACTTAAAGAGTATTAGAATTATAGATAGCTAGCAATATTAATTATATATTTTTTAATGTTTTTACTTTTCTTACACCCGACTTAGTTACCGTCTGGGATGTCTGACTCTAGATACTCCAATAGGAAAGGTATGAGGTTGGTAGAATGTATAAGAAATACACCTGCATTGGCGTAAAGTATAGTGGGAAACCATTTAGGTAAAGTCACCATCATTGCACCTAATCATGGTTCTCTCTGAAAATCTTCTCACCTACAAAACACACTAGATGAACTCTACATTTAATCTGCGAGCTCCCCTATTTCAGTCAATGAAACACAAATGCCTGATTGAGGCTGCTATGACTAGGAAATTACATCACTACTTTCCCACCGTTTCTTAGTACTGGTTTAGGCTATGAGCTTACGGATTAGGAATGAGGAAAGCCTTTATATTACAATCTTTCAAGGGTTTAAAGCCAATTAAGGCCTGGATTTATTTAATATAACAAGGCTAACAAGCCTACAGGAGAATTGATGAACTTCGGTCCTTTATTCTTAATAAGGTGTAGCCATCCTACCTAACAGTAGAACTAAAGCACACCGTGAGGCTTAAAGCTTGATATTCCTCTATATATTCTATTGGCAGTTACTCTTCTAACCCTGCACCAAAGCTTCCCTACCCACTCTTCTATATCTCTCTCCAATTTTTGAACGTCATGGGGACGTCATTGGGTTTCCTCTTACTCCATCCAGTCATATACGGCGTATCAAAAATAAATTATCTCCTAGATTGTCTTTTAATACTTCCAGACCATACACTTTTTTCTCTAAACTTTTATAACCTTTGCATAATCTTTAAGATATGTAGAATATAGATTAGACTAAGGTAAAATAAACATTTTAGATAACTTTGGATAAGGTAGGACCTTAAAACCTTCATAGCCCTAAAATCTCATTTTTAAGAGAATACTGATGCACTAATATTATATTATATTTGTTCAAAATCAAAACTTGCAATTGATTTATACTTTATAATGATAATGGATCAAGGTCAAATAAATATTCTCATTATTTAAATGATCTTTTTTAAAGTATCATTTTATGCACATTAATAGATAAAGCCGATTAATAATAAATGTAAGCTTGTAGATGCTTTTTTTATTTGAGTTTTTATAAACATTTTGCAGTTAAAAGCGCACCATCTTACCTGACGTTCTCTTGAAAGTTGATAGCGGTATTTACTTCCGGGATAGTTATATTCGGCTCGAGGGTGTCCTCTCCTCCTTGATGTCAAATGTTGTACACACGTAGGACCGTTAGGGTAACCCTGACGTTTACTGCAACGATTGGTCTGAGCATCCAAACCATCTCCTTCCTTCAGCTTCTAGACGGGGCACTTGTTGAAAGAGCCCCTGGCATTAACTCCCACATCTCTGGATTCTAATATCCCAACCATTTAATGAATCCTGGTTGACAAAGGCTCGATTTCAGCAAATAAAAATAATAAATACGAAAGTTTTGAAATTTGTCAGATCGCTATTGAAGCGTTTCATTCAACATATAAAATGTCCTGTATGATCATAATTTGGTATTCGCCACCCTATTGAAAATAGTTACAGTTTTATGGTTTCTTGAAAATACATCGTAGACATTTAATTTAATGGAAACTATATTTATCAAATTTAAGTAGTATGCGATTCTTCATAATTTTTTTTCTGAGTCCATAGAGGTGAAAATCAACTCGGACAGACTTAGAAAATAATATTTTTGAGGTCTTGAACTTTTTTTTTTTTTTGAGCGGGAAGCTATTGAATAGATTTTCACACAAGCTAAATTCTCAGATAAGAGCAGTTGAAATCAAAATGACAAAGTTTTAGTAACTTAAAGAAAGTGAAGCAATGACAGCCCTTTGGACTCATAAGTTCAATCTGATCATTTTTTACTGAAAGAGCACATTTGCGCAAACGATTGGGTGATTGGGATAAACATCTTCGTTGCGTTCAAAAATGATCCCGTTTTTACCTGCAAGTCGCCAATTCTTTTATGGTCAAGATTCAATATATGATTAGAAAGAAATGGTTCGAGAAATTCGTCAATCAAGTTATTTCACGATGTGACGGAAAGAATCATTTTGTGCTGGGGTTTGGTCAGATACGACGATTCAACAGAATTTAAGGCTTAGTTTGAAAAGCACCGGTGGTCACATTCGTGGAAGAGGAATCGCGGACAATGTTCTTAGTCAATGGATCCTAGAAACAACTGATACCCACAGTATTTGCACATCTTTAGATGATTTATGTGGTATGGTTCTTGCCACAGCTGAGCAAGAGGGGGATTTTCTTGACTCATAGAGAAAAATATACAATAGATATCAAGAATATTTCATATTGTTTTGAAAATCATCCACCATTTACAATGATCAAATACATGACACTAGCTCTAGACACCGGTGTAACGATACAACTATAAATTGCTATAGAGCAATTTTTTTTTCACCCATTACCCACCCATTCGAATTTTACGCTTATACACTAAATACGTTAATACTAGGTTATGGTTATGGATTATTGAGGTTTAATTTAGAGGAGGTATATCCGCATTTGCGTAGAAAGATGGAAACCACACTGGAAGAAAATCCCTAGTACACCCGACCGGGATCGAACCACGATCCTCACGTCATCGACATTCTAGTCTATTGTGAGAGGAGCGTCTTAGACCATGCGAGCACAGAAGCGAGTGCTATGGTGCTATTGAAGTTTATATATAAAAAAAAAGCAATGGTAAATGTGTTTGGAAATAATGTTTCAACCGTGAGACCCGCCTCGGTGGCGTAGTTGGTTAACGCGCTGGTTCGTGTTGAGCCAGGCTGCCGAGGACGGGGTGATCGATGTTCGAATCTCGGTCGGGTGAACTGGGGATGGTTTTTCCTAAATGGTTTACCACTCTCCCTCACACAAATGTGGGTTCACTTACTCTAAATTCAACCTTCCAAATTCCCAACCCATTAGAGTAATTAGTACTCAAACGTGTAACCCGAGCGGGTAGTAAGACGTGGTGCTAATACTATTCAACCGTGAGGTTGTCACGTGAAGACAAATCTCCCTTTCTAGTTACTTTGTATTGTGAAGTAGACGTTCATGGCAAGATTACAACAGTTGATCCTTTGCTGCTCTTACTAAGAAAACCAATGAAGATTTATCTACTCATTTGGAATATGAGCTAGCTCCATTTACACTGACTGTCTTCAACGAAGTTGGAATGCGGAAGACGAAGCTGCCATGTGAAAGAAGATAAAATCTTAATTGTACGTTATTTTTACAGTGTCAGACAAATATATCAATTTAGAAAACTGCGCTTGCGCTAATATTTTGGCCGGTGGTTCCCTTTCCTCCTGCACCGAGTCAAGTGGGGAAAACACTAAACTTTTTCATCTGTTTTTAAGGGCCACATAAATTAAATCAAGATGCGTTAGCAATACAGTAGAAACTACACACTAGCTTTCGATGACTATTCCAATACGACTAATAATACAAAAAGGGTAGAGAAAAATCGATGAGCTTACCTACTTACTATGGGGCATTAGGAACTCGAATGTTCATTGCCGCCTTACACCTTGCTCTTATTACACCCTACTCTCTCAGATCCATTCCAATGTTATCCTCTGCGTAATTCCAATGATATCTTCCCATTGGGTTTGCCAGTCAATATTTGAACATAGTTATAGATTATACCATTCACGGGCCCACCTTAATCTACGAGACTTGATTTTCTAACAATGTCATGTGATAAGTACATTGTATGTAATTTATCATTATGTAACCTTCTCGGACTCCCCAGTAGCCTCATCCCTCTTTGGTAAATATCTCCCTAAGCACTTTATCTTCTAACAGCCTTTTATTTATCATATAAGGTAAGAGACCCTTATTAACACCCATAGAGAAAAACCGCTAATTTTTTTTAGTATAGTCTGAGTCTTACATTTCTGGACAGCAGTTGAGATGTCAACAACTTACTGGCCCAGTAATACCATGCATTTCCCGACTGTATTCTTTTCCTTATTTCCAATCTAATATCGTTATTGCTAGTTAAAATTGTTCCTAAATATTTACACTCATTAACGCTGTCAAAAGATATGTTGCTAAAAATAATCTTTAAATTATCGTCCACAATTTTTGTTCTCTGAATGATCATACACTTAGGTTTAGGAGTGAACGATGAAAATATTATTTCCTAATAGATCCTAATAAAATATCTTCTTTTTTTTTTGCCACACCTTCCTTACTCTTGCCCAACAAAACTAAATCATCTGCTTATCCTAATAGCTGAATTGTATCGTTTCATGTCAAACATTCCCTACTCTCTTGCATTACCCTAATAGCATTCTTTAAGAATAGAATGAAAAGTAATGCGGAAAATACATCTTCTTGTTTCAACCGATTAAATTTGCAACATTACCTTGTCTTTTATCATGAAGTTAAAATAATTCAATAGAATCATCATACGACGGTTAACGGCAAATTTGTTTTCACAGTATACTCAAATCTAACAAAATATTTTCTTCATCTATTTCACAAGAAATTTATTGATACCTGTCACCAAACATTTTCATATATTTAGTTTTTTAACAAACGAACGAAATAGAAGAGGTCAATTTAGGATATTCAATTTACTGATGTATTTTACCTTAAATAAGTTATAATATTTTTTTGAACAATAATAATTATTTCCTGAAAACTTTAATATGCTATTTAATCTCGCTTTAATAATATAAATATTTATTATAAATAAGAAATCATGATGAGCTGTATTACATACAATACAAAAACAAACTTTCCAAAAGCGATTGCTTGTAAATCATGGCACAAAACCTATCATTACCAATTTATACCAATGAGTTATTCTTTACCCTGTGTGATAAGTTTTTCTAAGTTATACGTAGAATATGTATACTAGTCAAACTAGTGAAAATAATATACAATATTTAAAAAGAAATTAATTGCACTGACGAAAAACTACCTGTGCTCTAAAATAATACACCATTAGATAGAAAAATAAATAAATATTAAAAAATATTCAACTTATTATTAAGTGTTTGGTATCAGTATGAATAGGAAACTTAATATCATTTATATATTATTTTTATTATTATTATAAATTTGAAAAATATATTCTGTGACTTTTTGGAGTAAAGTTTAGGAAGATGAGCAAAGGAAGTGATAGCGAATAACAGCAAACATTGAGAGACAGTTTTGGATTCAGTATCTGTTGTGCTATAAGTTTTTGAAACAATATTGCTTATTTAGTGGTGGCAAAATAATACCAAAAGGAATGAATATCATCATCTGCCAGTGGGGATATTTTAAAAATTCATAGTTTCTAGAATATTTCATACAAGTTCTACGTGGGGTGACGTAAAACCCCTATCTCGTTCACTAGATCACAATACTTTCTCCATTCACCCGCCCGGGTATTACCCAGGGACATAATCGTGTGTACCAGAGGTCTTTGACCCTTTAATCGTATTCAATCCTCCCCAGATATATTTTTTCCCATTTGATTTTTATGAGGAGTGTGCCCCATAAGCTCGAATCCCTAGGAGGGCGTTGGCGCTTTTGTTTAAAATTCCACCAGTTTCTCTTTTCATCATTTGGGACCTCAGTCCTTGGGGTAGGGTGTAAAGAGTTCCTCTTACATTAGAGGTTTACCATAGACTGAAATCTAACTGGACCCAGTTAGTTCTTCTAACCAGAACATTGCAACCCACCCTACAAAAATATGTAATCGTGCCCATTCCCGTCCATTTGGGCCAGAGTCATACTTCGCAAAATGGATTCTGACGACCTCACCCGTCTATTCTTTTCTATCCCAAAATAGATTATCACCCGCCTATTCCTGTCTCCGTGATGTTGAAAATCAACGTAATCGTCAGCCAAGATAGATTATTGCAGGTCCTTGCGTGTCTCTCACTTCTAGAGGACAGAGAGGAGGCCGATAATAGTTCACCTGTGAATTCTGCAGGGTGTTGTTGGCCGTCCAAAAATGACTAAAATAAATTAACCTGGGAAAGTCCAGTAATAAAACCAACCAAAGATTCATAAGTCTCGGAAAAGAGCAATAAGCTAGAATTGCAAAATAGGTGTGCATGTTTGACCGTTGATGATGTCAGAATCTTTGACTCATACCTGGCATAGGATATGTGGCCCGATATATCGATACAGGAATAAGCCGAGGGTGATAGGGGATACTTATAGACCAAAAGGGGAAAAGATTCGTGCATTGGAGGTGCATGTTGGTTCAAAAGGTAAGCCAAGATTACTGACCAGAGGCGTACACATTCTCATGCGGCTATAAATAGCCCTTGAAATCACTACATTCGGTCATTATAACCCAAAATTTGAAACAGGTGAGCTTCAACGCTGACTATGTCCTAGAAGCATGGGAAAGTAAAGGTAGGCTTACTACATATTTTATTTCTAATTTGTTTTATAGACGCCACTTTTAGTATAGCTTTAATGTACACTTTGATTTATTTTATTTAGCTGGCAAGAAAACTTCAACCTCTCTAAACAGCCAGAGGCATGTGCCAACGTCCCCGAAATATTTTGATTTCTTATGGATGATGGTACCTTTCTTAGCCGACACATCTATGGGTAAATAGCATTCTCCACTAGGTTTGAATACTGTTTTTTAAAAATTCTTTTAATAATAAATAATTGTGTTTCTTTCTAGTTTTAGATTATTGGGGCCCATATGAGCTCGATGGATTAGCAGGTACCACACCCTCTGCTTCCAGAAGAGCCCCCTTCCCTATGCGAACAGTGATCCAGGGTGAGAAACCTATGTTCTCACGTCCCCGTGTCTGCCATATTGTGTGCAGGTGCCACCCTCAACACACAAAGGATGCAAATTTGCAGTCAGAACTCAACGTTAGGGGGCAGAAAGATTCAGCCTCTGTACCACGCCACCTTATAGAGGTGGCTGAGGCAATCCCACCACCGTGTAAGCTCAATTTTATGAAAGAATCGTCATTAACACGAGGGACGCCCGCACACATACATGCTGTATGTATCGACACGGACAACATTGATGTCCTATTGTAAGTAATTATCAATTTCACACTTTTTCTAGATGTGATAAATAAGACTATAGCTGTTTTAGGGTATAAATACCTTGCAATGGACATAGCGAAAAGTGTTCTCCAGTCTCTGCCTCCATTACCGCAACAACGTGTATTTTGAGACTTCACCTTTTCGGAATGCAGGATACATGCTACACACCTATTAACAAAAGAAGAGTAGAAAAGTAAGCTAGATCTTCTTTCACGTATTCATACGCCAAGCTGTAGTATCGGTAACTGTAACTTTTGTTAAATATTATCAATACCTATCAAATACATTTCAGTTTACCGATGAAGTTCTGTCAGCTAGAAAATATAAGTGATCTACTTTCACGTATTCATACTTCAAGGCGTACTATCTGCAGCTGTAACCTTTGATAGATATTATCAATACCTATAAAATAATAAGTTATAAAAATATTTCAGATAGAAAAGCTACCAGAACTTATTTCAAGTATTCATACGCCAAGTCATGTTGCCTGCAACGGTAACTTTTGATAGATATTATTAAAACATAAAATACATTAATGTTTACTTATGAAACTCTAATAGCTATAAAGTTCCTAGATATTCTTTCACTTATTCATACGCCAAGTCGTGTTATTGGTAGCCTTAGCTTGTGATAGATATTAACAATACATATGAAATATGTAGGACTTTTTTTTTAGTATCGCGTCTTACTAACCGTTCAGATTATATGCCTAAATGGTTGTTAGCTTATGAAATCTTGGCAGCTACAATGTTACTAGATCTACTCTCACATATTCCTACGCCAAGCCATTTTTTGGGGAACTGTAACTTTAAATAGATATCGATAACTATTAAATAAATGGTTGTTTACTTATGAAATTCTGGTAGCTATTAAGCTACTAGATCTACTTTAACGTTTTCATACGCCAAGTTCTGTTATTGGAAGCTTTATGTTTTATATGTACCTATATAATAACAATTTTAGTAAAATGTTGAATATTTAAAAATATTTTTCCAAGTTTTTTGAGAAAGTTTGTATCATTTATTTGAGTAACCGTTTCGGAAATCATTAAAAGCGGGCTAGTTGATTGTCGCTATGAATAAGGAAAATGTTTTTCGTGCGGTTTGAATGCAAACTCTTTTACTTTAGTTAATATGGACGCAGTCAACATCCAGATTGAGGGAGCAGTGACGTCTCCGAGCCATAGAAATAATGCCACACCCCCATCACCCGCAGCCCCCCATCAGGTCGGTTGTAGATGGGCTGACTCCAAGCCAGGGATACGGTGTTTCACACCTACAAACTGTAGCTGTAGCGGCATGGCAAAAGGGGATGTGGAGGGCACGTCAACAGCTTCTCAGAAGTGGCCCTGTAAATCAGGTTGATACTGGAGGCTTGCCTCAAGATATTTATCTTCCTATCATCGAGGAGAGAGTAAAACAATTGCGAAGCTTCTTTTACACTGGTAGAGAAGTTACCACAATTCTTGGTACCCCAGCAAGCAATCTTGACGAATCAAGTAGGTTTGAAGTGCAAATTACTGCTTTGTACGAATGGCTACAGGACATTGTGGTTAGTGCTAACTATCATGTCAGTTTCCTGTTAAACAGCACGAAATCGATGTTGAATCCCGTATACGTCTAGTTTAGGCGGGTGGAACAGTTAGACGCTCGAGCCGTGCTGGATAACGTAAGCCATGTGTTGCATAGTAATCATTTGTTGAGTGTGGCACTGTTGTGCTTTAAAGTCATCAATTTTAAGGAGCCTCGGGGAAGTTAACATTATTGCGATAAACTCTCCCCAGTTGCCATATACATTTACAAAAATCAAGGAATAACTACTATTAGAATGGTGACACATTTTACCTTACCCGCACTTTGACTGTCGCCAATTCGATATGTCATTTCAAAAACGATCCATGGCATGAACACCTTGAAACAAATAAAAATGGGTCGCCAAATTCAAAAACTCAATGCAGAGGATCCATGCCTTAACGCATGTGTGAATCTTTTGAAAGGTGGTGGGGTCACCGAGCTGAAATAATTTCAAACTACTCTCTGTTCACAAAATCGCAATATTCTGGAAACGTGAAGGAAGGCAAGTCATCTATGAGGGGCCTAGTCCACCCGAACATTTCTTTAAGGGGTACTTTTGAGTTGTATTTTCATGACTATAAGCAAAACCATTTTGTGGTCGTCACGTCCTTGACAGCTGCCCTCAAGAGTTTGTGTTTTTCACGTGAGTTTCATGTGTTGTTCAACACAAATAACACCCAAAAATGCACCTCAGTGTACAAAAGGTTCTACGCTAGAGCCGTCTTAAGTGGAGGTCAATACGTGGCATGTAAAGACCGTGGGTGGTCGTTTGTTAACCAGAAATGTTACGATAGCCACAAACGTTCTGGTTTTTATAGAGATCACATGTCGATCTGTGACGCCAAATTTAAAGACGTCATCCTCATAGCGCATAATATAAAGGGCTATGATGCAAATTTTATTCTTAAACACATAATGGAGGTAATAAAATGGAATCTAGATTTATTATGAACGATGGGAAAATCACGTCCATGCGTTAAGGCCCGATCCACTTTTGTACAGTAAGGAGACCCTCAGCCCCGGGACAAATTCTTTGGTGCATGTCAAATTGTATCCAGCTCTTCCATGAAGCAGATATTTCTTGTGAAGAGAAGTTCAAGTACATGGACGTGTGTTCATTGTATTCATACGTTTGCCAACGGCTACCAAAGAGTCATTTGCCACATTGCCCGCCAGTAGATAAAGTGAAAGGCAAGGCCAAATATACCTTGACGTCTTCACGGTATTTATTGATGTCTGTATTGCTGACACGGATATATGACAAACTCATATTTATTCTGTACTGTAAATTCGGGTAATATAATAAACCAAGACGTATATTGGTGGGGACAAGAAAGATTGCTGGCTGACAGGCGTCTGGGTGATTGACGAGATCCTTAAAGCCGTTTAAAAACGCTACACCATTGAAACCGTACACATTCTGGAGGTTTATTTCAAGTTTACATCAATACTTTTTTGAAAATCAAAAGCGAAACTAGCATATGGCTAGAATGCTTTAACCATAGAAGAGTGGACTCCTATAAAAAAAAATGAGAAAAGGCAAGGGATAAGACTCTATTTTGATATTTGTATAGCCCCTAGTCTTTGCAACTGGATAAACTCTTTTTACAATCAGTGTGGTGGAAATTAAATCAAGGACCCGATTTACCACACATATCCGTTGTCAATGACTATCAGGTTATCCACAAGTACCTTACGGATCCGTACATCACCGTGGACAGCGTCATTGACGTTAATGATGAAATTATGTTCCTCAATTAAAAGTATGCGCGTTACGTGCTGCGTCATAACCCTAACACGAGTGCTGCGGTGGCATGCTACAAGAATTATATGGCTAGGTTGCAGTTATACATAGTCCTTGAGAAATTAAGGGATCGTATTTTTTATAATGGTAGAGATATCGTCCTATTCATATAACTTCCTGGCGATTGGAGTCCATCTACCGAATTTTTTTGGGTGACCTCATTGACGAGTTTCAGAATTACAATCCCAAAAGTTACATTAGCGCCTTTGTATCTGGTGGCCCAAAGAATTGCATGTGCCAAGTTTATGTTGGTGGACATTCTTTAAAAACAGAACTAGTGTACAAGGATCGCGGGATCACCTTAATCTATCGCAACCAGGACGATGGTCACCAAAGAGTTTGTGGAAAGGTTCGTAAAAATACCACACAAATTGTAAGAAAAGGTCTTGCGATTGTATGCACCGTTTCGCAGACCCAAGTCTACTGGTCAATTTATACCAAGCGTTGGATCACTGATGGTTATAATACGATCCTTTAGACGGGCTTAAAGGTCAAGTCCTTTATCTTACATTGTGGACAGTTCCACCCACATACCACTCCTAACAGATTAACGATTTTTTCATAATCATTTTCTCCAGGAAAATATGCATAAATATTTATTCTTTTGCTTTATTTTATGCACCTGGGATACGTTTCTGTATTTTTTTATTTACCAGTGCAAACCTTCAACTACCTAATTATTTCTAGTAAAATGTAAACTATATATTTCTAAATATAGCTTTTTTTTTTGTAAATATTAATTTTATGTTTTAATTTGAAACGTTTGCTTGTTTGGATTAATTTTTTTTAATGGAAGCTTTATTAATGACTTTTGTTTAAGCAAAAATATTTGACTCAGTACTTTTAGTACCAGTGCCACCATTCCCACCACGAAGTTTCCTCTACATTGAATAATCGAAATTAATAAGAACCATTTATGCTATTCATATTTATAACTATAAAGTTAAAATTATATTTATAGTGTACGTTTTGCTTTCCATATTGTAAATAAATATTCTAAAAAATGTTATTTTTGTGTCTTAACATATACACCCAAATCCCCTC
Source organism: Timema podura (assembly GCA_033556935.1). Lineage (NCBI taxonomy): Eukaryota > Metazoa > Arthropoda > Insecta > Phasmatodea > Timematidae > Timema > Timema podura. The sequence goes on along the minus strand of JAVRXN010000010.1, from coordinate 64,697,713 downwards.
TCCTACACGCTCATCTAGTTTATAAGCTCAGTCAAAAACATTATGGACAAGTTGAAACTTCCATTTTCAGCCATCGTCAGTGGCCCTTCAGTCTGTAGAAAGTCACATTTAGAGCCAACTTTATCCTTCAATTGTAAACAACCTATGACTGTAAATTTGAAAAACTATAAGATTTTTCCTTATGGCAACCTGGATTCGAACAAAACGGGCAAGGACCCCGTTTAATATTCTGTAAGGGTCAGCTGGAAATGGATAGCGACTGTAATAACTCTCAATAGCTTACTACCCTGGACGACCAGATGTGGGAAGCCAACGAAGTGGTCGTTGATCTGTTCACTAAAACGATTACATCAAAATACTAGCTTGATCTTCGTCTTTTAAAATTTATTTCCCCGTGGTAAGGGGCAAAGAGAAATTTCTTTAAAGGCCCACCATAGAGTGTTGTTTAAAAATCACTAAAATAAAGCCCAGATACAACACTTTGCAAGCCATGTCTTCTCTAAAAACCCACGTGTTTAACAGGAAGCCATCACTGACGCCACAAGTAGTCCCAACGGGTATATTTTACTCAATTTCTAGCAAGACACACCCAAATGGTTCCGATATAGAAGCCATATAATCTACAGTTTTTTGTGTACCTAAAACGCAAAGGCTAAACACTGACACTTCCCTATTACAGATTTCATAACCATGAGTCCCGATGTGTTAAAGAAAGCTCCTTTGTTGCGTCCATTGCATCGAATAAACCCTAAGCAAAGGGTTGCGCTTCTAAAAATGGCAGACAAATGGATTGACTTTCTTTGCGTTTGATGCTACAACACTTTAAAACAAAGAGTTCCGCTAAAAAAAATTGCTTATAAGACAAATTTACGTAATCACAAGAAGGTGTTATGCAAGCTGGTCAAAGGAGAAGAGTGTTGGAAAAAGAATAGACGACTACTGGCCCAATAAAGGAGGAGCGTTTCTACTCTTAATTTTAGTGCCCTTGGTTCATTATTGAACAAGTAAGAAATCTATCACATGAAAATGTGATATTGTTGTCCCCGGAAACCTTACACCTCTACAACCAACACCACTAGCAAGCGGTATCTACCACCAGTTTAATGGTATCTGATTTGGACAAGTAAATGCAAATGGTCCTCGCTTCAAAACTTGACAACAAATCTAAATTGACTTTATACCAATAAGTTCTAAACACTATCTACATTTCAGGTGAACGCCTGAAAATGTCGCCACCACCACTGAAGATGCTGTACTTCCCATCCCAATAGAACTCAATACTGTACCCGTTCAGACACATAAAAAAAATCAAACTTTACCTCCAAAATATTATTTCCCCAGATTGTATCGCGTGGGACGCAAACGGAGAGGTGAGAATTTACGTCACACCTCTCAGAGGATCCAACATTGTGGATCTGGTCAAAGATCTTGTCAGAGCAAGATGACACAGTGAGACGGGGAAGGATGGGGAGGGGGGGCGAGGGTTTTTTACGGCGCTCTAAAAAATAAATGTACAGAAAGAATTTGTCAACCCGAAATGCTTGGCGCCAATTACGGATCCGACGCCTGTACTTAACCACTGACACCTTTGAAACGCCCACATCTGAAGAAGAAGTATTAAAAAGAGTTGACGAAAACCGGTGGCTGCCTTTCTTTGCCCAATGGATCGTTTGGCAGACATTGCGACACTGCGTATTTGGCAGGTCTTGCAGGGGTATCGTTGCTCATAAAATAGTCCAAATAATATCCAGCCAAAGTACGGGAATGGCTTAGTGCACAGGACGCCTACACTACACAAACCCATAGTAAAAAAGTTTCCCCACAGAAAGGTACCCTACACGTACGACATTTTTTTTTTAAAAAGACGATCATTCTACTCCACTAATAATTCGGATGTGAAGGTAAATATCATGGAACTATTCAAAAGAACTCTACTTTACAAAAAGTAGCACGTATTACCATGTAAACGTCCTTCAGGACTTCATTTACACCCACAATGCTGTAAATATTCCAATATCAAGGTGGTGCCAGCAGACGTCTCAGAGACAATATTACGGCAACTGCCGCATATTACAAACTAGTAGACCAAAACTCATTTGGTGACACGGTGTACATCAGCAAAGCCAAACTGCTCTTTGAAAAGAGGTACGAAAATATTTGTAGGGTAGATATATCTAATATCATAAGCGTTGTGCTGCGTATACCCGTTGTATATAGATTAGCCGATCTTGCCGGTGATGAAATGGAGGGGACGTTTTACGAAAAGGAGTTGCAGCACGTACTTCCCTCCGAAACATTCGAAGCTATGAAAATTATACCTGCCAAGGGTGAAGGCGTCAGAAAAAAAAAGTGTACTTGCTGTTGAAATACGTTGCCTCCAAGTTAACTTCGCGGATTCCCACCAGTTACGTAAGCCCCATTCATTGAATGTTCAGTCTTACATTAATTTTTCGAGCGACAGCTCATTAGTATACTTCCCATAAAATACTGTCACGAATTTCACCTCACAACTGCCATATAATCTGACGCACGATGGTCAGTGGGGGGAGGGGGCGCCGCTTTATCTGAATTTCAATATCCTTGCTCTTTCATGGCTGTACCGGTGGGACAAATTATCATATTTTAGTATATTATGGAGAATGATAATCGTATAGAGGGAGCGTACAAAGATCATATACCGTCTGTAAACCACGGTACTATCGTTGATTTGATCCTTAATATCAACGCTGTGAAACTTTTTAATAATATTTTATTACTTTATACCCGGGATGGTGAAACTTCTTCCGACCAGTGTGCCAATTTAAATGTTGGCCTAATTTTAAACAAAAATAGTGTCAAGTCTTTTTATCGTTATTTAATGAATATTAAAAAATCAAAATTTGTTGAATATTTTATTAAATTTAATGAATAATCAAACAAATTGTAAATATTTTAACAATGCCTAAATTAAAAAATAAAATATAATCAATTTGTCAAAGTATGTCTTATGTAATATTAATTTCAATAACTTAAACAGAAACAGTTTAAATGACGCCTTCATTGCAATAAAGACAATTAATATATACGCTTAAATCCAAAATTTACACAATCATTTATATATTAGTCAAAATATTGGTTTCAAACACTTATGTGAATTTGGGCAAAAGTTGTTTTGATTAATCTCTTTTTATGTCACTGCCACCCAATTCATGTACGCCACGCCATAGACTTTACATCTCTGCTTTACACTCTACAGTAAAGCTATCATTTTCATGGCAAAGTCTTTGAAGACAAAATGCTGACACTATCTATTCAACATGGTCTGCAGCTTGGGTACGAAGTCATCACCAACTTGATTATATCAAAAAAATTTACCATAAGTTGCAAAATTTCTACTAGGTGTACCCTCTCACACATATATCTACACGGACATCGTTGATCCACAGACTGTTGGTGACATTATGGCACCCTTCTACGTATCGTTTGTGTCATCAACTCCAACTATGTCTACGGTACGCATGAAACCATTACATATTCTCCGATGCACTACGTGTCCATACTTGACGAGAAATTGAGAGTTTGTAGATCAATTTAAAAACATAAACTGGTGAACCTGTGACATTTGAGTTTGTAAAAGTGTGCGTGAAATATAATTTTAGACACGGCTCAACTTGAACTGTCTCTACCAAAGATACTACGTCAACCAGGTGGGAACAGCAATATATAATATTTATCATGGTGTTCTCTATCCACTTGGGCACGTAATATGGAGTTTTTTCAGTGGCATATTCAAAAGCATGGTACAGCTGCTGACAAGCTTTGCTTAATCGGTTGGAAAACAGACGCTTCAAACAGACATTGATGTTCTCGCGGACGTTGCCGATCAGTTTTATCCTTTTAGAGAGGCACCATGACCACTTGGCTGCGAGGCTGAAAATAACCCTGAACGAAAGGCGGTACAAAAGATAAACACGCTTACGATCGGCTCATACTATAAAGAGCGTCGTTAAAAGCGTCGATGTCAGTCTTTTGTCGTTGCCTTAGGTAAAAAGTCACTAAGAAGAAGACGAAGCAAAAAAGCGACGATAGCTATTTTCAGTTAATATGTTATTTTTTATACACCTAATCTCGCGAGTGGGCCAGCAGCAAACTCGATCTTGTTTCCGTACTACTGACAAAAACCAGTCTCGGAATGTGGTCAATGATACAGTACAAACCTTATTAGTCCCTCATGGATTATTCAGCTATATAGGCGAATTTCATATTGACCTTTCACAGACCGAGATATATCTCAAGGCTAAAATATTGATACCTAACGATTGCGCTTTCTCTGATGTGGATCAAAGGGCTCCCCTCAATAACTGGTTACACTAACTATTCACACAGCAGGATGTGTATTCAAACCAAAAATTTGTCCTGCGTCCCAGCAACACTTATGCTTAGAGATCGTGCATTGAGACGTTGCTTACTTAAAATAGTGAGCCCAAAAGAACGGATCTGATCTGAGGCTTTTGGTATGCAGACACCCCAACCCTTTTGAAGTGTCTGGCAACACCAATGTGGGGTTTGAGATTCGTTGAAGTCTCTCTGAAAAAAGTAAGATGGTGGATATTTTGGGTTATCTAAACGGTGACATATTTAACCAAGAGAAATGCCTTTTGAATATTACTGAACTCAAGAGTAAATTTGGTCTGTTCCAGACTCTCGTTCAGTCTAATGGCTACCGTTGAACTCATACACAGTTTAAAGTCCACATAGTCGAAGCAAGTATTATAATATGTCCTGCAAAAGTAGCACCGTCTATCCTGTTGGCCCATGCCAAAACATTAAACGTCAGTCCCCCAAAGTATCCAACCACCCGCGAAATTAAAAACGCTCACAATTACTTTGGGCGTGCAAGAGAAATCACAGGAAACCACATTCATGGGGCAGTTTTCTAAGTAATTTTTCGTGGGGTTCGTATCCAAAGTTTTGTTCAATTAAGATGCCGACAAGTCCTTTCACCCACTAAATGTATGGCATGAATAATTTCTCGCTTTATATGGACGGAGAACAAGAGCCGTCAACACCTTTGCGGCCTAATTTCACCCACGAAAATTAGGTTATGTCCTATCACACGCTGTTTTCTGGAGCGGGTATTCATATCATGGACGAGGGTAGTGGTATCATGAGGCACCTGTCTCTAAGAGATAACATCTCATGGTTTCAGATCTCACACTGAATCAGTAGGCCAACATAATATCGCATTGAAATTTGACGCAGTGTGGATCTTTGAGCATTGAAGTGAACTTCACCCTGCCACTGACTGAAACCGTCAACTGTCAACTGTATTATGTCATAGGAATTTGACAACATCACCATAGACAAAGGCAGAAACGTGGTGGTTGATATTGCGAATTAATATAAGCTCTCTCCCTCAACATTTTCTTGTCATTTAAATCATGGACTTCATTGTGGATTTCCATCGACGATGACAAAGAACTTATCGTCAAGTAACTAAGTATTTTATCTCTATGTGGTACATTACTTCACCATTGGATGTGTTTGAACCCCTTACGCTTACGATAAACTTTCACCTGCGGCTATAGAACAAGTCAACAGTATCGTCATATGTGGATTACACCCTTCTCAAATTCATAATCCTATGTTCTACATTGCGTACAGAAACAGTCTTCGTCGAGGGAGCAGAAAAGAAATTATCTGGTCAAATACATGTCATTCCCATCGTCGATCAATATGACATAGGATGTGCGTTTTTGAAAACCCTTAAATTTGGTCTCATTACATGCATGACACATGATTATATATGGATCTTTTAGTCGGCCTCCATCATTTGAGGAATTGGAGACCGGCTGATTGAAAATGAACACCCATACCATAAGACATGCGCTGAAAAAAGCCCATTCCTCCGTTCTATACGTTCAGGTGTTTTACCTGCTGATAAACAGCTGACAAGAATAGAGCACCCTACAACCCTCGTTATCAACACTGATTCACACACAAAACCGGAGGTGCATTTGAGGCCCTTTTTTTCAACAAGAACGTCGTTGAAGCTACTTTGAGAGATATAGGTTTTTCCCGCATGTAAAGTTTAATACGGTATATATATGCAATAACGTTCCCTTCTGGTCTAGCAACACTATACAACTTCAGGGCATAGCATCAGATGTTTGTGACTATTATTGTCGCATGTATTTTCTCTACCCTGCCAAGAACATTCCAACGAAGATTTTTCCTGGCCCTCTTCTCACCCACCAATCATATAAACAACGATCCCAAGTTGTTATGACATCAAAACGCATGCTTCAATACGTCGGCGTCGTGCCACCTATCAAAAGTTTGCGCCTATTCAGCGTTCACCCTTTCTTGGACCGACGGCTATCAAAGAACGTTCCGATGCCGTGTCATCCATAGTTCTGACCTAAAGGACTCCTTCTCTCACCCAGTATCTGCAACACCGCATTAAAGTCAGACTTTTCACAGTGTAACCACCGTTACATGGGTTAATAGACGCTACAATGAACTGAGGAAACCCTTGGTATACGTTTTCACCTGTATCCGAGGTGGGCGTACCCCCTGAAGTGGGTGTTTTCCACTTAGGGGAGATCAGATTTTGCTAAGGGTGGAGGAGTTCCTGGGAGGGCTAATGGATAATAAAAAGTCAGAAGATGTTTGACAATATCAAGACTCCACTAACATTCCTAGAGCCACCTTCAAGGGCGGTGAAACCTACAAGAGCACGTCATAAATGCTGTATCTAATATGGGGAAACTGTACAGTAGTATATTTACTTGATGGGGGTTAGGGGGATACTGACACTAAATCAAATAATCGATCATTATGTCTCTATGACCTTTAGAAATAACACCCGAATGATAACACTCAGCCTTGAGGAACAAATTAATTATTGTTATCCTTAGACTATTTTTGTTGGGAATCGCTCTTGACCTTGGAGGCCCTTAGCTGTTTTGTTATTTTATTAATTTTAACTTCTAGCTTTACTGTAGTTTTCACCTAGCAATCTAATTTAAATAAGTAATATAAAAATCTTAACCTAGTCTCAAACCATGGTGTGTAGATTTGGTCTATACATTATATTATGATGTGATGTAGTTATACCTCGCCCTCTATATGTAAATCCGATGTCTATGTCCGTTCTCTATTGTTAAATTATTTAAGTGTAACGTGTTCGACTCAAACACGGTTGGGCCCTGGCGCTTTACATTATTATTTTCAATAAGTTTTTTATATAAAATTTGTCTTTAGAAAAAAGGATTACTCATTGCTCCCCCAACATTATGTAATAGCCTTGATTGTAACCATTTTACATAATTGGTAGGCACGAGGACTAAATATCAGGCCCATCTAGTCTGATTTGTTGGTGACGAGTAGGTTGGTGTTCTAATCCCATTCGGGTCTACTGAAGTTGGTACATTTATGGTTTCCCATTCGCCCTCCACAAATGACTTTATATTTCCTCTAAGATTTATCTTTATCACCCCTAAAACATAATCGTAGTTAAATTCATAGTCCTAGTGGGTATTAATCTTGAGTGAAGAAAAACAATCATAATTGCGTATCCAGTTATCGATTTTCTAAACTTCAAATAAGCTTTTTTTTACCGATATTAATTTAGTATTGAATTATAGAACCAATATCAATGAGCTTGAATTGAAAACACATTTTTTCTGTTTTTTTTTATATAATATAACATAATATACTGTATTCTATCTGGCATTAAGAGGAGGTCTTAATAATTATTTAAAAACTTGTATAGCAGCTGAGCTTAAAATAATGCCCTCCTCCCTATTACAGTTTTTGTTTTTATATTTTCAAAGAAAAACAATAAATAAAACTAAAATTCAGTAAGTCACTGCTACCTTGGAGTAAAAACATGATGAGTAGGTCGTGGTAGATGTTAAGATCCTGGTCACGGTAAATGTTTCATCCATGCGAATCAAAATCATTGAAAGTAATGGGAATGCGCATTCCAAGAAAGTCACCCTTGCCATCATCATCGATGTCGATAGCAAAACAAACTATTTTGTTTGTATCGTCGCGGTCTAGAGAGATGGTTGATGTCTGCATGCCTGTCATTGGTTTAACTGGATAACATGTCCTAAAAGTATCGTTCGGCTTGGTAGTCAACAACTCAAACAATAGTTATACCTTGTGTGATTTGTTTATGCGTGATTTCCTCACAGTACGACATGATTTCTTGTGTTCGCAGAAAGAACAGTAATTAAATCCATCATCATTGTAACTATCATCAAGTGCTACTTTCGAGGTTCATTGCATGCTATATAAAGTAAAAAGACTGGTGTTAACTAATGTGGCTCCTCAGTAGCGGCCTTATTTGTGTAAGGGAAACAAGCAAAAAATAGTTTTTGTAGGGACTTGCTTTCCACATTTCCCCCTACCCCTGTCTTAGCCTCCTCTAATACATGTTTTAATATGAGATGTTCCTAAAAGATATGTGTAATGGTCCTCTACCACAATTTTAGAAAAGTGGACTATTTTAATAAGCTATTTAGAATGCTCCTCTCTGATTTTTTTAAAAAAATATATGATTTAGAATCTCTTTGGATTAGTCCTACTTCGATAAGTTTTTTTTAATATTTGAGTGCCTCTAGAAGTTATTTTAAATAATTCTAACCCAATATTTTAAAATTTAGATTTCCCTTAAGCTATTTGAATAGGTATTTGAAGGGGTCTACCTTCGTTTGTTTTTTTAATTTGGCTACTTTTAGAAGCTATTTTTATTGCATCTCTCCTGAATTTTTATCAAAAATTAGTTAGGTCAGTAAGCGTGTAAAGTGATCTTTGCCTAGCGATATTTTGACAACAAGATTTTTTTAGAAGCTATTTGGATCTGTCCTCTTCTGGAAATATTTTGAAAACTAGATGCTGAACTGATTGCTTTCATAAACTATTTTGAGTGATCCTCGAGTGAAAACTCCTCAAAATTGCTTGCATCTAGATTATAGAAGCTATTTGAAGTGGTCCTCCTTTAGAAATTTTTCAAATTTGTATTGCCCTCAAAGATATTTATAGTGCTCCTCATCTGACTATTTCACACATTTAGATGTCTTCCGAAGCTACTTTAAGTTGTTTTATCTAGCAAATCATTGGAAATTGAGTTAATCTAGAAGTCATTTGGCTTTAGATTTAGGCATCACTCAGCTTCATATTCGATAATATCATAGGATTTGAAATATATAAGAGGGAGAGGGGTTAAATATATTCCAGGGAGGGGCAAATTTTCAATACCCCTCCGGTTCCGTCGCCATTGTGACTCCTATGGAGTTTTGAAAAAACTGTGATCAACGCTAGAAGAGAAAATCACAATGAGGGTAGAGCTGCGCGTTATGTTTACCCAACATCGACCGCGACATCTATCTTCACCATGACCATGATCTTCACCTTCACCGTGACCTGCTTGGTATGTTGGTGGTCGTGACTAAGATAGATGTCGTGGTCGAAGTCGGGTAAACATACTGACCAGCTCGGCCCTCACTGCAAATCTCGCTGCTTGCGCTTTACGCAGTTTTTTCAAACACCCGCAGGAGCAACAGTGCTGGCAAAACTGATGAAGGGGGTATTTACCCCCCCTAGAAAGACTCCGACCCTCCCTAAAATAAATTGGCCCCCCTTTCAGATCTATTTCAAAGCCTCTGATCCATTTCAAATCCTCCGATATTATAGATTTTTTTTCTACATCCATTATTGTTTCCAGCCTATGGCCCGGATCAGTTTTTTATTCAAGCCATATATTTTCCCCTACTGGCTGGCTAGGCCTTCTATAAATTCGTATGCCCTATAATTTAATTTAAATCTGGAACAGACACATCATCCAGTTCCCGGTGGTTAATTTATCACTGTGAAAGGTTAAACTCACATTTCACCAATCATAAACTTTTCAGCCATGCCGTGAATCAAAACCGGAAGTAAGTAGACAGACACGCTACCGACTGAGCTAAGGTGTTGGATTGATATTATTGAATATGAAGCTGAATGATGACCTTAAATCAAACTTCAAATGACTTATAAATTCATTCAATTCTCAAATATAGCTTCAGGAGGCATCGATATGTCTGAAAAATTCGGGTGAGTTGCACTCTAAATCAATTATAGGGCCATAAAAATTTCAAAAATGTGAAGGTTAGGACAACTCCTAGTAGATTTTAGAATCTAGATGCGCATGCTTTCCAAGAATTTACACTGGAAGACTTCTTTAAATCGTTTCTGAAAGCGTTTAATTTTCAAAGAATTGTGAGTGGAAGCTCATTTATTAAAATATCACATAGAAGCATCTAGCTTTTCATTCCATACAGCTTCTATGAAGATACAATTTTTCAAATATCACCGGTCGAAGACCACTTCAAATAACTTTTAGACCCTCTATTCTTCGAGAAAAACTCAGGCGAGGAGCTATCTAAATATTTTCTAGGAACATCTAAGTTTCAAAAAATTTAAGGGGATTAGCTGGAAGGGAATAAAAATTTTAAAAAATCTTGGTGAGGACTATTTAAAATAGCTTTTAGAGGCGTCAAAATATCAAAAACTTTCCGAAGTAGAATCATTCTAAATATAAAAAACAATACAGAGGAAGGACCACTCTAAATAGCTTTCTCCAAAAGAGTCTAATTTCCGGAAATTTGGTGGAGGGAACACTCTAAATTAGTGACATCGAAAGTGGTGCGTGGGGCTTAGAGATGGGGGTCATTGCTCCTCCTGGAAGAAACGAGCCCCCTTCTAGATGTATTTCACACCTTCAGATTTATATCGAATATGAAGCTGAAAGATTTGCATCAAAATACAAATAACTTCTAGAGACATTTAAATTTAAAAGTTTTCCGAGAGAAGCCCATTCGAAATAAATTCTAGATGCCTATGAGTATCAATAAAAGTCCAGTCTTCAACTCCAAATAAATTATTATTGCATCAAATTTTCAAAATTATCCATGTGATAATCATTCCAAATAACATCTAAATACATAACATTAAAAAAAAAGCTTTATAAGACAATTTCAAATAGCTTCTAGAGGCATCCAACTTTAAGAAAAAATAAGGTGAGGCCAATATAAATAGCTTCAAGGAGCATCCAAGTTACAAAAATATATAGGGTGGCCACTTTAAATAGCTTATATAGAAACATTTTTTTAAAAAAATTCAAGGTAAGGATAGATCAAAATTGTTCCTAGAGATATTCAATTTTCAAGAATTTGCTGAAATATCGTCACTTCAAATAGATTTTATAAGCATCCACATTTTTAAAAAATGTGTTAGACTACTCTAAATAACATATAAAAATAATAAAAATTTCGCTTAGAACCTGAATAGGTAGTAAGACGCGTGCTAAAAAAATAATCAAAACCACTAAAATATATTTTAGTAGCATCCAATTTAAAAATAGTTATTGGGGGGAAAGGGAGTAGAAAGAAAGTCCCTAAAAAAGATTTTTTGGTTTGCCACCTCACACGGGGGAGCGGAATTGTATCCATTCGGAATGGTATCCATTCCGATAGTTTTGTAATAAACTGCTTTTGTGAAAATCCTGAATTGTATCCACTGGAATTATATCCCCCAAAACCTGAATCGTACCCCCTCGGAATGGTATCCATTCCGATAGTTTTGTAATAAACTGCTTTTGTGAAAATCCTGAATTGTATCCACTGGAATTATATCCCCCAAAACCTGAATCGTACCCCCTCGGAATGGTATCCATTCCGATAGTTTTGTAATAAACTGCTTTTGTGAAAATCCTGAATTGTATCCACTGGAATTATATCCCCCAAAACCTGAATCGTACCCCCTCGGAATGGTATCCATTCCGATAGTTTTGTAATAAACTGCTTTAGTGAAAATCCTGAATTGTATCCACTGGAATTATATCCCCCAAAACCTGAATCGTACCCCCTCGGAATGGTATCCATTCCGATAGTTTTGTAATAAACTGCTTTTGTGAAAATCCTGAATTGTATCCACTGGAATTATATCCCCCAAAACCTGAATCGTACCCCCTCGGAATGGTATCCATTCCGATAGTTTTGTAATAAACTGCTTTTGTGAAAATCCTGAATTGTATCCACAAATGGCCGACTTGAGTTTTAACAGAAGGAACGTTTAACGTAAAAGCTTTGTCACAATTCTGGTAGAGGGCAGCAGGATGGAATCTTCTTAACTTACTACTTGTATACTAGAGTGCAGACAAATCCAATCAAATTATTTAAATAAGTTTAAGTAATTATTTGAAATTCGTAGACTCATATAAGGCTGCCAACATTACATAGAATATTAAAAAAGCATAGCGTTATAAATTATTTATGATTTCCAATTAAGAGGATATTCGTATCCTAAATCAGCCAGTCCTGCTCGATTATACACTTTAGGCCAGGGGAACAGAAGTTAAACGTATGGACATTAGGAGCACCTTTTAGAAAATATAAACAAATTGTTTGCAGTCATCATTGATAAGATTTTACTCTATTTCACTCTTATTTATAGATATTGACTATCTTTGTATTAATATTATCACTGTTCACCATAGTTTTTATTTTGTTTCCTTGAAGATGATTCAAAAATTCATTTGTAATCAAATCGATATATGAGAATTTAAAATAACTTTGTCATTAGTGCTCTAATTCTCTTTTCAAGTGGCCTGTTTAAGTATTTTCTTAAAAACGAAGTATTCATTCTCTTTAAAGATTGCAGTGCACATTAGAAAATTAATTTGCAACCTTTTTTAACATGTAAGATTTTTTTTCGGGTCAATATATTTTAGAGCATGTATTGACTTCTATAATTTTAAAGAGAGAAATCTTTTATTTTATTTGGCAACAGACTTTAGCCACTATGTTAAAAAATAATTATTCAAAATCTAGCTTTAATTTATTCAAATCTAGTAAGAAATGAGACGGTTTTGATAAATTCTGGCAAGAATTTTACTAATGTAAATGGCAGCAATGCTTTACTCGCTCATTTATAATCAAAATAAAAGAGTTTCTACAAGACAACGTTTTCATATTTTCCTATAAACATTTTAAGAGGTATGAAAGTTATTCAATTTGTTTCAAATCCCATGTAAGATTTTGCAGGCGATGTTCACCACAATTATTACAACCAGCATAAAATTACTGTCTTTGCCACACTAGTGAAAATATACTTATGGCGTGATATTTATATGTGACTTTTAAAGCTAAGGAACAATGTTAATTTTCATAATTTGGGTGAAAAATGTGGTTTAAGAATTGGTTTTTTTAGTATATATATTGCGTTCACTAGATGCATCAGTGAATTTTTTTTATAATACATTATGGGTGATTATTTCGTATGAGTAATTGTCTTCATTTTTAAGCTATATAATTGCACCTCCTCTGGTTAAAAAAAGGATAGCGTTAACGAGGAAACCAATGAGATAGAAAGAGACGTAGGTGTCTATAAGCGCATCTACTGCAATTTAAGAGCGAGACGACCTATCGCTATTTATTATTTGCTCCATAAATTTATAAAGGTATTTTAGTAACCATTCATCACACGAAATTTAATATAGCCTGACATATATTAATAATTCGCATAAAATAGTAAAGTATATCACAATGTCTTATCAAGTATTAAGAGAAAAAGAAATACCCGAAGGGTTTTCTCTTTCTCACGCAATGTAAAACAGACGACAGCTCGAAAATTTCAGACACAGACATCCAAATCCAATTGATCATTGGCTGTTTTGATCTGTGTTAGGCTAGGCTTAATGAAAGCTCAGGTTTTCATTCATAGCTTAAATAATAGTTTGACCATGGCTAATTGTCGAGAATTATCTACAACGACGATCAAGCCACATTTTAAAATCTCCTAGCCATAAAATATATTGATAAATGATAACATCCATCACTAACATTTTGATGAGTATGACTAGGAAAATACCCAATTCACTTGTATAATTCGAACACTTACGTGTGGGTGAAATGCGAGTTTAGTTCAGTGGTTTCCAAATTAAGCCAGGTTTGAAATCAATGTTGGTCTTTGAAACCATCGCGACCCCTTGATGGCCTACAAGTATTAATATCCTGGTTTTTAAATTTTAATTTTATAATATTCTTATTAATCAGGGCTATAAAAATTTAGCACCACATCTTACTATGCGTTTGGGTTATAAACATGTGTACTAATTTCGCTAATGTGTTATGGACGAAAAAGGTTGAATTAAGATTAAGTTTACCCGGAGTTGCAAGGAGGGAGAGTGGAAAATTATTTAGGGAAAATCAATCCCAGAACCGCCAGTCAGAATATGAATCCTGACCTCATCAGTTAAACCAAACTAGCGTGCCGTTAAGCCCACGTGTTTGATAAAATTCCTATAAACTATATTATCCTATATTATTTATATGAATGCGACTAAGATGTTTCAGAAGTTAATCAACGAGCCTAGTGGATATTTTGAAAGCTATGATAGCAGCGCCTCTCGCCTAAACACGAGACTCCTCCAGCAAACTAAGTAAGCAAGCAACAGTCTGAGCTAGGTAACCAAAAGGAACCTAATTAGTAACTAAAATGTTTTTACTGTATTTGAATTTTGCACCTTCCTAAAGTAGTAATCAATTTAAAAAGTAAACATAACATTATAATCTCAACAAGCAACGTGTTCCACCCGATAAAAGCCATGACCAAGAATGGGGTCGCTACTCCCAGGTTGTAAACTATCTGTCTAGTCACTCTAGTGCCTTAATTTAGTTCACTTAGCTATCAGCACGAGAAATGGTTAATTTGAATCTATCACTGAAAGGCTGACCTGTCGGTCTTACCGAATGGCGAGTGGAGTTTGTACCCTTCTGACTAAGTTATAAAACGCTAATCTGCGAAAGAGGGGAAGGGTAGTCATGGAGGGGGTAAGAACTGTCAGAAGAGGCCACATATTTCATGCTTGAGTGCGTTAAGTTAATATGCAACCCGCTTCATAAAATCCCTTCGAATTCGTCAAGTAGGTAACGTCGTTAAGTAAACTACCCTTAATTTTAGGTTTGTATATCTAATTCCAAAAAGATCTCTGGGGAACCCTATCCAACCTTAGATATCAAGTTTCAGCTTGATCGATGAAATGGTTTAGGCTCTATGCACAGATACAAACACACAGACAGGCGGCATCGCTAAAATATATTTTTCTGTTTCAGGGGGCCATGAAACGTCGATATTTATCAAAATTTCAAGGTTTTTTTTTACGATATCAATACTTTCTCTAACCGAGGGGTGCGAGAAAGAAAAAATTATTTCCACAAATCAAATCAAAAGTTTTTTAAAGATTTCTATAAAGGTCTTGATTGAAATGTCTACTACTTTTTCAATCCTTCACGTCTCAATAGCCTTATGAACTAACTTCGTGTTCACACTTTAGGGATAGTATGAGAAAGGTATAATTTAGAGAAAGTGTATCTACATTTGTATGTAGATAAAGTGGAAAATCATTTAGTCAAAATTATCTCGAAACATCCGGCGAGTTTCGATCCCCGATATTAGTCATGGTGAATCAAGTTGTAGCTAGGATGATAAAACTATATACAACTAGCTACAAATCTTACATGTTAAAAAAGGTTGCAAATTAATTTTCTAATATGCACTGCAATCTTTAAAGAGAATGAATACTTCGTTTTTAAGAAAATACTTAAACAGGCCACTTGAAAAGAGAATTAGAGCACTAATGACAAAGTTATTTTAAATTCTCATATATCGATTTGATTACAAATGAATTTTTGAATCGTCTTCAAGGAAACAAAATAAAAACTATGGTGAACAGTGATAATATTAATACAAAGATAGTCAATATCTATAAATAACAGTGAAATAGAGTAAAATCTT
Source organism: Timema podura (assembly GCA_033556935.1). Lineage (NCBI taxonomy): Eukaryota > Metazoa > Arthropoda > Insecta > Phasmatodea > Timematidae > Timema > Timema podura. Next base: position 64,681,885 of record JAVRXN010000010.1, on the reverse strand, counting down.
ATCAATGATGACTGCAAACAATTTGTTTATATTTTCTAAAAGGTGCTCCTAATGTCCATACGTTTAACTTCTGTTCCCTGGCCTAAAGTGTATAATCGAGCAGGACTGGCTGATTTAGGATACGAATATCCTCTTAATTGGAAATCATAAATAATTTATAACGCTATGCTTTTTAATATTCTATGTAATGTTGGCAGCCTTATATGAGTCTACGAATTTCAAATAATTACTTAAACTTATTTAAATAATTTGATTGGATTTGTCTGCACTCTAGTATACAAGTAGTAAGTTAAGAAGATTCCATCCTGCTGCCCTCTACCAGAATTGTGACAAAGCTTTTACGTTAAACGTTCCTTCTGTTAAAACTCAAGTCGGCCATTTGTGGATACAATTCAGGATTTTCACAAAAGCAGTTTATTACAAAACTATCGGAATGGATACCATTCCGAGGGGATACGATTCCGGTTTTGGGGGATATAATTCCAGTGGATACAATTCAGGATTTTCACAAAAGCAGTTTATTACAAAACTATCGGAATGGATACCATTCCGAGGGGGTACGATTCAGGTTTTGGGGGATATAATTCCAGTGGATACAATTCAGGATTTTCACAAAAGCAGTTTATTACAAAACTATCGGAATGGATACCATTCCGAGGGGGTACGATTCAGGTTTTGAGGGATATAATTCCAGTGGATACAATTCAGGATTTTCACAAAAGCAGTTTATTACAAAACTATCGGAATGGATACCATTCCGAGGGGGTACGATTCAGGTTTTGGGGGATATAATTCCAGTGGATACAATTCAGGATTTTCACAAAAGCAGTTTATTACAAAACTATCGGAATGGATACCATTCCGAATGGATACAATTCAGTCCCCTCCCTCACACAAATGAGGTTCTGCTGCCACTAAGGAACCACATTAGTAAACACTCTTATTACTTTGTGTAGCATACAATGAATCGTGAAAGTAGTGAAGCTACTGTTTGGACTGTGGACTGCAGAGCCTACCGCTGATTTTAAGCTCAATCACAGAAAAGCAGACCTCCAACATCGCTCTAGGCTGTGATGATAAAAACAAAATAGTTTTATTTTTCGACATTGCAATGAGCATCGATGCTGACTGCGACTACCCATTACTTTAAATGCTTTTTATTTTAATGGATGAAACATCTATCTCGACCCAGATCTTCATCTTCACTGTGACCTGCTAGTCATTTCCCCCCCTTAATTGATTACACTAACAAGCAAAAGCATAACAAAAATATTATCTTTTAACGTTGACACCTGTTTTCTTGCAAAAGTGATGTTTGATAATTTATTTTAGTTTAATGTATGTATTTGAAAATTTTTATTCGGCCAACACCTTTACTTCTACTGACATATTCGTCACGTGATTGATTTTGTACTAACTTAAAGTAGTTTGAAGCTTATTACATGATACCTATGACCTTAAATATTTTTACAGTGCTATTTCTAATGTCCCTTGAAAATAAAATCAAAACATAGGTTTTTCCATTCCCATAAAAGGTTAACATATATTTTACTATAGAGACGATTTTCACTAGTTTCCACATAATTTATTAAAAATATCCATAACTATTAGTCAAATTCCTTTCAAATTTGAAGGAAAACCTTTTTTGCCAAATTATTATTAAATCCGACTATTTAAGAGCGTTTTAATATTTCAAATAATAATGTATTTGGTTGTACTACTATTATAATCCTCCCCACCTAATAAAACTTACACAATCGATATAAGTAAGCTATCTATTTTATTTGGATGCCAGTTTAACTACTAGACTATTATCCCCACCAAATTTGATGTGTTTTTTTTTCTAATTCTCTGTATGAACTTTCCGAACTTGATCGATGTTTTATTTTCTAAGAGAGATTATTTCCGAATTTGCAGATGGGGCAAGCGAGTGGGTCCCAGGTTTGCGCCCGGGGGGCCCCGGCCCAGGCCATCATTTCGCCGCCATGAAGCTCTGGCAGTGGCAGTTCCCTATGCACGGGATAGGACTAGCGCGGGCTGGCCCCATCCCCATCTTACCGCGCTCCCATCTCTCGACTACCTCAGCTACTACTTCATGTTAGTCTCCAACTAGCAACGACCTTAAAGGTGTTCATGCTAGTGTTGAGTGGTTCTTAACTCGATATTTTTTGGTTGGAAACTATTTCCTCGCTCTTGAGTAACACACTTTGGTTCTAAATTAGACATTGTTAGGGGCAAACATTTTCATTGTCATAAAAACAAATTTAACATGTTTATTGAAGTTTATTGAAATTATATTAATAAATCGTTAAACATATCATAAATATGATAATATTTGTTTTATATAACAATGAACTTGTTTAGAAAAGTTTCTCAATAATGCTTATTTCGCAACAAACGTTTGTTTATACAAAGTCTACTAATAAAATGGCTTTCCTAACAAAAATAACTTTTTAAAGATATTTAAAACTTGCTTTAGCACGCTTAAGGGCCGTATATATAATCTAGATTCGGAAATCAACCACTCCTTCATTCCATCTGAATTGCTTATTATTTCATATACCAGGAGAGTGATTGACTCCCAAGACTAGACTATAAATACGACCCTAAATATTGGGCGAGCGGTTAAAAGAAGCGTCGTAAATAGACTGTTAAGTCGCAAAACAATCTAAATAGGGGTTTATTGAAAGTTTCTTCTACATTCATTTGATAGTAAGCAACATGCTTTATGAACCACCTCCAACATCTTTGTCACATAAGTCAATATTTACGACGGTTTCCTCAACTAAAACAGTATACTTCATCCAATAATCAATTAATTCATAATTTTGGGTTTAATAAAGAAAAATCAATTACTCGCGACAATGTTCATTATTTTATTCCTACCAATGTGTTGTGTCATTAATTATTTTTGTGTGATTGTGACTTTCCTCTCAGACATCTAAATTAGATTTAATACGTTGATAACGTGAGTAGCTTGATTTATTTATAAAAATCTGAGTGCGATGTTTGCATAATATGTCATCTAATATATATATATATATATATATATATATATATATATATATATATATATATATATATATATAAAATACAAGTTATAATATTATTAGAACTATGGTTCGATTAATAAGAAAATGTATACATTTGAAATGTTTCATCTTTAAGTGGAGAAATCTAGTTAAACTGACGTTTAATTTAATAAACATTTTTATGAATGACCCAATACGATATTTATTTTATATCAAATCATATAGGCAAGTATTGCGCTTATCTTTGTTTGAAAAATTATTGTTTAGTTATAAAAATAATTACACTGGGATTACTCACTGCGATTTTTAATTTCGCCATTAAAAACAATTTTCAGGTATAACTTTGCTTTCTACTTTCTATTTGACTTTGTAGAGGGAAAATTTAATATTTAGTATTTTTACATCTTAAAATTTTATTTTGGCCACTCATATTTTATTTATTCTTTTGTGGTTTGGATCCGTGCTGTCAAATTTTAATGTAGGTTGAGTAGGAATCAGGTTCTTTGCTGATAAAAATCTTGATTTAGTTTTTTCAAGCATTGATTTAGCTTATTTTAGTTTTTTAATTAGTCTAAATTAAAGTAAACGCTCGTACTCAAAAATTATTACAAAACTTACATTTTCCTATACAATTTGTAAAACATGGATTTGAGTTAAAAAAGAAATGAAAATGTTTTTGACTTTATATATGCATAGAGCGATTTCTTTAAATACCTATACAATTATATACACTTCGTCCACCTTGAATGGTAGCAGCCGCCGAGGACGGGGAGATCGAGGTTCGAATCTCGGTCGGGTGAACTGGGGGTGGTTTTTCCTAAATGGTTTTCCACTCTCCCTACACGCAAATGCGGGTTCACTTCCTCTAAATTCAACCTCCCAATTCCTAACCCATTAGAGTAATTAGTACTTAAGCGTATAACCCGAACGGGTAGTAAGACGCGGTGCTTAAAAAAAAAAAAAAAAAGTAGCAGGCTTACCTCTGCTGATTACATTATGACCCAATCATATAGCCTACAGCATAGTGGAATGCTTTGCGCTAAGCTTGCTACTTTTCAAGGTAAACGAAGTGTACATTGAAAAATTTCCAACTGTGAATCCCTTCCAGTCGCCCATCCAGATGCTTTTTGTATGTCGCTGGGCTCCACGAAAGGTAAATAGACAACTCCTCTCCCTATGGACACATCAAGAATTCCAAGTTCATCGTATAACTCAGCATTATCTTAGTATTTATTCAATTTTCTGTCTTAGGTGCCCCCTCCCAGGTCTGGTGCAACCTCTTCTCTCTCTCAGCACTGTTTCCAATGAAGTTTCCAGTAGGGTCTTGGATGTCTCTCCAGCGAAGTGAGATAAATGCGCTGCAATATAGGTCATCTCACTGTCCCCTAAAGCCTTTTGGGCATGCCTGTTTTAGGTGTCAAGCTAGTGTAAGGATCGTTCGTCACCAAACCAGTTGGCCATAAAATTATTTTGTTAACAGTTGGGCTGGTACAAATCGGTGACATCGACCACAAATTGACCTTGGATATCAAATTGATTTTGATACAGATGTCCCCATTGGATAATTATATACGAATAATTGATAATATTTAATATTGTATTTAATCCTCAATAACAAAAACATCACTCTTCTCCGCTGACTGGAATTATACCTGCCTACCAGCCGTAGTTAATGGCCATTTCTCCCCAACCGACTATCGACTACGAGTCACCAGATTGATGTAGTATTTATCATGCCCACTTTATACTATAAAATTATACATATTTAATCTTAAAAACTATTTAGAACCTTGGTAACGTTTCATAACAAGAAACAAACAAAAAATATTGAACATATTCTCAATCAATTATAAATATTTAGCCTAATACATTATTAATACAAAACTGGCTATTTCATTATAATTAGTGAGCCAAGCCTATATTCGATGGTTTTCTATTAATGTATACTCTCCACCTCGTCCTAAAGGTATCTACATGCTTTAAATAAGATTTTACCCTTTTGCACGTCTAAGGGTGTACTACTTTTTACCCGCCTCGGTGGCGTAGTTGGCTAACGCGCTAGTCTTGTTGAGCTCGGCCGCCGAGGACGGGGAGATCGAGGTTCGAATCTCGGTCGGGTGAACTGGGGGTGGTTTTTCCTAAATGGTTTTCCACTCTCCCTCCACGCAAATGCGGGTTCACTTCCTCTATGTTCAACCTTCCCAATTCCTTATCCATTAGAGTAATTAGTACTTAAGCGTATAACCCGAACGGGTAGTAAGACGCGGTGCTAAATATTATATACTACTTTTTATTTTAACAGCGTGTACACTGGCTATTTCCGTGCAAACATGCCATTTTCAATATGTTTCAATATATAGTGAAATAAGGAAAAAAAATTACTTATAAATATTTGAATAGTGACTCCATTAAGCAAATCAAACAAAACAGGTCGATTAAAAGGTAATACCTTGATTAGAGATTCACACGCAAAACAAAAAATATTTTGTATTATTAGAGACTAGGATGGTATGTGTCAACAAAATGTTATAACCAATATATAATACAGATCTCCCTTAAAAGTTTATAAATTTCATCTTGAATCACGTGTTAACTGATTTACATTTTAAATTAGAAATTATTTGCTGAGGTTTACAGTAGAAGATAAAATGACAGTTCTGGCTCACTTTCTCTCACTTTGCTATCCACTAACCATCACAGGCAATTATATATATATATTATATATAATTAATTAATATTAAAAATCTAAAATAATTTATTTATCGACAATAATTATTTTAATTTAATTTTTTTTTTTTTTTTTTTTACAATTTAGTTAAAAGAAGTGGATATGTCTTCCTTTCTTCCAGAAGAATGGCATTGATCTGCCACATTGAGATTAAGAGGTGGATATGGAACAATTGTTTTGGGGATTAAGGAATTAAATATGGTATTTCGTGGATTAAATATTCAAGCTATGATCAGTGTCGCACTGTGGGGTGTTATCATGCTAAGCAGACAAAGTATAAGAGTTACTTCTTATCATTTCTAATAGCAGACAAGACCTTATTTCCCTAGACACCCCGCCACATCCCCCTCCTCTTCCAACGTCTTATAATCAATTAATGTCAAACACTGCCCCCTCCAACCGCCATATAGTAAGCCTTACAGCCAATGGGTGTCTAGCAAACCTTACAGCCACTGACCGGATCAAAGATGGCAAACCCCTACCCCCAACTTAACCTTAAAAACAATAAGAGTATAGCCCTACGCCTCACGCCACCATCCACCATCAACAATCCCCATTTCCCCATCCTTCAAAACGTCACAACCACTCCCTATTAAAAACTCCGGGATTGATGCCTCAAAAAGACATGTTCGAACATGTCACAACCAGTCACCCCGACTTGGTTACCACAAGATAGGGATCATTCAAGATGTCATCACAGGTCTACCACCTTCATCGACTTCCCCGGCATCTCCTACCCCTTCTAACCTTTCTCAAACACCCAAACGGCGTCCCGACCCCTCCCTCTTACATTCTTCTATATATGAACCTGGTGGGGCTTGGAAATTATTCAAACGATATTGAACCTGTGCCCTAATGTACAGCTCAAAGGTATCTCTACACAACAACCAAACCTCTGACTAGAAAATTCCCACTCAGCAAAACGCTCCAAGTCTACAGGATCTGATACTCTCGCTTAAAACAATATTTTTTTAACCCTCTCTTCAATCAAACTCATCCTACCATACGAATAAGATAAACCATTATCTTGAGCAGTCAACGTCGTGATCATGATGGTAAATTACCCTATAGCCCTCTCCCACATTCTACCTCAGTCAATCCTCTCCAACTTCACCATAATTCCCTTTTCCCTCAGGCATCCTGACGCTAAACAACTTGACCTCGTAATGGTGAATTCCCTTGGTATCGTCTTTAATACTACGCACTTTCCATCCTTTAAGCAAATGCAGATGCATGAGGTATACACCTTCTCATCCTTATGTTTACTTTTTAAACGTGAATACCCTCATTTCCATATCTTAGAAGAGTCACTCTCAATCTTCTTGGCCGGTTATCCAGCGTCCTAACGGGTGTGTGGTGGATCATTATCTCCAATAAGAGTAACATTGATCATCCAATCAACTCAACACAAAATAGACTCTCCTTTTGAATTGAGTAAGGCTTCATTCGAGATCCCACAAACTCTCAAATACACTCATCACTAATCTCATCTTTAATTTTTCTCAGAGCCTTTTTATTACACATACTGTGTAAAAAGTGTGTTTTGGGATATACTGATGTATCTAATGGGTTTATATTATAAAATATATTCACATATACATTTTTTCTTTCCATCTCATGACAGGAAAACTGTGTCTGTGAATAGGAGCTTTGCACTTGGTACATATTTCTGTTTAACATAATTATAATGAAAATGGTAAATAATAATTTTGCTAGTATCTAAAATTGTAAAGCCCACATGGATAGATTTATTTAACAGCAGGTTTAATTTCCTCTTGTGCCCTTTAACTATATCTTCCGTGAGGATTGTATAAGCAATAGATGATGTTGAAGCAATGCGTTTTTTCAACTTTTCTTCATTGTTTAACAGTTGAACATTCACACGTCTTTTTGATTTTCCATTGACTTACTGAACAAGTTATTGTTCATGAGATTAAAAAAGACTTTTTAAAACCGTTTACTGCAGTTTTTCGTTGGATGGCATTAAAACCAATGAAATACCTTAGCCAAAGGTTTTGCATGAAAGTGAGGACGCGGTGCACCTTTTAAAACCTCATACCCAAAGACATATATGGTTTAAATTCTGGTTATGCCCCGCGTAATTGTGTTTTTTTTATCGTGTGAACAAACTTTTCTGTTTTCCCACTGAATGGACAGTTCAGCTTGGAATATAGATACTTAGAGATTGGTGAAAACGTCTCTGGTGTAACTGTGGCTTTTTAAGGAATAAGTGGATAGGCATTGTTCTAGTCATACCTTTCTTACGAGTATCCTAACTCAACTTATAAAATATATGGTTCCCAAAGTGTGCTTCACGATGAGAATGGAGAGAATAATAAATCAAATAAATGTAGCAAGATCACAAAACTGCGTGTTTTTGCGGCCATGAACTTTGTTTAGGTACCGTAAGAGTTGGGTATAAATTATTCAGCTCTAGCAGCGTGCTTTGAATCAGTGTAGATAGCAAGTATTATAAAACCGAAGTGCATATTGTCATGCGTCACCTCAGTCAGCTTTGGCCACCCGCACCTTCTTGGAACTGTGGAAAACATCTAAAACGTCGGCGAAGTACACAGACTGCACATGGTAAAACCAGACGGATACCCGATGGTGCCAGCTAACCCTGGGTCTGTTAGACCTTCACCACCACGCTTTCAGATACGATGGTTAGCTTCGACACCTTTACAGATTTTTTTGGGAATACTGTTGTAATTCGGTTTAGTACCTGTATAGATACTAGGCGAAAATATCTTAGCCTTTATGCCAAAGACACGTTTGTGCAAAATTGGTGTTTTGATTAATAATATTTAACGCTCCAATAATTTTCACTGACTTTCAAAGGGAAAAATTAAGTTTAGGCTATATCAAAATTTAAGCTATTTGTAACTCGAAAAAATATTTTTTGCTTTTGATATACAATAATATATCGACTAACAACTTTAAAAATGCATTTAGGTAAAAGCAGCAAAAAAGCACTTAGCAACCTTTAGCATGAGGGCAACGATAGTGCTTCGTGATGAATTTATCTACTTTAAAAGTGCTCCGCGATTCAAAAAGTTTGGGAACCGCTATGTTAGACAATCAAGTGTTTATTTCATGTATTTGTTCAACCAGTAGAAGCCGATGATGGTGGTAGTCCTATGTTAACATCTCGAATGACCAACATCTTGTGATTCCCAACTTGGATTGATAGGCTCTGGCATGTTCGAACATGTTTCTTAGAAAGGAAAGCCACGGAGGTTCGCATAGAGGTGTTGTGACGTCTTGAAGGAAGGGAAAAGGTGAGTTTTGGGGTGGTGCCATCAAGGTGTGGGGCTAGGCGGACATTAAATGTTAGGTCTAGGAGGGGTATGTATGTTCACCATCTTAGATCCACTATCTTGGATTTGGTAATTGGCCATAAGGTTTGCTAGACACTCATTGGCTGTAAGGAATAGTAGGACGGTGGGGATTTGGTCATTGGCTGTAAAGTTTGCTATACGCTTATTGTTTGCTGGGCATAGAAGGGGCCGGGAGAAAGGGGGCAGAGATTGACATTCATTCGTTGTTAGGTGTAGGAGGGGGAAAGTGTAGGGTGACGGGAAGATAAGTTCTTGTCTGGAATTTTTCTAGAATTGGGGATGGAGAGGTGGAGATAAGGTCTTGCTCCCAAAAGTGAACCAGAAATAACTTTTCTAATCTACTTTCAATTTAACAAGGAAACACGACACGGCATTGAAAATAGTTTGACTACTTTTCAAAGGAAATATCATTTAAACCTTAACTCCCCAAAAAATAATTGTTACTATTTCACCCCTTACTTTCAGTGTGGAATATCACTTATATCCTTATGAAAGAAAGGGAATCAACTACTTCTCTTTTTATTAAATTCTCAATATAGTAAAAAAATTAAATCAATACGGTCGATAGATAAATTAATCATTTTAAATCAATTAATGAAATTAAAAAATGTATAACTACCTGTTGTGGTTAGTGGTAGCGGATGGCAACAGGGGTGGGAAAAAATGAGCTGACTCCAGTGAGATTATTATTATTATTATTATTATTATTATTATTACTATTAGCACCGCGTCTTACTACCCGTTCGGGTTATACGCACTTACGCTAATGTGCAATGGTAGGGTGATTGTGAGATGAAAATGGAGGACCTACAGTTTAACGTGGAATCCGAACCACGGTGGAGGCCTGGCATTCCTCACATTCACAAGTTGTGATTAATACACATCTTGTCAGAGGTGAAAGAAGGGTTTGGCAATCAGATAAATCTGTGCCGGGACCGAGGATTGAACCCCGGACCTCTAGCACAGAAGTCTGACACCTTACCCCTAGACCACCAGGTCACCCTCCAGTGAGAAGAATCAATGTTAACCCTATAGGGAAAGTGATCCTCTTAAATCTTATCGGATGAACGTGAGCCAATACTGTCATTTTACCTTATACTATACACCCCAATATAATTTTCATCCCCCTTTTCCTTTAGTCTAATTATTACATTCAATTTTACCACTTTTATATCATACTGCTTCTAGCCTCGTTCTTACACTCTTTTCCTAGTGTTTCTTACATTTCGCCCTCTTACTTTTTAACACATTCCTTCACATTCCTTCTAACATTCAGCACCCAGCGTCTTTATTTTATCCTGTCCTTTTCATTCTTCTTATTTTCTGACCTCTTCTTTCTTTTTACATTCATACCTCTTCCTCATTCATAGATTCCGCTGACAAATTTTATCTTTCACTCAACACCCAGCTTCTTTCTTTCATCCCACCCTCTTTTTTTTACACACAACCTTCTCCCTTGTTATAACATTCCGTCCTCGTCCTCGTTTTTACATTCCGCCCACTTATTTGTTTGCACACTCCACCCCTAGCCTATCTTACATTCTGCTCCTATAATAGTTATTACATTCAGCCTTCTTTCTCGTTCCTACCTTTGGCCCCCAACTTAGTTCTTACATTACACCCACTATTTTTACTTATGTACCTCCCCGGTCTCTTTCTTATATTCTGCACCCATCCTCGTCCTTTCATTCCACCTCTAGCCTCCTTCTTGAATTTCGACCACTTTCTCATTCTTACATTCAACCCCTTCTTCGTTCCTATATTCCTACTCTAACCTTGTTTTTATATTCCGCCCTCTTCTTAGTTCTTACATTCCGCTCTCTGCTTCATTGTTACATTCCGCCCATATATTTATTCTTACTTTCCACCACCATCTTTTTTATTACATTCCACCCGCGACTTTTTTCTTACATTCCGCTTACATTTTTTTTTACAATTATCCCTATTGTTCTTACTTTAATTATACTCCTAGACTCGTTATTAAATTCCGCCCTCTGCCTCATTCTCACATTCCCCCCAAAACTTTGTTCTTTTATTATGCTCTTAGCCTCGTTATTATATTCCACCAAAACCCTCCTTAAATTCCACTAGAGCTTTGTTCTTCCATTCTGCCCATAGCCTTGTTCTTACATTCAAACATAAAACCTTTTTCTTACATTCCTGCTAATGTTTGTCCCTTTATTCTGCCCTGGCCTCGTTCTAAAATTCTTCCCAAAGCTTTTTTCTTTCATTCTGCCCTTACTTTCATACTATAATTCTTACCCTAACTTCGTTCTTACATTCCACCCCAAGCTTTGTTCTCCAATTCCTGACCCAGCCTGGTAATTTCATTCCGCCCCCAACCTCCTACTTACATTTCATCCTTTGTCTCGTTCCTACACTCTGCCCCCAGCCTTGTTCTTACATTCCACCCAAACCTTTGTTCTAATATTCCGCCCCTAGTATCTTAAATCCCGCCCACAGTTTTGTTGCTTCTTTCTGCCCCTAGTCTAATTCTTAAATTCTGTTCCTAGCTTGGTTTTTACATTCAGCCCAAAGCATTTTTCTTTTATTTTACCAGCTTTGTTCGTACATTCAAACCCCAACCTTGTCCTTAAACTTAGCCTCCATTATCATACTTCCATTTAACTCTCATCCTCGTCCCTTAATTCCGTTCCCAGCATCGTCCTAACACTACACCCTATGATTTTTATTACATTCCTCCTCCAGCCTCGTTCTTACATTTCGGCCACAGTTCCGTTCTTTCATTTCACCCTCGGCCAGTTACTTACATTCCACCAACATATTTGCTCTTAATTTATGCCTAAAATCATTGTTTGTACATTCCTCCCAAAGTTTTGTTCTATCATTTTTTCCCTAGCCTCATTTATAAATTCCACGCAAAGTTTTGTTATTTTATTCTGTCCCTATATTCAAACTTTCATTAATTCTCTAGTCTCATTCTTATATTCTGCCCCCAACCTCATTCTTTCATTCCGCCGCCAGTCTTGTTCTTATATTACAAATACAGCTTTGTCCTTAAATCCCCCCCCTCCGCCCAGCCTTGGTTCTTACATTCCATATTCCACTTTGATTTTTCATTCCGTCCCCAGCTTCATTCTTACAGTCCACCTAAGGCTTTGCTCTTTAATTCCGCCCACATCCTTCTTTTTTACATTCCACCCTTATCTTTGTTCTTTCATTACACCAAATGCTTTGTTCTTACATTACGCCCACAGCCCCGTTCTTACATTCGGCATCAGGCCTGGTTATTATATTTTGCCCCTAGTGTCCATATCATATAGTGCGTACATATTCGAATGGTCCTATTTATTCAACAGGTATGCCATAAGTTGATGACGTTAGATTTGCTTTCTTATCCCCAGCCATAACCTTGTAGTGAATATATTGATTTGCCTTTGGGCGAATATGTTGGCATTAATGCAGTCTTAGTACTATTATGATTATTCAATAAATAAATAACGTTTTCGTTTGCTTATGGTTATATAAAAATAAGAATGAACTACATTTTGAATTAATATTCTGGCTTTAAAAATAATATAAGTTACATCTATCACAATTTATTTATGGCCGCCTGGTTAAAACTAGTCGCGCCATATATACACTTATTTTTTAAGAGAAATAAGTTTTCATAATATAATTAAACTTTTTATTCTTATAATACAATTATTCCTGTATTTATTACAAATATATTAATAATGATGATGATATTTTTCTACTCTAATGTTTAAATTATGTATTTTCAATTCTAATTTATTTTTGTACTTGTCTAACACCCTAGCTTAGTCGGTAACGCGTCTGCCTGTTGAACAAACGGTCCCTGGCTTGATTCCTGCTACGGCCAAAAAAGTTATAACGTGTCAAATCCTGGCTTCCCCTTTCAAAGGGCTCAATTATGGCGTGTTGTGCCGGTTCTAAGATTAAGATAGTTTGTAATTCGTGTGTTTAAATATTCTGTTGTTGGAAATAAAATCTTAAATTCCCCCAATTTACATAAAGTATCTATTTTCACCTGTTTTCATTGGGCTTAAGTTGGGTTATCCAGCCTGTCAGCCATATCGTGCTACCAAACGGTTGGGCTCGATTAACAACCACTTGGACAGTTGGTAGGTTTGTTATATTAGGCTTCTGCGTGAGTTATCACCCTAATCCCCGCAAAACGGCCATTTCTGGTCTTTTTTTTTTTCAAATATTTCTCGCTCTTTCTACTAGCCGTGGACTCGTAGGAATTTTCGATGATAAATACCACGTGATAAAAGAGAGAACGAAAACCGCAATATCACCCCTCACCCTTCCCTGCCCCCCCTCCCCCGTCCCTTTTCTTTTTCGGGTTACACCGAAATAAAAGACCTTTACAAATGTTATCATTGCCATATATTTATGAGTTCACCCCCCTACCACTATTACCAAAAAACATCTTTTTTTTTTCCTTGCCTCCTCTTTCTCTCTCTTTCTCTCTGGCAAAGCAGTACAAAACACTCATTCTTGTAATATTCCGTAAATTTATGTGCCGCAAATATTAGGTTGGTCGGGTTGGGGAGAAGAAGGGCGGTGTTAGCGGTAGGGTTGGGGAGGAGAGTGACGGAGAAGTTGGTGTGTGTGTGAGGGGATATTGCCCCCCTCCCCCTTCCTCACCGCAGCAAGGACTCACTGTTGTGTCGCTAGCCGCGTTATTAAAATACTAACTTGATGGATGGAGGGTCTCGCCTATTGTTGGCCCGGACTATTGATACACTGATATTACACAGAGTGATGGAGTAGAGTAGGTGACCACGTCGTCCAAGACGTCTTCATGAAATATGAGGTTATACTTTCTCTAACCGAGCACAACGGAGGATTCTTCGCGTTCATATGCCACTGTGGGCGATGATGTATTGGTGCTCATGACCGGCTAAATCTTCAAGAACTTCTCCCACCCTTTAAAACATTCTACGATTATGCTTTATAGGCACTACGTAAGAGAATACACAAAATGTTAAACTATTTATATTTATTATCATTATTATTATTATTATTATTATTATTATTATACTTGGTGGTCTAGGTATTTATTTATTTATTATTTCTAGAAACCCTGGGTAGTTATGTATTCAAGAACCGAGACAACCTTATCAGAGATGAAAATCTTTGCACTGGTGTTTTGCAGCCTACTATGGATGTGAAGAGGATGATTTGGGGGATCATGGAAAGGTGGCACCAATTGTCTATTTCGTGTAAACATAAAGCCTTCAAAGAGAATGTTTATGGATCGAGGGTTAGATCAAAAATGATTAAAATATACTTAAGTATCTAAATCTAAACTGAGCTCACATTGATGTATGTTACCTGCTCGTCAATCCACGGTATCGTACTCGTCAGTATAGACTGGTGGTGATGGTATATTTGTGAAAACGAGACACCATGGAGAATATAAAAATGAACTCGTAGTCGGACCATTGAACTACAGGGTAGAGGGATTTATTCGCATAAGCTTTGAAAATAATATTAAGTGTTAACAAATTTGTTCTATAAAGTCTTGCATTAATTTTCTTTCTTTACTACAAATAATTATTAGAATTGAACTTTATACATACTAACGTGTTTTTTTAAACTCTAGTAATAGTGCTTAAAGGTATGGAACCATCCTCTGATAAAAATGCTTAAAGCTGTTGTTGGCTTATAGTTATTGTTAAATTGAGTCATAAGCGTAGGCATACACTCATTTTGAGTGTATTTATTTATTTAGCATCGCATCTTACTATACTTTGGGGTTATACGCTTAAGTACTAATTACGCTAATGGGTTAGGAATTGGGAAGGTTGAATTTAGAGGAAGTGAACCCGGATTTGCCTGGAGGAAGAGTGAAAAACCATTTAGGATAAACCACCCTCAGCTCACCCGCCCGAGATTCGAACCTCGATCTCCCCGTCCGCGGCAGTCTAGCTCAACACGAAACTAGAGCGTTAGCTAACTACGCCACCGAGGTGGGTAATTTTGAGTTAATTCCTCATAATTCACCCCTTAATAATAGCAGCTACATAAATATATACATATAAAAATTAAGATAATTTCCTATGTATCTCGAATATTGTAAATTTAAAAATTGAGTTCAAGAAACATTATACCTCCTACTTTCTGCTTGCCTTTTTTCTTTGAGATTACATTTAAAAATCTCTCCCATGAGTCATAATTCAAAACTCAGATATTTCTATCTTAGGATAAACAGACTTGTGATTATACTTGATTCTGGTATTTCTAATTAGTTTATTGTTGATGGTCCCGATCCCAAGAGGAAATACAGATTCTGGCTTCTTAAACCAATTTAGCTGTTTTTCCACTTGAAAGTGTGTCTATTTTCTTTAATTTGACCAAGAAGGTTTTCCTTTTCAACTCATTTTAAGCATCAGTTGTAGGAATGCTTAAGATTCTCAATGTAACGTTGAACAAATACCTGTTGTGACAGTAGCCCTTCCCCCGTGTTAGTGAGTAGGGCCTACATGTTCTCAGGGCCGTCAATAAGTCATTCTACCATCAAACTTTTATTGCACAGTTTTACAAGTGTATAATTATAAGCTATAAATAGTGATTCAATGATTTGAAATCATTACATTTCACGAGTAATAAGGAGTCAAAATTGCTATTTTACGGTGCTAGCGTATCATTGTTAAGGTAAAGTAATTAATCTATGGGGCTTGAATTTAGTATAACTAGACATTCAAATGAGGTCTCAACAATGAAATATTTATAACATTAATATTATTAATATATTTACTAATAATATTTATATTATTTATATCATAATTAATATTTATAAATATTATTAATAATATATTAATATTACTATAATATTATAAATATTTCATTCTATACACCTCAATGAATGTCTAGTTATACTAAATTTATGCCTCCAACGTTAATTATTTTACTCTAACAATGGTACGCTAAAATAATATAATACCAAGTTTGACCCCTTATAATTCGTGAAATGTAATGATTTGAAATCATAGTGTCTCTATTTATAGCTAATAACTATACATTTGTTAAAAATGTGCAATAAAATAATGATGGTCGTATGACTTTAAGGCATTGATTAGTGGCCATAGGCCATACTTGTTTTAAGGCCCGTCTTACCCTCCCCATTTGTATACCCCTTCTTCAGTAGAACATTTTTGTATCGATTGAAAATGTTAAAATTATTACAATAGCTATTCGAAGAGTGGCTGGTGGAGGATACAGCCAAATACTTTAAAAATGGTGGATGGCTTACATCTTACTACTATGAAAACTATTACTTTCTTTGTCAAGTAATTTAAAAATGGTTTTTTGTTAATTTTAATACACACAAAAATAATGGGTGAATTGAATAATAAAATTTTCAAAGCTTTTTCTAGATTTTTTTTGTATTATAAAATGAACTATGTGCTAATCTAAGTCCTGGGATATCGCTTGGCCAGGACAATATAGTTTAGGAAAAACATTTTGTTGCCGCATGGAAGGTTAGGTTTTGTTAGGTTGGAATAGTTTATAAAATGTACATATATTATAATCTTTTGCATACTGAAATACTTTGTGTCATATTAGAAAATTTCCATTCCCTTATATGTTTGCGTTCTTCTGTGATTTAGGTGTGAATATTTTTAATCTTATAATACTATAAAACCTAGAAATGATTATAGTGTGGCTTTACTCGATTCACTGTATTCTTATTTGTTGTTTGTATTAAAAATAAGAAAGTACTGTTTTATGAAAAGGAAAAAAACATTTTCACAGTAGTAAGATGCGCCCCATTTTTTAAGAATTGAAATTCTGTGTAAAGAGAATTATCAAATAAACTCACGAATTTATAGTAAGTGTGTTTATCAAGGACAGGCTTTCTCCCTTTACCTTTATTGGAGTGAATCCCTTGATTTATTCAGAGAATTCAGTTTGGTCCAATAATTCAAATTCCATGCACATTATAGAAAATCATTTCAACCTCTTCTGAAGAATCTTAATTTGTAATTCATTGAGAATGCGTTTCAACCTTGAAAACTATGTTTTCAAGAACAACTTGTTACGATAATTGACAAAAATATCTTTAAACATTTCTGAACTAGGAAATGTCCACTGAACTTCGTCTTGAGTCAATTTTCAGCATATAGCCTCAATTTATTATTTAGACTCATTTTAAAAATAGTTTTTTAGTGTTGACACTCCAACTATAATTCGTTAACATAAATACATTTCTTGTAAATGAAAGCTATATTGCGGCACTTAGCTTTATCGATATTATCAGTAAAATAGTCGATGTTCATAAAGAAATCTGAAAAGGAGTGCATATTCTGGCAACATTAACTTTTTTTGGTTCAATTCACTCACGAATTTGTCAAATATTGCAAACTATACATTCATTCAAAAGTTATATTCTCCCTGAAGCCTGACTTCTTTTTCTGATGATTCAAAATTCTTAATACATGAACGTTGCTCCCTTAACCGCTTCCTCATATCTTCAAAATCAACTCCATGTAGAGAGTGGCTAGCGAGCTCTCTATACTCATATTTGTTTCTTATCTCATCTACCGATAATTTAAAGAAATTCAACATTTTTACTGCAAATGATTTCGAAATATCTTATTGAAGTTGTTAAATCTTTAGGTATAAAATATTATCCTCAAAAATTTTCAAAATAATATTTTCTAACGTATCCATAATAGTATGCTGTAGCTATTCAGGACACGTCGTTCATAATAGATTCTGCCTTAAAATATGAGTGAAGAATGACCCAGGGCAATGGATGACTTCTGGATAGTCCAGTGATTAGGGAATTGGTGTACTAAGCCCAAGTCCCGGGTTCAATTCGGGTGTCCAGGTGTCATTTTTCAATTTAAAAAATATTCTATTTTTATGCGAACATATTTACAATTAACAAATATAATAACTTGGCTATTTAATCCATCATAATTAATATTTAATCAAACTTTAATCAAGTTCTCTTTGAGTAGTTTTTCATTTGTGACTTTAACTGGTTTTCTATACTGTCAAAACTCAAATACTTAGGATATGTTGTTATTATTATTATTATTATTATTATTATTATTATTATTATTATTATTATTATTATTATTAATAGTAATAGTAATAAGTGCTTCAGTTGAACACACATTTTCTAAATACACCAAACGAAACGGTCAAACTCTTAAAGCATCATAACATTATTTAACATTAATTATTTGGAATTGAAATATCAAATTTAAACCGTTATTTGAAGAGAATCTAGGGTACAGCACTGTCTGAAATAGTTATGTAAATGTTCTAATTTACTTAAAATGATATTTTTATAGCCCCAACCCTCAATTTCCTGGAGACTAAATTTTTTGATATTTCACATATTCAGACTTTTCTGGCTGCATGGGTTTACCCCTCTATCTGCTTTACTCAATTCATATATGTAAATACTCAATTTTCGACTATACGGGATGTGCTTTATTCTTTTAGTTTTGGAATTTTTGGCGGGGCAAGGGAATCTTCCTCCACCTATTTTCAGATATTTCATTATGAAATTATTAATGTGGTTTTTTTTTCAGAGTGTTTGGTTTGAGTCTTAAACTTTTCTGACCACTTTAACTCTTCTATCACATTTATAAGTATTTTTATACACCTTTTAAAAATGTCTAACCCCGTCTTAAGACTTTCCATAGTGATCAAACGAATTATCATGAGCATTTATTTATAACCAGCTGGTCTAGTCCAAACTCCTTAGTGTAAACCCTATTTCTCTTTTCATTTTGCTGTAAATGCAATGGTTACATTTCATACACCGCTAGACATCTCGTTCCCATCATTAGATAAGGTTTAAACCAAGGATCTTTATATGCTTGTATAATTTCATTATTTTTCATTCCAAAGCTGATTTTGACAACCCTCCCCCTACCCCCTTACAAGCATTATTATTATTATTATTATTAGCACCGTGTCTTACTACCCGTTCGGGTTATACGCACTTACGCTAATGTGCAATGGTAGGGTGATTGTGAGATGAAATGGAGGACCTACAGTTTAACGTGGAATCCGAACCACGGTGGAGGCCTGGAATCCCTCAAATTCACAAGTTGTGATTAATACACGTCTTGTCAGAGGTGAAGGAAGGGTTTGGCAATCAGATAAATATGTGCCGGGACCGAGGATTGAACCCCGGACCCCTAGCACAGAAGTCTGACACCTTACCCCTAGACCACCAGGTCACCTTTACCTTACAAGCATTGAATACCAGTGTAGAGGTGTACCCACATTTTGAATTTGTGTATGTAACCGTAGCTTTTAAGGGATCAAATAAAATATTAGCGTCGTGTTTCTGTGGGGTTTTTTCTTTCAAATATCTGTTTCTAAGTTTGTTTCAAAACATAGAAAAGTAGGTAACAAGTGTCGGGTTTTTAATGAAAAGGGGAGTGATGCTTATATTTGTATTGTTAATAGGCCTACAAATTGGGACATTTTGTGTATTATTATAAGTGTCTTAGCGGTGAAAAACTCCCAGGTTTATTAAAATTTGCAAGGATATATTTTATAAATTTGGTAGTACTTGTGAAAAACGTTATCATGAATGAATGTAAAAAAATTAAAGTAGTGCTAGCGCATCACGGACGAATATCTGCATGCAGTACTATGACTGTGTATACCCAAACTTCGGATATCAACACACTGTCGCTTGAAATTAAAGTTCAGAAATCCCACAAAATTGGTGAGTTCATGTATATTGTGTTTATATGATTAAATAAACGTATTTATCCTTCTTGATAAAATTATGTTTATTAAATTACCTAAAATAAGTTTAATTTATATAAAAAAAAGTGGAGCTATCCGGCCCGCCTGAGGAGAGAAGATGTGTCATATGGCCCGTTTATAACCCAAGTTGGGCACCTCTGCCCTATGATATATATCAAGTTAGAACAAAACCCTACAAACCATTTCAGACCTGTGTCCATGGACAGACAGACAGACACGGGGACAAACAGAATGGTAAAATCCACTTTGTTGGGTTCTAGCACACATAAATAGTAAAGATTCATTATAATATTAAGGTGAAAATGTTAACGATTACAATACTTAACTTGATATGAGAAAGTAAAGAGGGGGAGGGGGTACGAGATTATGTATACTTATGAGTTATTCATATTACCCATATACTTGGAACAATTGTTGGATGCTTGAGTTTTTTTGCACTACGTTCGGGAGATATGATTTTAATTAATCACCCCATTGGTCTTGTAATGAGAAAACTTTATTTTAGAGGAGATATACCCGTATTTAAGTGAGTTAAAAAACCAGAACCATTGACTAAAATTGACACTAAGTACACCTTGGCGTAATTTTAACTCTGAAGTCATCATCACTAGCAAACCACGCTAGACAAGCTTGACGTTTAGTCCGTATGCCCACTTATGTGGATAATTATATACTTTTAATTGGTGCTATCGAAGGTAAATAAGTTTTCTGGACATGTCTTAAAGTTAATTTTAGATACCTTTGAAACTTAACTTTTGACAAACAAATGTTTATTCAAGCTCTTGACTTAATTAATTCTATAGTAATTTAATGTTTGAAATTATTTATGTATTCCTAAATTTAGTTCACTGCGTCTGAAAATTATAATTTATGGGTGTTAATTATATATATATATATATATATATATATCTTGTTTTAAATAATTATTTTTAAATATAATATCTGATTTAATTATATAATTTAAATATATTTTATTTACTAAACAAAGCGTACTATACACCTGCTTTCTCATTTTTTTTTTGTTTTATACACAAAAAAAGTTGGGGTTTTTCTATGATTCATTTTGTAAGTTATTTAATCGTATTTTGAAATTTGTGATTGTTATTAATTATTTTATATATTTATTTTAATTTTAAACGAATAACTCCATTATTGTAATGATAGTTTTGAATTATATTTTCAAAATTTGCATACTTACAGTAAAATAAATTAGTATGTCAAAATTTTTTTAAAAGGTTATTTTATTGTGTGATGGGGGGGGGAGGGGGGGGTGTAGTGAGGGTAGGGGTGAGAAGTTTGCTTGTGTTGAAGGGGGTAGAGTTGGTGTGAGCGGGTAGAGTGGGTTTCTGGAGTGTGTGAGGGGTTTGTAAGCTAATGTTGTAAGGTTCGTGGGGGTGGTGTGTTTGGGTGAGTTATTGGTGTTGGGGTGCGTAGGGGACATGGCGCGATCACACGTTTTTCTACACCGGCTTGAATTAGAATAGTTAATAGGAAGCTAAAGTGCAAAAGAACTGTACTGCATTCTCGTGAGCAGAATAAGAACACTTATAGAAAAAACATTCAATACACCCGATCGGCATTATAACCTTACATCCTGTCACCGGCAATACATTTGCTAAGACCTGTATCACCGTTGCATACATGGGAATTATTGTGGATATTTACTGTAGTTTTAATAAAATCGGTTGCTTCATGATCTAAGGTGCTACTCTCGCGATAGACTAGACTGCCGAAGACGGTGGAGAATCGTGTTCGATCCAATTGGTTGTACTAATGGTGTTATTCAAATATGCTTTTCAATCTTGCTACACCAAATGCAGTAAACCTCTTTAAATCAACTTCCTAATGCTACACATAAAATGCAATTAGAACATAGGCCTATAGACCAAACGGTAGTAACGTGGCGCAATAAATAATAATACAATCAAATTTATCTAGCCAAGCTTTGAAACACATGCAATTAAAATTTTATTGCATGGAGAAAGTTATCTAACAAATTACCGTGATTCTAGCTTAACTCCACATGGAAAGCCAGATAATACCAGCCAGGTATTCTATTAACAATTGAGTACATTGCTTTTAACTGTCGCGTCAACAGCTTGTTTGGTACATCAACGACCGTCAATTGAAACAATCAAACTAATGATAGATTGCCCACTCCTATTAAACCTCTTTCCTCTCCTCACTCCGCATAGTCCATAATTTAAAACTGTTGTTGAAACTGTTAGGGTGAGGTACACCGGCAGTTATCGTGATTGGATCGCCATCTGGCGGACACTAAAGTGGCCTCCGCCGTATCTCCCACGTTGGCAGGAAAACTGAGCTAGGGAGGAATGCCAACTTTAAACACTGGATTTACTTATCAATAATAAATAATAATAATTTAGCACCACGTCTTATACCGTTCGGGTTATACGTTTAAGTACTAATTACTTATATGATTAGGAATTGGGAGGGTTGAATTTTTGAGGAAGTGAACCGCATTTGCGTGGAGGGAGAGTGGAAAACATTTAGGAAAAACCACCCCAGTTCACCCGACCGAGTTCGAACGTCGATCTCCCCGTCCTCGGCGGTCGAGCTCAACACGATACGCGTTATCCAACTACGCCACCGAGGGGGTATTTACTTATCAATAAACGTTTTCATTTAGTCAACTGCTCCCGCTTTAATTAGGTACACATTAAATAGGAATATTAAGGTATAATACTAGAGGAATGTACCGAATTTGAAAGAAGGGGAAGTGGTAGCTATTTATAAAAAAACCTCGGCCATCAAAAGGATTTAAACTGAAACTCCGTCACTAGCAACCAGATTGGATGAGCTTGAGTTTAGTCCGCATGCTCATGATTAATTATAGACATTATTAGCTTAGGACTTTAATTTGCGAGAATTAACAGAAGTGGGATTATTTACGCTCCAAGATATTTTATCAACTGTTTAAAGTGATGTTAGGGTTGATTTATAACATTATTCAAATAACTAGTATAGTTTACGCAACATATTTAATTAGAAATTGATTCATACTCTTATCAGGTTAATAACTGTAGCATTGCTATAAGCCACTTAAACTTCGAGGGCGTATGCAGAACTTGACTAACTGGATGCTTTGTGGACACTAGCGGGGTTTGCTTGCGTCATCATAGGTTTAAAGGTGGAGCGTAGTATGCTCGGGACCCACTATCGATCCACTATGCATTCACTCACTATACGTTCTTGCATACGCCCTGAAGTCTACACTCGGTTCAATTCGAAGCAAAATGTGAATTGGTTGGTTTCTGTATATTTCAAATCGTGTCATTTGAGTTATTGTGATTTTAGAGCTTATTCAAGAGCTTCATATGAAAATATACTTCAATATTATATCTGATGAGGAGTCATTTTAACCCACAGCTGTTTGTCATTTTAATTAATATGAAGTGAATAACTGTACTGTTTGCTATGGCAGATAGCAAGTCGACGTTACAACAATGTGGACTTACAAGCTTGGTGCTGGAACGAGGTTAAGGAAGCCTTTTAACTAAAAACATATTGCTCTTCTACGTCAAGCATTATGACCTCCTAATGACACAAGTGTTTGAGGAAGAGATTAAATCTCTCATCAGTTTGATATTAAATAAGAGGAATTCACCAGCGAGTTAAAGATGCGTGATAGGTGGCAACAATTTGAAACTGGGCTTGCTAATGCTAAATACGACCTTGAACATATCAAAGAAGAGACGACTTGTTCGTTTCTTACGTCGCTATACTCAAATTTAATTTTATAGGTTATCTCTCCTTTATTAAGTGGACAAGTCGGCTTAATTCTTGTAACGTATTAGCGCTTAGTGCTGTTGAACCCCTATTGTGATTAAAGGCGTCATATCGACTTTTATGCAAGGGAATAGCTTAAAACCGTGATAGAGTTTAATTAGAAATTATTTAACCTAATTTTAACCTTGATAATAGCTTTGATAATGAGGATAACTTTTCTCTGAGTGAAATTAGAATAGCTAAGTGCAATCATTATAAATTAGTATCAAAGATAAGTGGGATAGCTAAGTAGTGAGGATAACATTGCTTCAAATATAATTAAGATATATTAATAGTGATAATAGCTAATTAGAGAAGATAAGTGAGGATAGTATTGCTTAAAGTAGAATGAGGATAGCTAAGTAGTGAGAATAAATGAGGAACAACATTTAGTGAGGATAACTTAGTAGTATAGATTAGTGAGTGAGTATAACTTTGTTCTGTGAGGATTTGCTAGATTATCTACCCTTTTTGGATGAGCACGTACCTTTTTATGCTCAAGTGTGTACCCCTTTTTGCTCGAATATGTACCCACTTTTGAGTTAATACGTCAATCTTTCGTTCAATAGATCTTTTCCCCCCTTTTGGGTGAATACCTATCCATCTTTCTCGAGTATGTAGCCCATTTCAAGTGAGTACACACCCCTTTGGCTCAAGTTTGTAACATATTTTCGGTGAATACTTATCCCCCTTTCTAGAGTATGTACCTCATTAGGGTGAATATAGATCCCTTTGGCTTGTAGTTTGTACTCCGTTTTGGATTAATACTTACCCCTTTCGCTTAAGTATGTACCCTTTTTTGGGTGAATACGTACCCCTTTTGTTCGTGATTTAATCCCATCCAGATGTATTCCTTGTTTCCCTCCACGCAAATACGGAGTTACTTTCTCTAAAACTATTTTCTCCTCATACCGGTTTTTTCCTCTAAGCAAATGTAGTGAAATTACTGCCTCATGAATGTACCATTTACCCCCCATTAGGTGACACTGTAAGAATATAAGGTTTGGTTGCTATCGGTCTTGGAAAAAACCTCATGTGTCACTAACGGACTCTTTATCGATTTAATTGCTATGTGAATTATTTGACTTTATAAATCTTTGTGTGTAATTAGTCCACAAATGGGATTTTTCGCATGTTACATAGTTTAGAAGAGTTAGGTTAATGGTAATTTCTTCTTGATGCTTTTAATAAGTCATCTGAGAATTTTTTTATAGTTATAGAGAGTAGACTTAGATGGTTCAATGACAGGTTTATTTTGCCTGCCAGATAAATCATCACTTAGTTGGATCCCTATTAGTTGGAATTTTTTAAAAAGTTATAGGAGTAGGTTTCATTTAGTTTTGTTTTATATATATATATATATATATATGTATATATATAAAATATATATATATGTTATATATATATATAAAATATATATATATGTATATATAAAAATATATATATAAATATATATAAAAATATATATTTAAATATATATTTAAATATATATATAAATATATATATTTAAATATATATTT
This sequence comes from Timema podura, assembly GCA_033556935.1. Taxonomy (NCBI): domain Eukaryota; kingdom Metazoa; phylum Arthropoda; class Insecta; order Phasmatodea; family Timematidae; genus Timema; species Timema podura. The sequence continues at coordinate 64,656,735 of JAVRXN010000010.1, read as the reverse complement.
AAATATATATATATATTATATTTAAATATATATAAATATATATTTAAATATATATATAAATATATATTTAAATATATATATATATAAAAAATAAAACACTAAGAGTAAGTTTCAAACCGGGATCTGGATTTATTTAATCTCAGAAAACTGATATATTTAACTCTTTAATGGTTGAATAGGGATGATCGCCCTTTTCTTTAACAATTTTTCAATGAAGTATTAAGATGAAGTTTTATTTAGTTTTTTTGGTCTATGGGTGAAGTAATAAATGCATAAATGAGAATAAACCTAAAATATTGTTTGGGTAGTGCACACTTTAACCACCTAACTTAGATAAAGTAAGAAATGAAACTAAAATTTTATTAACATTGGGATTTACCCGGGTAAAGTGCAAACTACCCACACGCCTCTATGTGAATCTGGTTCCTTTGTTTTGTAATAGTTTTGAGCATGTGTCGCAGCTTATTAGCTAACAATGGCTTCCAAGAGTGTAACTCGTATTGCGTTTGGAGAGCGTTTTGATACAAGTTTTGAGGTAATAATTTATTCAAATCACTCGAAAAGATAATATATAAGTGATTAGAAATGCCTAGAGTTTCAACAATCCATGAAACACGCATAGACATCAATTCTTATAACATCTATGGAGTATAATCATTTGAAACGGTTATTTTGCTCCTGTTCCTCCAGGTTAGTTTAACATAAGATATTTGGTGTGAAACAAGGAGATGTTTAACGTGTTATACCACACACATATCTCTATCAGACATGTTGATAAGTGTAAAGAACAGAATTGTGCATGAAGTTAATAAAAATAATAGAAACGAAAGGCAAGAAGTGGTTGGGCTGTATTAAAAACTTTGCATACCGTATCAGAAGAAACTTAAGTCACATAAGAATGGATTAGTTGTAAATCATATGATTTTTAACAAGATAAATACTCACAGACAAGTGGATCTAACTGACACGCAACAAATGTGACAGAGGTTTTTAACATAATGGTCTACCAAGATCATTCAACAACGTGTTACAGCTACGGCCGATAGAATCAAAAACTCTAAAATAAATGGTACGGCACACCGCACAGACTTTCTCTCTCTTTCTATAAACTCCTAAGATTTCTGAACGGAATAATGTACATTGTATCATCACCACTCCACATAAGAACTAGCATAAAAAAATATACAATGATATAGAATCAATGAGAAAAGAGGCGCATCTTTGTCCACCTAAGAGCATTTCAAACAGTTTAATGTCTTCCACAAGGGTCAACACTTCGTATTAAAATTTCGATTTCTGGTTAAAATTTTAACATTTTATAAGGTGTTGCAGATCTTCAAGTCATCGCATTGATATTTAATTATTCATTTATACATTTTGACCAATAAAAAATGTAAATATTGACTATTGAGTCTAAAATGGAGATAGATCATTGCTATGCAAACATTTCTCCTAAGAGATTTAAGGAAAAATAACATACTTTTTTAGATACTTATATTTAATTACTCTATGGCATTGGAGAATTATTGCGTTAAGACTTAAGTAGTATATTTTACAACTAAATCTCACAAAATTGTATTAATATATTTGCAAATATCTCAGAAACTGCTGCTTTTATAAAAATATATGTCAAATAAATTTTTTTTATTTCTGATAGTCCTACAATTTTGCAATGATAAGTTGTTTAGTTTCTCCAATAGTTGTGGAGATACGGAAATTAACGCTTCTGTAAAGTACGCTAAAGATCATTTTCATAGGAAAATGAAAATAGCCAGTTTATTTATAATCTTAATCAACGCCTAGATACGAATTTTAATCAAAATCGTTTGAGTAGATATTGAGAAAACCAAATTTTTCTCTTTTCGCCCTTCAGTAAACTACCCTTAATTTTAAGTTTTTATAGACACACAGACAGACGGCATTGCAAAGACTATTTTTTAGGGTTGTGGGGGTCATGAGACGTCGACATCCATCAACATTTCAGGTTAGTTTTTTTTTTACGGTCGCAATACTTAAACTTTAATGTCCAAAAAGTTAAAAAAAATTCATATAATTGCGTATAGATTGAAAGTTATTGATTTTATAAAAATATGTTTCGGATAAAATATCTGTATTATAAATATATATACATATTTGTAATGCTAAGTAATTTCATATCTCAAATAGTTTCGGAGCTATTTAAAAAAATGTTAATTGACGCATCAGACCGGAGCCCTTAAAGCGATTTTGCCGAAATATTGAGGGTAGCCATTTTGTTTGGAATATTTATTAATGTTCATAAATGAAATTTAATCAAAATCGTTGGAGCCGATTTTGAGAAAATCGACTTTTTCTCTTTTTGCCCTTCAGTAAACTACCCTTAATTTTAAGTTTTAATAGACACACAGACAGACGGCATTGCAAAGACTATTTTTTAGGGTTCGGGGGGTCATGAGACGTCGAAATCCATCAACATTTCAGGTTAGTTTTTTTTACGATCGCAATACTTAAGCTTTAATGTCCAAAAAGCTAAAAATATATATATAATTGCGTATAGATTAAAAATTATTGATTTTATAAAAATATGTTTCGAATAAAATATTTGTATTATAAATAAATATACATATTTGTAATGCTAAGTAATTTCATATCTCAAATAGTTTCGGAGGTATTTAAAAAAATGTTAATTGACGCATCAGACCGGAGCCCTTAAAGCGATTTTGCCGAAATATTGAGGGTAGCCATTTTGTTTGGAATATTTATTAATGTTCATAAATGAAATTTAATCAAAATCGTTGGAGCTGATTTTGAGAAAATCGACTTTTTCTCTTTTTGCCCTTCAGTAAACTACCCTTAATTTTAAGTTTTAATAGACACACAGACAGACGGCATTGCAAAGACTATTTTTTAGGGTTCGGGGGTCATGAGACGTCGAAATCCATCAACATTTCAGGTTAGTTTTTTTTACGATCGCAATACTTAAGCTTTAATGTCCAAAAAGCTAAAAATATATATATAATTGCGTATAGATTAAAAATTATTGTTTTTATAAAAATATGTTTCGTATAAAATATTTGTTATTATAAATATATATACATATTTGTAATGCTAAGTAATTTCATATCTCAAATAGTTTCGGAGCTATTATAAAAAATGTTAATTTACGCATCAGACCGGAGCCCTTAAAGCGATTTTGCCGAAATATTGAGGGTAGCCATTTTGTTTGTAATATTTATTAATGTTCATAAATGAAATTTAATCAAAATCGTTAGAGCCGATTTTGAGAAAATCGACTTTTTCTGTTTTTTCCCTTCAGTAAACTACCCTTAATTTTAGGGGTAGATGTCCAATTCCAAAAACCCCTCGGGGCAACCCTATGAAAACCCAAGATATCAAGTTTCAGCTCAATCGGTAAAATAGTTTAGGCTCTAGTTGGAGGTACAGACAGACAGACAGACAGACAGACAGACAGACAGACAGACAGACAGACAGACAGACAGACAGACAGACAGACGGAAATTCAAAAACCACTTTTTCGGATTCAGGAAGTCATGAAACGTCAAAATTCATCAAAATCTCGACTTCGATTTTTTTGACGATCACAATACTTTCTCTACCTGTAAGATAGAGAGAAAGTAAAAATGGCTAAGCATCTAATTTATATCTTTTGCATATTTGAAGCTCATTCATGTCTACTGTTAGACATTAGCCGAGGGTTCGTTATTCGTGTAGTAAATGCATTACGTTATATGTGAGCTGGTCTTAAAACTGCCCGTGGCAAACAACGTCATGGCCAGTCTCAGGGTGGCGTAGAAAGGGCTAATCAAGATGTGCAAAACATGCTCGTAACGTGGATGGAGGATAAAAAGTGTAACCAGAAGTCCGAAGGGCTAAAGTTTGTTCAGCTTAAGAAAAATATGTATTATCACGATTGAATAAAGATTCCTCCTTAAAAACCTAGGTTTGGCTCTGATATTAATGTCAGTTAAGCTTCGTTATGCTTACCTGAAGATGTCGTTGATAGTCTTGAAACTGAAAATTACTTAGACAAGCTGATAGGTGAAATACGTAACGGCAGTATCGAGATGAGGGAAGACTATGATAATTTTTGGGTGGAGACAAACATTGACGGAAATCTGGAGGTTAAAGTTGAATAAAAGGAGCTGAAGGATACCAGGAAGATCCCAACACTGAAAGGAACCAAGAGTAAGGAGCTAAAGTTAACCAACAGGACTAAAACACTGAGGATCTGTACTGGGTCTGTGGCGATACATTCAGAGAAAATATAGTTTGTGAACTTTGCGGCAGAAAATAATACATTTCTGATAATATACGTAAACCCAAAGAAAATCAAACAAAGAAAATGAACTACTTATCTAACTCTAAGTTAACTCCAACTCAATTTGGAAGCACATTTCTAATACAAATGCCGGATGTTGACAAAGGACTAGCAGATTTAAGCAACGTTCTTGCGGTGGAAGTTGAAGAGAGGTTAAAGGGATATACAAGCTAGGAAAAAAATGAAACAGTCACCAAATGCCTTTATAGGAACTAGTTTACGGTTTGTGACAGAGCCCTAGTCAATTTAAGCACAGTGTGACTAGAAAAAATCCTTACGTCAGCTATCAAATGCTCATTCATTTTCAGGATGTCAAGGTTAGTTAAAATGTAATTGTAAATTGAAGTGTACAAGCAAAAATTCCAAATGCATAGCTTTGTCAATCATGTGATTATAAATTTTACTCAAGCTTGAACTGTATAAATAAGTAGCATTACTGATTTATATTTTAAATGTGTATACCACAACAAACACCTTCTTAATTTCGCATTTCATTATTTGAATAATTCTGTCCACTTGCTTAAGTTTTTATAAAATATATTAAATAAAATAAACTTTTCCACTTTTCACTTATTATGTCCTCTTTTAATAATAAAATTCACTTTTACCCAAGAGGGTATGGATGTACTGCAGGTTACCTGGGTAGAGCTTTTATTTTATTTCAGCCATGCCTATACCTTTTGGGTAAGGTAAACTTTACCCGGGTGAAGCTATATCTACCATATTTACGACTCTATACGTAGTCTATACATTATTTGTTTTAAATAAAGTATTAAGAGTAAATTTTATATCGAAAAACTGCGTTTTATTGATATTTTACTATTGTTGGGCTTTACATCGAATAAGGTTATGTAAGCAGCCATCACACGGAAAAGTGACCCAATTGCTTTGGGGTATTTTTCAGAAGTTCACGAGACTGCCCTTCGAACAAAAATCCTTCCATCGCCCTGGGTATGTTTTGACAACCGATCCCTAAATGACCAATAATTATGTTTTTATCTGAATGACCTTCCTCAACACTCAAGTGTGTAATTTAAGTTTTTTAAATACCAACATATGTCCGTGTTTTCAAGGTGAATTCTATCATTGTTATGACCACACTCAAATTGTTTATCCACAGAAGACCCGTGAAGATACTAATAAGCTGCAAGGACTAAACCCCAACCCAATGCTCAACCCTCCTCCATACAAAATTAAGGACGTCTGCCTCCTCTCTAATCCCCCCAACCGTTCTTCTGGGTGAATAAGCCCAAATGGGAACAGAGTATGGGCTTTTAAACAAAATATCGCAAAGCCCAAAACACCAATGATTGGTATGGGTACTGAATCAGTGGTCAACAGGGACAAAACCTAAAAACATATTAACAAAAAAAAAAAATGTTAGTATTTTTGGTGGAGTTCGGGGAGCGTGATAACGATAATGCTGTGACGACCGAAGGTTTCTCTGGCTCGTCTCGGTGGCACCTGACGTCTAGTTGGGCTATTGGGACATCCGTCTACTAATGGCTCTAATACTTCTGCCCTGCCACACCTGTCTGAACGGTAATAGTCATGACAAATTTATTAAATACATATTTATAAGCTAACTATTAAATATTAATATTTTAAAACTCATTAAACCATGAAATGGTAAGTAACACATAGCGGTAAGTTGAGATAAAACTTTGCTTCTTTGTTTAAATTGAATAAATATAATAACATAAACTGAACATCCCATTTGATGTAAAAGGCCTCTGTATATATGTACATACATTGTAAATTAATATATATAATATATACTAGCATGGAGTACTTGGCTTTGCCCAGGAGAAATAGTTCGGGTCTAAGATAATAAAAAGTGTAAAAACTCCATAAAGTATTAAAAGTAACGCTAGTAAAATTTATTTTAAAAAATATGGTCAAAAGTGTAAAAAGCACTAAAAGGCTTAAAAGAGAAAAAGGAACAAGAGTATTTTATTTTAGGTAAAAAGGGCTAAAAAGTCCAAAATAAGCAATAAAGTAAAAAGTATTTATAATTTATTTAATTTAGTATTATTTACCACTTTTAGGTTACCTATTCTACCCTTTTTACTCGTATTACACTATTTGCTCTTTTTAACCTTTAAATGATTTTTCACTTTTTATATGTTTTACCCTTTTCCATTTTTTACCCTTTTTAATCCCTTTTAATAATTTTATCCTTTTTGCACATTTTGCCCTTTTAGTCCATTTTGTCCTTTTACCCCCTAGCTATTTTTTTCTGTTTTACTCTTTTAATCCTTTATACACATTTTACCCCTTTTACTTAGCCTTTTCATCCTTCTTTTAAATCAATTAGATCTACTTTTTTAACCTTTTTGCACTTATTACACTAATTTACATGAAGAACCAGGCTTTGCCCTGAAGAAATATTTTATAATAAAAAGGTTAAAAAGGTAAAAAAATAAATGAAAGTATACAAACTAAATCTTATCAATTAAAAATATTGTTATTAATAAGGGGAAAATAGGATTAAAAGGATAAAAAGGCTAGTTAGAGAAATGGAAAAATATGTAAAAGAGTGCAAAAGCAGAACTAATAATATTAAAAATAATAATAAGGCTGTAAAAGGTTAAAAGGGACAAAAGCTACACAGAATAGTAGTGATCTATAATAGTTGTATCAATTTCGAGGTCTTCCATTTCCTGAATTATTTTGAAATTCGAACTGTTCCCGGCGAGCTAATGACAAGTCCTGACAGGTTGAGTGACGAGGGTTGACAGGTTATGAGACTAGGAGTGACAGTAGTAGAGGATGAAGTCTGGTTGTTGGCTGGAGGAGAGGATGGTAGGAAGACGAAGGGTGACAGCTGGGAATGGGCAAAGTTTGTTAGGGGGCGGGGAAAGTGGTCAAGATGCAACCTGCATTATGTTTGACACATAAGGTCTTCTTGTGTCCTTGTATGCCAATGTCACTTAGCCGTAAATCTTCCTTAAACATTTCCTCTTTAGGAAATAGCTGGTTGGACCAAATCTTCTCTTGTGTTCTATTATGCCTATTTTTTCTGTACCTATGTCGTATTTAAAATTTAATTTTTTTTTATTAGAGTGCTCACAAATAATGCAAACCATTAAGCTATCTCTTTGGAAATTTCCAAACATTTACGAACTGTTCCACAATAGAAAAATAAACGGTATGGCACAGTCGTACATATTTACTTAGTCTATTAGATTTTGGAACAAAATTACAAAAAAATAAGCTATTAGCATACTACCTCTTACTGATTTTGGTTAAATCTTATTTATCATGGTTCGATTCTCGTGTTCATCTGTCATTTTCTTAGAAATTTAAATTAATTAAAATCGTAAGAGCGTTTTTTGAAGGATTTAAGTGGGATGGAAGAGGACGTGAGAAAAGGCCAGTGTTTTTGAAGTTTATATATATATATATATATATATATATTTTGCAAAGTTAATAAAACTTTGCTCCAGTCCAAACTTAGAGTTTAGTTTTCTTCACAAGTTGTTATAAACCATTCTTGAATATCTGTCATGAGCATAGCGGTATTCGATTATACACTTTTTAAATTAAGAGAAAGAGTTGTCATTAAATTTAGGACACCCTTGATTGATATTCAAGAAATTTGAGGTCACCGTGTAAAGCAAATTAAATTCTATGTTTGTACAGAATCAATATTTTATTTATTTTGGCCAAAAAAAGTTTTGCCGTAAAAACTGCCAAAACACTGGTTTTTTCATGCATCCTATTCAATCCTACCTTAACATACAAAGTTATTTACCAACTAAAACACTCTCCAGATATCTATAAGAAATTTTATTATACCCATTATAATTTTTAAATTTTCAATAACCAGTTAATTACTACCTTTAATTTAAAGAATAAAATCATTATTTTGCTTCCAGTTATTATAACAATATAACATCTAAATGTCAGGTTTGGACCAACCACACTCTTTGGAGTAAGGTGATACATAAATACTTTCATAATAACGATGTAAAAAAAAGGTCATGATTATAGTACTTTCTCTGTAAATTAATCAAAATGAAACTGGAAAACAATTAGTAAAATATGTGTTAAAAACGTCTATCTTCAGTGTGTGTCATTAAACTTAGTAAATAAAATACTATTCTGATCGATATTTTGTGTTTAAGAAGTAATTCTTAAGTATATATAGGCATGTAAAGAGAGTATATACATAGTTTTATACCTATATTTAGGCCTACATTCTAGTTTTGAACGTAAATATCAAATTCAAGAGTTTCTAATATTTTTCAACAGAAAAATTAATCTTTATTTTGTGATCTGCATCTTAATTATCTTTCAAGCTATCTGTTATTTGGACTAGTTAATCAAACTAAGCACGTAGAATATTAAGGAAGTACGCTAGCATAGTCTGAAGAGAAAACAGGAAATAATCACACCACCCCACTCCCATCTATGCACTTACTAGGAATCAAACCTCAGTCAACGACCACATTGAAACAAGTTAGCTCTGTGCTAAATTTAATAAACTTAGTCTTCTACAAGTGTATAATTAGCTAAACCAAATATAAAAATCTACCCAACAGGGGTGAGATGTGTCCTTTTAGAAAGTTTTACTAATACCTAAATCGTAAAGCACCCCCTATTAAAAAAATCATTATTTAAACATATTCTTCCTATTTCTCAATTACAAAAAAAAAAAAAAAAACTGTTATTTTCACTTAGAAAACTAAAAATGGCCAGCATCCACTCGGACCATAATATTATAGAGAGTAGTCATTATTTTCAAGAAAAGAATAAAAATATCAATAGACAAATAAGTTTAGATAGGAATTTATAACGAGTAGGGGAGAATGGATTTAAAACTACCCCTACCCCAAGCACAAAGTGACGTGAATCAATGATAGAATGTAATTATTGTATTTAGTGGCTCCAACACAGTGGTATTCAACCTTGGGTACAGGAACCCCGGAGGTACGCGAATACATCCTAGGGGGTATGTAAATTGTATATAGACACATATATTATTTCAAGATAAACTATTAATAATAAGGGCCAGATTTAGAGTTAGCTATAAGTGATGTGGACGTAGGGACATGTGATCTGGGGGCACCATTTTTTTCTCTCTCTCTCACTTTCTCTTCTAGATGTATTTTATAGAATAACTTGCACTATGCACTAAAAAATTAAGTGTACAAAGCTTAAGATAGATTATACATAGTGGTATGTGAACAAAAAAGGTTGAAGATCACTGCTTTATAACACCTTCAGCAGCACAATTTAACCACATTTCAGACCTCAGTGGACAATGCCAAAATATTGTATAAGTGTCACAGGCAATGTGTGAAATCTAGGCGTTCTATAAAATGCGTAGGCTTTCTATATAATGCAAGAGTGGTTTTGGCAAACTATGAAATAAATGAGTTTTGCTGTTGAATTTCATACTTATTTTCAAGTTCTTTGTCTTTTTGAAGTCCCGTAATATGTTATCAATTCTTTTATCCAGTTTTATGTAAGTCTTGCGCCGTTTTCTTGCAGGCTCACCTATTTCCTAGGAATTAAGTTGGTCAGGTTAGGTTATTTTAGAATATGGTAGTTAGGTAAGGTAAGGTTAGGATAGGATAGGTTAGGTTATCTATTGTCCTCGGTAATATATAATGACTAGTTATTCTATAAATTTCCTAGGAAAAGTATGAAATATAACAGCAAAACTAATTTATTTCATACTTTGCTAAAACCACTTAGGAATTATATAGAAAGCCTAGACATTTTATAGAATGCCATGTTTAAACACATTGCCGTTAAAATATGCACTGTCCAGGGTTTTCAAAAAAGTTTTAACCTATCTTCATTGTGGAACTGTGTTTTATGTGCTTCATTTCAAGAATGACAAGAATGGACCCAGAGTACATTCTCATTGTATGTATTGACTTCCTCATCAATAAAAAAAACTATTTTCTCTCACTTTTACCTCTTACCATTTATAACAGTGCCCCAACTGAATCTAATTTAACTTTATCAAAAATAGGTCAATTTGGCTTAACACAACCATTTTGTGTATCGAGTTTTATAAAACTATATTTTGTTTTTACTAAATGAAAACCATTGTGTTGAATGTTTAAATAAGCTTACAAACCAAATCGGTAGTAAGAAACGGTACTAAAAAAAAGTTAAATAATAAAAAGCTATTTTTCTGGAGAACATGAACTATCCAGTGCCTATTAATGCATCTAGTCTACATGTGTATGCGATATAGACTATAAAAAAATTAGCTATGGCCTTCTGTTTTTTATATGTATACATTTTTAATACGTAACTTGGTTTTTTAATTAGAATTTGTGCAGAGTTAGATTTATATTTTGTTTATTTTGTTCCATTTGGAAATACCCATTCTATAGAGATTTAACTTATGGATAGCAAATTAATGTCCATATAAAAGCATTCAATATGACATAATATCATAGACATGTACGACACACGTGTCTGGGATAAAACACACGTTATTTATGTACCGTTTCTCAGGGGACCCTCTAATATAATATTCGTACATTCTTTCAATGGAAGGTGACCTGGTGGTCTAGGGGTAAGGTGTCAGACTTCTGTGCTGAGGGTCCGGGGTTCAAACCTCAGTCCCGGCACAGATTTATCTGATTGCCGAACCCTTCCTTCACCTCTGACAAGACGTGTGTTAATCACAACTTGTGAATGTGAGGAATGCCAGGCCTCCACCGTGGTTCGGATTCCACGTTAAACTGTAGGTCCTCCATTTCATCTCACAATCACCCTACCATTGCACATTAGCGTAAGTGCGTATAACCCGAACGGGTAGTAAGACGCGGTGCTAATAATAATAATAATAATCTTTCAATGGAGGTTCTTTCTATGTCCCAATGAGATGAGGTGTTGGTGATAGTGAATATGAGGGTGTGGAACCAGTAGAAACTCTTAACCTAACTAACCAGACCTTGATAACCGTTGGGATCGTTTACCTTTGAGTAAATATACCCATGGTATCAGTGGGGAATCGACCCCAGGACCGCTAGGATAGTAGTCAGATGCGCTGATACGAGATCTGATCTGATCTGATACGAAAAATCTCAACAATTTCCCTGGAATCAAATGCCAGTTTTCAATACTCTTGAATTTAATATATTTAATCCCGTGTAGGATAAATTCATCATACTAATCGTAGCTTCATTTGTTTTTGTGTAATTATGAAATGATAAAATGTTTCAAATTTGTAGCTCTAACTCTAGACGGTCACTCATCTTATAAGTAATAATTTTGCGCATAAGCTTTTGCATCCCACGTGTTTCACCCTACGACATAAACCCATTTTGTTACAAAGAAGCCTCTTTATCTTAAAAATGAGATGAAATTTGTCGTGAAGTGACAATAGGTGTGATGTTGGAGAAGAGGAAACTAGTTCGGGGCCTGTGGGTGGAGTATCCTTTTGTTCTTGGTATTGTCATTAATTTCAAGTGGTTTGGGCTATAAGAAGTTGAAAGTTGTGTAAGGGGCTTGTGAGTTGAGGGCAACAGTTGTTCTAGAACCTTCTGGTTGTCCCCCCTCTTACCCTTCCAGGCATCATCACCCCTGATTTCCCCTACACCTCATACCCCATCGTCCCTGATTTCACCCATTCCTCCTCCACAATCTTCTCATATTAATGGCACCACCATCACTCGCCAGATTTTGGAGATAGTATGTAACTCGGGGTTAAACTATCACACTCGTTTCTTAAGGCAGAGAATTCATTAATCACATCAAGGTCATTCGATCATCAAAATGTTATTGCACAAGCTTAACACGTGTATAATTATAGGCTATGGCTAGTGATTAAATGATTTAAAATTATTATTATTTGCTATTTATGATTTTCATGTACCATTGTTAGGGGAGAGTAATGAATGTATAGGCTGAAATTTAATACAAATATACGATCATACGAGATGTAGACCTACATAATGAAATAAATATATTATTAACGATATTACAAATATTCACATTATAAATATTTAAATAAAATACTAATGCTTTTAATAAATTCTAATTTTTTAAATATATATTAATATTAATAAATTTAGTTTTATTAGCATTCCATTCTATACACCTGAATTAATGTCTAGTTGTACAAAATATCGGCCCCACACATTAATTACTTTGCCTTAACAATGGCACGACAAAAAGCATAAAATATCAAGTTTGGCCCTTTATAAATCGTGAACTATAATGATTTGAAATCATTAAATCACTAATAATCACTGATAATAATTTATTCACTTGTTAAAATTGTTTAGTAAAATGTTGATGGTCGAATGACCTTAAACACATTTTACATTCCATACTTAATTTTAATGGGTATTTCTTAGGGACTTAAGACACCCAAATATTATGCTGATTTTTCCTTGTTTATTAAATATGTCTTGAAAGCCATTTTATTTTCTCAAATTTTTCAGAACAAAAATCTAACCAGAAACCTTTTATTGATCCTAAAAGAATACTTATGCTAGAATAGCGGCTTGCTTTATAAATAAATCATCTTAAAACTCATTTTAGAAAGTTTTTCAAGTCAAATTAGTCAAAATTTAAAAGGACATTCATACCAGAGATTTAACTCGCTTGTTTCTATAAATTACTATGTATATATTGTTAAATTAAACATATATTATAAATAGGTGTGTTCGAAAGTCTTGTTTTAAATATGAAATGGAGTTGAATCATACGAAGTCGAAGTCGAAACTATGAAAATTAAGTTTTTTTTGGTCAATTAACTCTACCTTTAATTTCTTTAACTATCTATTAAGTGCATCTTGAGATCTCTATATTATTATTTGGCTAATTCTGTAAGTAGCTGGGGTGATTTATTAGTAAACATTAAGACCTTATGTCCCAGTAGCCTCTAATGCATAAGTCCTACCGGGGCTCGTTATTACAAAGATCTTAACTCACTAGTGAAGTCACCCTTGCTCCTGTTGAACTCCTGCTTATTTTGTCGCATTTGATATTTTCCCAATTTAATTTTTATACTTCTGGGCCTCATATTTTGAAAGTAATTCGAATCCCTGAAATATTTTTATTGTGTCCCACTTCGGTAGCCACGTGGTCTAACGCATTACTCTCGTGTTGGACTAGACTGCCGAACATGGGGAGATTGGGGTTCGATCCCGGTTGGGTGTACTGTGGGTGGTTTTCCTAAATATTTTTACACTCTCCCTCCACACAAATGCGGGTATATTATTTTAAATTAAGCCTTCCTAATCTTTAACTCATAAGTGTACTTATTACACAGGCGTATAACCTGAACGGATAGTAAAACGCGGCGCTAAAATAAACTTTGTTGTGTTGGAGGTCCCATTTGATTTTGTTTCGAATCCCTGAGAGGACGCTGTTTTTTATTTTTGTTTGAATCCACGAGAGAACTTGGTTGTTTGCGTGCGTTGGTCTAGGCGGAATTTTATTTTCAATTTTGGTTCGAGGACGTTGTTTTGGGAGATTATTGTACTAGCGTTGTTCCCTTGGAAGCGTGCTCGTAATTACTCTCGCTTTGAAATAATTTCGGAGACTAAATGCTGCTAATAGGATCTTTTATCCTGCCCTAACCCCCTCCTACCCTCCCCAAAAGGTCGTGTATAACCCTGGGGGGACTGATTCGCGGAAGAAAACCATCGAATGTCGCAATCTAACTGTACCGGATTCAATGCGTTGCTAGTTTAAAGAAAGGTGAGTGAACTTTGATTTGTGACCCCCAACTTCTTGACACTGCCCTCTAGGCCAGTGACGTCAGGACCTTTCTCATTCACCCCCCTTCCTTTCCACCCTCTGTGGTGCATGGCCATGACATAGGGAAGGTATGCTTTTCACCCAATAACGGTAGTAGGAGGGTAGATGGCTCCCGGCTTTCCGTGAACTGGCCTAGTTTCGAAATAAAAAACCAACACCATTTGTTTGGACTTGCAACACTGATTCCGGTCTTTCCCCCTATTCTACATCTAGAGTTACCCTCAGGCACTAACCAACGGCATGGGCATCTCTAGCGGGGGGTTCAGGGGGGACACGTCCCCTCCCAATAATTTGCTCAGATATAAAACTTTCAATAAAGTACTGAATTTGGGAATAACTTGTTCTCACAGTGGGTATGTAAATAAGTCAAGCCTTAAGGGGCTGGGTTTCTAAAGATATTTTCGTTCAAAGAGCCAACGTCTGACCAAGACACACTTGAAATAAATGCACCAATTTTTCTTATTAATTATTTGGAGCTACCCACACCAATGTATATAGTTTAGTTCCCAAATTGTAAAAGAAGCCTATCCAAGTTATACTTACTCGCACTGGCTGTCATGTAGTTTAAAGCGCTAATCTCTGGTCCAGATGACTTTTAATGAAGAAGTAATCTGTCTGAATACATAGTAATTATCAAATACAGATTTTACCTACTAATTTGAAAACATAAAAGGTGCAAAAGCGTTCTAGTAGGTGATTGCTTGTCTGACACCTTAGACCATGTGACCTCGTGTGTGAGTAATGGTAATAGTCAGTCAAATTAGTAATAATATTTAGCACCGCGTCTTACTACCCGTTCGGGTTATACGCTTAAGTACTAATTACTCTAATGGATTAGGAATTGGGAAGGTTGAATTTAGAGGAAGTGAACCCGCATTTGCGTGGAGGGAGAGTGGAAAACCATTTAGGAAAAACCACCCCCAGTTCACCCGACCGAGATTCGAACCTCGATCTCCCCGTCCTCGGCGGTCGAGCTCAACACGACTAGCGCGTTAGCCAACTACGCCACTGAGGCGGGTTCAAATTAGTAAACATTACTTACTTGACCGCCAGGGACGGGAAAGTAAATACACGAAGAGAATAAAGTTATCAGGTTGAATTAGTTTTTAGATGATTTGATACAATCTTTAAAGTACTACCTGTATTCGTTAATTTGCAATAGAAGGTTTGACTATCACAACACTCTCGCAATAGTCTAGACTACCGATGACGTGGGGAGATCGGGGATCGATTCCAGTTGGGTGTGGTGAGGGTGGTTTATCCCTAAATAGTTTTCCTTTCTTCTCGATCACAAATTATACATTTAAATAAAATTGTGCTTTTTTTTAAATGTATAAAACAACACGGTAGACACTTAAATACAAACATGCCAGTCACACTATGATGCACTTAAACAAAAAAAAAAAAATTCAAGTCATAAATACATTGCATCGGTAAATCAACAATATACAGGTTATAAAACGATATATTTAAACGGTACAAACACTTTAGTTACCGTCTGCATTTTAATAATGCTTGTGTATTAACTTGGTGTTCCGCAAACAGTGTGCCGCGGCGCACTGGTGAACTAGGGGACTATTTAACAAACTTTTCCTAGCAAAAAAAAAAAAAAAAAAAACATGTTTGTTCCTAAATGTTTTATTAACTTGGTTTACAATTTGAGAGCTTAGCCTGCTCAGCCTTTTAATCTCTTATAAATATTTAATTATATTCTATAAGTCAAATTGTTGTCCTATAACAATTTTTTTCGTGATAGATAAGAACATACTATTTTATTATTAATTACTATACAATGTAATTTACAAACTTAATTGTCATTAATTAATAAAATAAATATATGAAGTGTTTAAGATGAAAGTATTGCCTAGAGACAGTATGTTCACCACCAATGTGTCAATTCCCAAAACTTAAATTTGAAATATGGTTTGTTTTTCTGATTTATTTTTAAATAGTTGTATATTTTTTAAATTTTTATTTCTGGTATAGTAAGAATTTAATTATTATATAGCTCAACTAATACAATCACTATATTAATCTAAAAAATAAGAGGACCAATACCAAGTAATAAATTTATTGTAATATATAATGATTAAAATATATAATAATATAAGTATTTATATTAATATACATAATTTATGTATATATGCACTATATATAATGGTACTTGTTCATCCTTTTAATGCTTTCTAAACATTTAATTATATATTATAGAAGTCAATTAATAGCCTAAAATATTTAATTTTTGCTAAAGCCGTATTAACTCCACAAGTGTAACCAATGAAACTTTACATTTACCCACCTGTAATGTTCATGTCTCCCCGAAAATCTTTCACTTATAGGTTACTGCCACCTCAATCTTTGAATATCTAGGAATTTCTTCAAATAATAACATGTTCTTATTAGGATTTTACTGACAAACATCAACAACAGCAATAATATTTAGGTTCTGTGACCACAACAACAACTAATTAATGAAGATTCTCAGTTTGAAAGTTTTAATAACAGTAACATATTTAAAACATTCAGAGAATGCAACATTTTCTAATTTTTTAATAGCAGCGACATGTTATGGCCACACCATTCATTAACTACATTATTTCTTAAATATCACACTTTATCAGCCATACAACGTGGACTAGTATTAAATCACTTACGATCCCAATAATAGGCTGACATTTAAAGGAAAACATTACTAAAATCTGTCCAAACCAATTCACCAAGTCACCATCATTTCGATTTAATTTTAAAGTTTGTATAAATGTATACGGTGTTAGAGCCTTGAGCTTTCTGGTTTCTTTGGTCTTTGCCTTGGAGGGAACCACCTCCTCGTCAGATGAACAAGTTTGGGACGTATCCGCTACTTGATTCAACGGTGACACAGGTGATGACGGTGACGCTGGTGGTGCTGGTGCCTGTGGTATTGAGGACACGGGGGAGGAAGAGGTGGCGAAAATGTCAGCGCTTTACGTCAGCCGTATGAGATTGTAGCTCTCCCACCTTTACAAACATAATTCGTAATTTAGCTGTAGTAAGCTTTCTTAACTATCCAAAAAGATTTGATTTAAATTTATAAGTTTATTCCTTTTGTCCTTTAATACTATTGTGTATCAACAGCCCAAAAGGTGACCTGGTGGTCTAGGGGTAAGGTGTCAGACTTCTGTGCTGAGGGTTCGGGGTTCAATCCTCGGTCCCGGCATAGATTTATCTGATTGCCAAACCCTTCCTTCACCTCTGACAAGATGTGTATTAATCACAATTTGTGAATGTGAGGAATGCCAGGTCTCCACCGTGGTTCGGATTCCACGTTAAACTGTAGGTCCTCCATTTCATCTCACAATCACCCTATCATTACACATTAGCGTAAGTGCGTATAACCCGAACGGATAGTAAGACGCGGTGCTAATAATAATAATAATAATAATAATAATAATAATAATAATAATAATAATAATAATAATAATAATAATAATAATAATAATAATAATAATAATAATAATAATAATAATAATAATAATAATAATAATAATAATAATAATAATAATAATAATAATAATAATAATAATAATAATAATAATAATAATAATAATAATAATAATAATAATAATAATAATAATAATAATAATAATAATAATAATAATAATAATAATAATAATAATAATAATAATAATAATAATAATAATAATAATAATAATAATAATAAACAGCCCAAAATATATTGCCTTTTTTTTTTACTTTCTAAGGGTTAAAATGTTTGGAAAAAAGATTTGCTAACAACATTTTAACTCTTTTAAATATATACCTATACAAAACTATCTTCACCAAAAAATGGACCCTTATAGTAACTTTTTTTTTTAGTTTGAAAATCTTTTAAAAAATATAACCAATAAAGTAATATATATTTATGATTTGCTGCATAATTTCACCTTTGTAATCATTCGATAACTTAGTTCAAGTGTAACCATGTACCCAATTTCCATATATCCATATTTCTACTATTTAAAATATATATATTAACTACAATACATACCTTACAAGTTTAATATACAGCTTATTTTTAGTCGGAATAAGATGTTTATGAAAACTAAAATTGAATATTAGATCTTAAACATACAAAAATATATCATTTTACTATCTCAGTGGTTGTGTTATGGAAAATTTTGGGGATGAATTATTTTTCAACCTTGTGAACTTTTTTAAATTGTAAAAATGCAATTAAATCATAACACTTTTTGATAGAGTTGCATTTTGGTTTCCAACCCGAAAGCCAAGCTATGTTTTTGTTCAAATGCCACTAGATTTACTTGTCGTTTTATTTTTCATACATGATTAAAATTTAATGAACAAAAAAAAAATTCTATAAAAATTATATTTTTGCACCCTTAATTTTTATAAGATTGTATTTCAAGAGAATCTCTAATGTAGATAAATCTATCTAAAATGAGTATTTTGTTCATTTACCCAACTATTTATCCTCCAAGGGATTCAATAATTTTTTAAAAGGCATGCTAAATATCACTAATTTCTTAACCAGGCACTCAAAACATTGCATACTTGTTAAAATATAGATGTCTATTTCTTATGATTTCATTAATGTATCTATATTTTTTACAGTAATGTTAAAACAGTGAATAGAATGTCACGTTTTCTCATTTGGTGTGCTAGAATGTACCTCCATGTGTTCGTTTTAGTTTGTCAGGTGGCGGGTGTCAAAGAATAAGCCATGTACTTATTTTATCGTTTTGGAGATTAAGTGAAATATAAACAAATATAGTTTTTTTCTATACTTACGGATTTTAAGAAACTAAAACTTTGTGTGAAATCTATTTTTGGTACAACTATAAAATCTAGACTCCCGACTATTCAAGGAAGCTTGGATTAGGACCTTACCAGATCCACTGGACATGCCTTCTTCATAATGTTGTTATTCATTATCACTCCAAGCTCACCTCCGCGTGATTCTAAAAACTCACAACCATTCAGTTTCCACCGCGTCTTACTACCGGTACAGGCTATACGCGTATGTACTGATTACGCTAATGTGTTAGAGTTGAGGAAGGTTGAATTTAGAGGAAGTGTACTAGCATTTGCGTGGATTGGAAAAACCATTTAAAAAAAAACCTCAGCAAACCCGACTGGGACTCAAAACCCGGTCTCCCTGTCATCGACCGTCTAGTCTTTTGCGAGAGTGACGCTTTAGACCATGCGGCCACCGAAGTAGGCCATTCGGTTTTTATAGTCAAGGCATTTTGTATTCGATAGAAGATAGTTTTACTAGCCGTAGAGCGTAATAAAACAAATTGGTTTATAATCTCTTAGTATTTGTTTGCAAGATCAAGATCACTTAAATTTTTCATGCCTCGGTGAATATCTTGTTTTAATTAAGTTTCTTCTACGAAATCAAGACCAACGTTCAGGCAACTCACAATATGTTTAGACTCATGTAAATGGCGGTGTCTTGGTCATCCAAGAAGATGGCACAGCACAATTAGGACTACGGTCATATAATCTACACAACCAGTAAGCGAATTTAAGTAAATACAAGATAACCTGGTTTTAAATGGGAAAAAGGTTTCTAATACAATTGTATTTCCTTTTTTTTAAAGTTCTTTATCACTAAACGTGCCTGGAATAATAGCGCCATGCCTGGAACTTGACATTTAAGTTAACCCCAATTGTATTCCATGGAGCGTTTAGATCTGTTAGCCACAGTAGGATTTAAATGCACCTCTAAAAATTTATATCTATTTTGATGTTTGGTTAATAAATATCTTGTGGTTAAGAGCATGCATGTCTATATTTCTTTATCATTTTAGAGGACCTTTATTTTTCTTATTCCAAAGTATCGATCCATCACACAATTTCTAATGGGAGAACATAATAAATCATGACCTGGGAATTTGAGAAGTTAAATACTCAATAGACTGGACTTTCTATGATGGGGATACTGGGTTTCGAATCGCAGTCGGGTGTACTGAGAGCTATTATTTTTAAACACTTTTCTCCTCTCCTCCACGCCAATGTGGGTACACTTCCTTTAATTCAACCTTTCTTATATTTAACACACTAGCGTAACTAGCATATGAATATATATTTTAATACACAGAATAAACTCGAACTACTTTCAATTTTAAAATACATAGATCAGTTAAATACAGCAAAAACTGGATTGCTGTGTTGAAGTAACACTCTCCCAACATTTATAACAATGAATTATGACTAAAATGCTATCTGTTGATGAAAATAGAAAAATTTTCTTACATTATTTCTTCATCGAACTATGGAGAGAAAAAAATCTAATCTAAAGGCTTTAATAATTAAAAAAAATTGTATTAAGTATTTTATGTATTTAATTGTGGTATCGATATTTGTATATGTGTGTATCAAGCCTATGCATATAAATGTGTACTGTGTATGCACTGGGTAAACTCAAAGTACAACCGAATTATACCCATTTCATGCCTTAAAGTCAATTTTTTTTTTAATAAAACCATATTAGTATCTGTTATTTACTAGGTGGATTTTAATACTACCATGAAACAACAATAAGATGACCCCGGTGGTCTTAGGGTAAAGTGTTCCCTAAAGACCTGATGTTCGTGGGTTCTAACCCAGCCGGTGTCGACGAATCTTTTTTGAGCGATAAAAATCCTTAGCTCAACTTCCTTCGGAGGGGGAAATGTAGAGCCGTTGGCCCCATGTTGATTGTTGCATATAAAATAACCTTTGAAGGTTTGTGAAAATACCTTTCCCGGTACAATTGTTAGACACTTTCACTCTCGCTCATAGAAGTTTTCGTGTGCTGATATAGTCAGTCGGTTCAGAAATTGCACGTTAAATACCACAAATAAATAAATAACAAGGCAACTGTAAGTTCTTTGCCTGTGTTTGAGGAGACTCGACAACTTTGGCAAGTCCTTGTGAAGTGCGGAGACTATAGCTTGACGTCTATTGCATTGCCACATTTCTTTGCACGAGTGTATGATAATAGGATAGTTAAGTGTACGTTTAGATTTCCATAGTGACCTAGGATGTCATTCTGAATGGACCGTTAGTACCGGTAGTAATAGTATATAGTTTGTTGTAGACTGTAGATTAGACCTATGTTCGACTCACCCCCGCCCCCCTATTTTTTTCTACCCGGCGTCTTCTATTTATTTTTGTCACCGCGTCTCCAACTGGACTATCGTCTTAATCTGATTAGTAAAAAAGTAGCTTTGTGTGTGCACTTTGAATCTACAGGTGTGGAAGTGGTTGAAAACGTCACACAGAGTGGGTGTTACGTTGTGGTCAGACGAGGTTATGCTCACATGATCAGTCAACGTCTGTTGGCTGCAATTGTGATTTCACCTTCATTAGTCGAGATTACTCACCCGCTTTCCTACTTACCTTTACCGTGATTAACAAACCTACTGGCTGGATCAGAGAGCGGTATTATTAGTCCCTTTGGTTTCTCAGGAGGAAGAGGTCACAGAATCTATACTAGACTCCAGTTCGATATTTTTCTAAATTCTTCAATTCAAATGATATCAAGAGTTTTTCGAAAGCTTCTTATTTATTTTCTATTTGCCTGAATTTAAAAATAATTAGTGTTATCTAAATTATTAGAAAATGTATTTTAACTTAAAAGACACTTAACAAATCCAGATACACATCGGTGAACACGATTCGTCTGATATGGTGTGTTGGTTATGGGGAGGTTAGAGTTCAAATCCCGGCTGGATGTAGCCTACTTAGGTTGTCTCCTGATAATATTACACCTTCCCCTTACGCAAGTAAGGGGTAATTTTCCTCTAAATTCTACCGTCCTCATCCCTACCAAGTAGCTTGATTAAAAAGCGTGTAAACGGCTAGTGTGACGCTCTGTAAAAAAAAACAAACGCAAACACACATCTGGGGCTCCATTGGTTGATGCACACTGTAAACTTTATGTCCTTTGTTAAAATATTTTCAGGACTTTTTGGTTTTAAAAAACGCTAGCGAAAGAGGTTTTTGATATCAATAGAAACTAGGCTAACCGTTAGTGCTAGTTTTATTTTTTTCAATTTCAACACCTACGTTTTATTCCACCTCCATTTGATAACATACAAGCGAAAATATTAAAATAAAAATAATAAATATAATAATAATAATAACTAGGAGTCTAACACACAAAATTATTTTAAGTGAATTATCAAATCATAGTATTTGTTATTATTGTTTGTTAAGATGATTATATAACACATTCAAATATTTGCTTTGAACTTAATAAGAACAATATAAGTTTATTTAAATTATCTCCATATTGTTTGCCCATTCAGCTGTGTTATATCCGATTGTTTGCAGCATGTTAATGGTGTTGTAATTATTCTGTAAACAAGTAATTTGCTCTGTCAAAACGTATTCGCCTTCATAATCTTTCATTTAGCTGCTTTAATGACATAATTTCATTTTCTATGTCGCGAGAGTGCGTTTCAAGTAATTTGCGTGTCCAAGTCTGTGTTTGTCGGGAGCCGCAGTTGCAGCCATCTTAGATATACTTCGTTTTCTGAACATACTAGGATAGATTTTCTTGACTGCATCTGACCACCTTTATGGGCTATGCGCATTTAATTATTATAGTGGTGTAGGGGTGAAAAAAGTAGAATTTATAGAAAATATGCCACCTTGGCATGTGAAAACCGTTTAACAAAAGCTACCCTTAGTACATGTTACTTGTATTTCTATTGTAGCCTCCCCTTGATTGGAAAATCTCATTAATTGATTTGAAATTTAGTCCACCAATGCGAGTAACTATTTGTGGTAGAAAACACATAAAAATTTCTAGAATAATTCCAGTGAGTTTGAGTAAATTTTCTTGGTACTGGCGTATCACCTTTTAATGTACTCTGAAGCAAACATAATATTATCTGAATAGTCCAAAAAATATTAAACTTGGGAAACTTACAGACTTTAAAACTTATTTTAGATTACCTATATAAATTAGAAATTAACATTATTAAAATACTGACAAATTGGTGAAAATTTTGGGTTAATATATTATAGGCCTATATATATTTACTAGTCAATTTTCATATGAAATTAAATATCTAAAAATGAGACTGGAAAACTTTGATCTTACAAAATGAAATAATTAATGCCCACAGCATAGTTATATAACCCACTTCAGTGTTAGAATGGTCTAAGGTGTCATTCTTGCACTAGACTGGATCTCCGATGATGGGGATATCTGGGTTTGAATCCTGGTTGGGTGTACTGGAGTGGTTTTCCCTAAATGATGTTCCACTCTCCCTCTGTGAAAATACGTGCACATTTTAGCACCGCCTCTTAGAAACTTTCAGATTATGTGGAGTTGCGGGTATACATCCTCAAAATCCCAAGTTCCTCATCCGTAGCACGCGAACAAAATTAGTTAATTAATTATTTCTCACAATTTGTTAACAGAAAAGTTGGATTTAACTAAAGACACGTTTCAATCAAGAATGGCTGTTCTATGTGTTTAAAAAACCTTGGCTTAGTATCCTCTGTACAAATTAAGTGAAGTAATTTTTTATTCTATCTTCAAAAATCTTTTCCTTTAACACTACACCCCTTTTAGTATATTATGATGCATGTGGTTGAAGGATTTCTAAGGGTAACAAATGTTTTTATTTCTTGTGTAGATCTATAGAAGAAATAGCTTGCAAGCCTTTGAGATTTGAGCCAAAATTAAGGATGATATGAAAATTATACTAAAAATTTGTTCTTAATTCTTTGTTCACCAATTTCAGAACTAATAAGTTGAAATAGTTTTTAAATATGTCTAAACAAATTTTCTTGACGTATTTCACTATTTGAAATATTTCATTACATTTTCTATATTTCTTAATGCGCAGTGGCCCAATGTGGTGCAATAACATCTTTAAGACAGTTCAGGTCAATGTTTTTGTGTAGTTTTACCCTCAACTATATATGGTTGGAAGTTAAAACAATGGACCACAGAAACAAAAAGATAGTTTACATCCTCTGACACGCGTGCTAATGAATAAACATCCTTTGGTTTAGTTATATAATATATGCGTTCCTGGGATACATCTCAGGTAGCACAGTGTGTGCGATGATTATCCAGTATTAATGAATTCTTTTGCCCAGGGGACGCCCAAATGTACTAATCGCACAGCCTTTCCGTGGAAGCTCTTTCCATGTCCCGATTAGGTGGTGATAGTGAATATCAGGGTGGGAAGCCAATAAAGAATTAAACCTAACTTAATCCCAACCTACCAGACCCTGGTGACCGTTAAGATAGTTTCCCTTTCGGGAAATATATCCAAGATACCAGCTGGGATTTGAGCCTGGGACCCCTAGATTGGTAGCCAGGTGCGCTGACCATTATACCAATAGGCCGATTGGCTTGCCAGTGACGGGAATCTTGAAGCTTGAATTCTGTCCCGGTCTGCTTTTTTTTTTTCTTTTTACTTTCTCTCGATACCTTGTAGAGAAATTATTGTGATTGTCAAAATAAAATCGAACTTGAGATTTTAGTAAATGTCGACGTTTCATGACCCCCTGAAACAGAAAAAAGTGGTTTTCGCGATGTTTTCTGTCTGTCTAACTGTACCTCGCGCTAGAACCGAAACAATTTTACCGATCGGGCTAGAACTTGGTATCTGAGGTTATCATCATAAGTCCCCTCCAAGGGGTTTTTGGAATGAGATTTCTAACCCTAAATTTATGGGTAGTTTACTGAGGGGCAAAAAGAGAAATATTGATTTTCTCAAAATTTGCTCTAACGATTTTGATTACATTTCATATATAGACACTGTTTATCATTATAAACAAGATGGAAATTCTCATTTTCTCACGAAAATGACTTTGAGGGCACTTTACTTCTAGACGATTTCACAAATGCTCATCATTTCTCCTCATCTATTTGGGATACGTAATAACTTCTCATTGTAAAGTTGTAGTACTGTTAAACATAAAGATCTTTTATTTGAAATATATTTTTGTAAAGCCAATAATTTCTGAGCTACAAGCAAATATAATTATATACTTTTTAATTCAGGTCTGAAAATGAATTTGATTCTTATGCTCTTTGGTGGACAAAGATATTTCTCTTTTCGCAATATTTTTGTAACAGTGTTCCTAGTTCCTAATGCCAAAGAGTGAGTCAATAACAGTGTATACTATTAATTTATTTATTTATTTAGCACCGCGTCTTACTACCCGTTCGGGTTATACGCTTAAGTACTAATTACGCTAATGGATTAGGAATTGGGAAGGTTGAATTTAGAGGAAGTGAACCCACATTTGCGTGGAGGAAGAGTGGAAAACCATTTAGGAAAAACCACCCCCAGTTCACCCGACCGAGATTCGAACCTCGATCTCCCGTCCTCGGCGGTCTGGCTCAACACGACTGACGCGTTAGCCAACTACGCCACCGAGGCGGGTTACTATTAATTCATTTATGATCTTCGATGTAGTGTTTCTACAAGAATGTAAAGCTTATTATTATTTTAAGCACTGCGTCGTACTACCCGTTCGACTTATACGCTTACATACTAATTACACTAATGTTTTTAGGAACTAGGAATGTTATAATTATAAGGAGATTGGAAAACCATTCTTGAAAGCCAACCTCAGTGCGGCTGAATGAGATTTGAACCTAGATCTCCTCGTCATCAGCAGTCTAATCTACTGCTAGAGTAGCGCGTTAGACAATGTGGCCACCGGAGCGAGTCCAGGTCTAATACGTGGTGGAAAATAAAACACTAAAAAGGATACAGGAAACGTTAGTAACCATTGTGAAGAATATATACAAAGTTTTACTAAAATATATTAATCGGCATGAATGCCATAATATAATAATTCAAGCACAAAGAGGTTAACATATGCATCTTTACTATTAACTATTGATACTAATGTTGCCACTCACTCTTCGAAACATATGTTGATGTCATTAAAAAAGCGCAAGCCAAAAAAGCCCACAAAAAAATTGCGCACAAAAAAAAACCCACTCCTATAAATGCGCACAAAGAAAATACCCAAATCGAAAAACGCCCAACCGGACAAATTCGTGGAAAATTTCAACACGGAAAAATGCCCGTACATACATAAGTCCCCACTTCATTAATAATGCTTGGTCCTTACATCTTGCACAGTTGATGATGAATCTCGACAGAACTTGTACATTTTGCATGAATATAACGAATAACTACGCGCACTTCACAGCTGACGGGATCATTGATGGTAAACTGGTATCGCTCATCTTTAATCTCTCATAATACAACACGAATCAACAATATACACTTAGGTTAACTATCCAGCCATATTATAGTTAACATTACCTAAATAACCCCTTGTGTGCATTTTTTCGCGTGGCCATTTTTCCATGTGAACATGTTTCTTGTGCGCATATATGACAGCGACTTTCTGTGCGCAACTTTCATGTCAGCCTTTTTCTTTAGCGTTTTTTTTTTTCCCCGCCTACCGTATATGTTATAGGTATGTTTCCATGTGGTGGTCTATGTTCGTTGAACAAAGTATAGTCTAGTGAGAGGGGTGGACTAGAAAGGGTAAAGGAAGGGATGCCTGCTTGCCATACATTGGAGATGTCAATCCTGCTAATGATGCCCACACTCCCGCTCGCGCGCGACCGCGGCAAATTACCCATGATGCCCTGCTGTAGTTGAGGCCTTACAGTAGTAGTAGTACTAATAGTAGTAGTAACAGCAGCATGGAAACAGCTGGTGCGGATGGGAGTTAGTTTTCCCTCCAGCCTAGTGTAATATTCCTAATGATGGCTGCACACCGCGCCAGTTTGCCGACCGAGATGGGGCTAGTGAGAGACTGATATACGTATAGTGAATCCATATGCAAGAGGAGAAATGAAACTTGAAGAAATGGGTCCATGGTCTAGACTGCAGTGTTCCTACTTTTACTTATAGGCTTATATCCTGTGGTCACAAACACTTCTAATGCATATTCATCTATTGAAGGAAAGATATGCAGCATATAATTCTAATGTATTTCTTCTCAGTTCGGATTCATTACAGTACTTTCATTTTTAGCTATACATATATTTTATTTGGTTGGTTTTGTTACATTTAAATGTAGATAGTGTTTTAACTATATGTATATTATATACATACTTATACATCATATACTTAAATATATTTTATAAATACTTATATATAAATACACTATAAATATATACATATTATATATATATATATAATGTCATAGCTTGGCATCTCTTTTGTTACAAAAAGTGTCCAATTCTGATTTAATCCAAACCGCTATCGTCAGTTGTTCAGCTCTCACGAGCACACATTTTATGTTTTATTGTTTTTAAATGGTGCTTTGCCAACTTACACAACACCTATTAGTACACTATGACAAACTAAGAGCCTATTTGATGTTTATATAAACCCGAATTTTGGCCATATCGAGAGATTAAGGGGTCAATCTTCTAGTATCCTGGTCGATGATAAGTCTGTAAGAATATATTACGGTTGCTCAGTACCTGAACTACACACAGTGGAGATCGCCCCCCCCCCCCCCCCCCCCCGGACTTATCTAAACCCTAATGACCCCAGAATCGCATTATAGTCTGAGTTACGAGTTAGAGACGTAACATCAAGGCTAGGTCAACAAGTGGACTGTTGAATGTTGTTAGTAGCAGGGACCTTTCTCAAATAACTCTTTAACTTATCCTTCTGACAGATTGTCCCGCAACGGGGGTTAGTGGGCCTAGGGACATAATATATACAATAATATGGTAGAGCTCCGTATTATCTGAGGTGGTAGCACAATATATGTTTCGTGAGGATTGTCTAGGAAATGATCTGTATTAAAATGGTTTAGTATTTGAGTATGAGTAGTGGAGTGAATAATCAGATAACTTATCATTTACACGTAATGTGGATCCGTATATTGTCCACCTCTTGATTAAGTTGAGTCAGTTGCTTATCACTGGTTGTTACGGCTTCAGCTTATTGATTTGTCATAACTTTTTTTTTAAAGTTGTAACGTAGTACGTTCAAAAATTTAGTGTTATTTTTAAAATTTATAATCATGAGTGTAGTTAAAAGTAGGATAGTTTATGTAGTATAGAATCTTTAAGGGGTCGGTAAACACTAGTTATTCATTGAAGCATGACATTACAAAATAAAAGATTTGGATAAAATCGTTCTAGGAACTTGAAATATTTATTAATTCATTATTTATTTAGCACCGCGTCTTACTACCCGTTCGGATTATACGCTTAAATACTAATTACGCTAGTGGATTAGGAATTGGGAAGGTTCCATTAAGAGGAAGTGAGCCCCATTTGCGCAGAGGGAGAATGGAAAACCATTTAGGAAAAACCACCCCCAGTTCACCCGAGAGAGATTCGAACCTCGATCTCCACGTCCTCGGCAGTCTGGATCAACACAAAACTAGCGAATTTGCCAACAACGCCATTGGGGTGGGTCAAAATTTAAATTTGTTTTCACCAATTAAAGGAATATTTTATTATTTAGAATTCTATTTTTTATAATCTTTATTAATCATACTAATTAAATAATACAAGAAATAGTATCATATATTCAGGCTTACGTTATATCAATATTAATCACTTCTTTAACGGAAATAATCAGAATTGGGTCTCACCTTATAAAGCAGAAATATTTCATTTGGTGTGCTATTAATTATTTATATATTTTTTTAAATTAATATTTTTTGTAATATTGATTAATTTGAATATAAGTATAATCTTTAAAAAAGAAGAAAACACAGAGCTAAAAAATGTTTTTCCTTTTTAGTTATTTTTAATGTTTTATTAATATAATACTAATCTTTAAAAAACTATCTTATAAATACAAATTTGAAATATTTTGGTAGCCTTAATGCAAGGGTTTTCAACCTTTTTTATGTTCAAGGGCCAATTTTTCTTTCTATTGTTACCAGCGGTCCTCAATACTGTACCCACAATATTTGGATTGAGTACATATTAAAATATTCGTATTATATAATTTTTAAACACTTATACTCACACTAGGGATTAGACCTGTCTCCAAAAGGTGAAATTTGGGATTTTGAATGAATTTTTTTCTCTTGTAATTTTCTTTCTTTTTTTTTCCCTATTTTTAGATTTCTCATAGTAGAAGATAGCGCAATTTTTCTTGTCTACTAGAGTTGTTATTTACCGGTTTAAAATACATTTGTATTAAAACGCAATATTATTCTTCACGTAAAAAGCAAAAATCGTTTATAAAATATCTTTAAATACTTATTTATTTTTTAGTTGACTATGTTAAATGTATATCTATAGTTGTCATTTTTTCTTTTGAAATAATTTTATATTTTTTATGAACCATTGGGCTGCAAACTTTTTATCACGGGCTGCAAATGGCCCACATGCCGTGGGTTGGAGAACCCTGCCTTAGTGTAACACCACTTGTTGGAATACTAGTGGCTAAATGTACCTGCTAGCAAATGTATCGTGACTCCTTTCTACAGCGTTGACACGATCGTTTTGAAAGTGATGAGAGAAACAATTTATTCCAACATTTTGAAACTTAATTTAATATTGTTCTCGCTATTTGAAATGACAAATATGAATCAATGCATATGCCTCTATGTGGTTGGCCTACAATTTGAAGTATTTACATTTAAATTGTCATTTTTCTCTAAAAAAGTGTTGTTTAAAGTAGGTTAACTATAAACTTTATTTTGTGAGATTTATATTGTGTGTTCAGGCTATCCGAATGAACATATACAAAGATAAAAATTAAATAAATGTTATATTGAAAGAATAGGAAACAAAAGCCGTCTTCCTTTAAGGTACTGCGTAGAATAAAGATAAACATATTAGTTTTGAATATATGAATAAAAGAAAAGGAAAAATAGTATTTTTGGACACATGCCATTGCTTTGATTTGGCGGAGGTTGTTAGTTGATACAAAATTATTAGGCCTCATTGTAGATTACCCACACCGAAAGTTACGTGGTCTAAGGTGCTAGGCTCATTTTGACAGTATTGTTGGTGACGAAGGGGTCGAGGTTCAAACCCCAGCATGGTGCACTAAATAAAGTTGTATTCATAAATGTTTAATAACCTCTCTTGACGCAGATGCTGGTACATTCCATTTGGCACTTATCCTTCACTGCCTTGTGCCATTAAAACAAGTTTTCAATGAATAAAGTAGCCTACGAGGATGGTCGACTGGTCTAAGACACTTGACTCACATCTGCATTGGGTCGTTCTTAAATTGAGCTTGGGCTTCTAATCCCATCTGGGTGAACTGGATATATTTTTTCCACCCTCACTTAAAGCTAATGTGGGTTCACCTTTTCATCACTATCTTGCATATCCCAACCCAATTAAATTAAGGCATTAATAGCTATTTTGCTCATCTTGATGACAAGAAATTGAATAACCGTTGTATTCAACGCAATAATTTAAAAAGTAGTTTCATAATGAATTAATATTATTTGGTTTGTACTTCACAAGTTTAATTGCAACAGTTGGGGAGCAATTGGCTTGTTTTATTTTAGCGGCTATAGTAACAAAATAAGGCTAGCTAGCTTTTTTTTTCCAGGTCTTGCTACCCTCACAGGTTATACGCTTTTAATTACACTAATTGCATAAAACATGAACAGGAAGTAAGACACGGTGTTAAAAAAACATTAATGGAATGTAATTGAGGACTTTAGAAAATAGCGTAAATGTACCCACATTTACATGTTGAAAGAGTGGGAAGCCGCGTAAGAAAATCTACCCTCAGTACACGACCAAATTTCAAACTCCGACCATCCTGTCACTGGCCAACCAGACCATACGAGTCTGACATTCAACCCACATGCATACCGGTGTGAGTGGTACAATATTTCATTTCAAGCCGTTCGTTCAATAATGTAGTAACGACTATGTCAGGTCTGCAAAAAATATTGCTTGCCTTCTATATTTTTCAAAATGCTATTTTCAAAAACAAAATGAATACCAAGTGATAACTTAGAATCTATTTTTTGCCTAAATAACGATTATGCTATCGGTGACCTGGCGGTCTAGGGGTAAGGTGTCAGACTTCTGTGCTGAGGTCCGGGGTTAAATCCCAAGTCCCGGCACAGATTTATCTGATTGCCGAACCCTTCTTTCACCTCTGACAAGACGTGTATTAATCACAACTTGTGAATGTGAGGAATGCCAGGCCTCCACCGTGGTTCGGATTCCACGTTAAACTGTAGGTCCTCCATTTCATCTCACAATTACCCTACCATCACACATTAGCGTAAGTGCGTATAACCCGAACGGATAGTAAGACGCGGTGCTAATAATAATAATGATTATGCTAGCGTTACATTGGGAAAACACTGTCAAAGATAGAAATCAGTCATCTGACATGTAAGATCATGCTATATACGTATATGTGACTATTATAATTATTTGACAGTTTAATATAGCCAGTTGTTTGTGTCTGGCACTGTTTCAAAATTCGAGGTTTACAAAGCTGTTTTACAACAACAAAAAATGTACGTATATTAACCCTATCCTCAACGGTTTATACTTTATTTGTTGATTCACTTATTACGTGTGAGCCAGCACTGAGAGTCAAAATTAACATCCTTTTTATGGATGTCCATGAAATTGGCCCTTCCTCTATCATTTTTATAAATAATTGTTTTTATGGTTGCAATAATTTGCTCTTAGTTTGTTGCTAATATTTGCATTAAAAAGGTTCGTCTGCTCCGATTTGGTTGATCCACAAACTATATATTTATATGGATAAAGGGGTACCTTTAAGGTAGTCCCTTCCCCTTCCCACACTTTAAAAAACTGACACTTCTCTGGTTGCAATTATTACTCATTATTATTCAATTTCAAGGTACTACCTCACCTCCACCCCTTCTATATTTAATATAATTACATTTTTATTGATCTATTTGGATTTTATTTATTTGTTCCCAATTTTTCTGCGAACAGTTTTGTTTGGTCAACAATTATTTTTGTACAAACTCTTATTTCCAGCCCCAAATAAACGACATAATTTATTTTACAAAATATAATGGCCACAAGATTGTGACATGTGGACACACAGTCAAGTACAAGATTTGCTTTGCTCACCTCATTGTATACAAAATGTTGTACCGTGTAGGAAATAGAACACGTCCTATTCACCGTTCAGCATTAGTAAGACATGTTTATGTGCTATCTGTTACAATCATTGATGGCTAAGAAAATTATTACTTCTTTCAGACACTCCTCATCATTTTTGTGTCTGCCATCTCGACATTTCTTATTAAAATTGGAATGCTTTCCTAAAAAGTGTCGTTAAACATTACTATATTTAATGTTATTAAATTTATAGATGACAAACTAAGCACTTTGGCAGTTCATTAATTTCTATGAAAGCAAAACGTTCAATCCATATTTTATTAAATCCTCTTTTTTCGTCAGCGAGTTTTCTTTTTTTGGTTAATTTTTTTAGCACTGCATCTTACTACCCGTTCGGGTTATACGCTTGTGTACTAATTACGATAATGGTATTAGGGGTTAGGAAGGTTTTATTAAGAGGACGTATACCCGCATATGCATGGAGGTAGAGTGGGAAACTATTTTGGTAAAACCACCCTCAGTACATCCGACATAGATTCGAACCTCAATCTCCCCGTCATTGGCAGTCTAGTCTACTGCGAGAGTAGCACCTTAGACCATGCGGCCACTGAATCGGGACAGCTAATTGTTATAAAAGTTAAAGCGTGTCAGTTGAAAATAAAATAGCACTCCATCACACAAATATATATTTTTCACTGCTACAAAATGCTTTAAATGTTTTAATAAATAAAAAATTATACGATCAATCTGCACGAATATACCACCACAAAACAGTGAAATAGTACGAATGAACCGGAAGCGGCGTCCCCACCTTTTCGCACCCTCGTCTCTCGTCGATCGTACTTCACACTACCTCACCTCTCTATCCACCACACCCCCTAGATTGTACAGTACTTCGGTACTCAAGCGGTTTTGTTTCTTTCGCAGAAGATAACGATTGAACAAGGCAATATGCAAGAACTAGAATATTATGATTTCCATTTTATTTTATTTTTTATGCAATAAGTATCTAAAATATTAAGGAGCTACTAATTTTTTTAAAAAAAAAGTTTCAACATTTTGAGCTAGTAGCCACATGGTTACGCTTTTTTTTTTTATGTAATTGTTATAATGGTATGGTTTGGATTTATTTGGGTCTTGTTTATCTTGAAGATAGTAACAAGAATAATTATTTACACAACAGTAAGTTTTAACATTTTTTATGTAACATTGTAAAGCCCTTAACAATTTTTTGTGGCTGAAAAATATAGTAAACTTTGTTTGAGTAAATAATTAATAATTGATTTTAAATATTTTTCAACATATCCTATTTAACAATTCAACAAGTAGTTTGGTGTGCTATTCTATCAAATTATTTTAAGATCACTCACATCGGTGGACACGCACGGACTGTCACGTTAGTCTAGTCAGGAGACGAGGAGGCTGGAATTCGAATCTTTTCCTGGTGTATTGAGCATGCTTTCTCCTAAATGGTTTCCCGTTCTCTTCACATATTTCTTCTAAATTATAGTTTTCCTAATCCGTACAGAAAGCCAAAAATAGGCTTGCAAACATTTTCTTGAATCTGATCTAAATAGTCACCAGAAATAAACAAAAATCCAGAATAGTTAATAAAATTCACTGTATTATCGAACAAACAAAAATACTGGACTAACAAAACTGTAGAAAGCAATACTGGTCGGCTGATTAAAAAATGTATCAAATCATGATAAAAATAATAAGATTTTGGTAGAATTTATAAAACTAGTAAATATATATAAGATATTATATTTCCTTAAATCGTTCACATGTACTCGTTAATTTTACACACTACTATTAAAATTAAAATTTTCCGTGCCTCTTTTCTTACTACACGTTCGTGCTATCCGAATATCTACCTTAATGAGTTTAGGGGTATAGAAGATAAAATATAGAGGAATTCTACACCCATTTGCATTAAAGGGCAATGGACAACCATTTAGGAAATAACACATGAGTACATCCAGCTAGGATTCAAACCACGACCGTTCAATCACTGCCATTTTTACTTTCTCTCTATCTTACAGGTAGAGAAAGTATTGTGATCGTCAAAAAAATCGAAGTCGAGATTTTGATGAATTTTGACGTTTCATGACTTCCTGAATCCGAAAAAGTGGTTTTTGAATTTCCGTCTGTCTGTCTGTCTGTCTGTCTGTCTGTCTGTCTGTACCTCCAACTAGAGCCTAAACTATTTTACCGATTGAGCTGAAACTTGATATCTTGGGTTTTCATAGGGTTGCCCCGAGGGGTTTTTGGAATTGGACATCTACCCCTAAAATTAAGGGTAGTTTACTGAAGGGCAAAAAGAGAAAAAGTCGATTTTCTCAAAATCGGCTCTAACGATTTTGATTAAATTTCATTTATGAACATTAATAAATATTCCAAACAAAATGGCTACCCTCAATATTTCGGCAAAATCGCTTTAAGGGCTCCGGTCTGATGCGTAAATTAACATTTTTTATAATAGCTCCGAAACTATTTGAGATATGAAATTACTTAGCATTACAAATATGTATATATATTTATAATACAAATATTTTATTCGAAACATATTTTTATAAAATCAATAATTTTTAATCTATACGCAATTATATATATATTTTTAGCTTTTTGGACATTAAAGCTTAAGTATTGCGATCGTAAAAAAAACTAAACTGAAATGTTGATGGATTTCGACGTCTCATGACCCCCCGAACCCTAAAAAATAGTCTTTGCAATGCCGTCTGTCTGTGTGTCTATTAAAACTTAAAATTAAGGGTAGTTTACTGAAGGGCAAAAATAGAAAAAGTCGATTTTCTCAAAATCGGCTCCAACGATTTTGATTAAATTTCATTTATGAACATTAATAAATATTCCAAACAAAATGGCTACCCTCAATATTTCGGCAAAATCGCTTTAAGGGCTCCGGTCTGATGCGTCAATTAACATTTTTTTAAATAGCTCCGAAACTATTTGAGATATGAAATTACTTAGCATTACAAATATGTATATTTATTTATAATACAAATATTTTATTCGAAACATATTTTTATAAAATCAATAATTTTTAATCTATACGCAATTATATATATATTTTTAGCTTTTTGGACATTAAAGCTTAAGTATTGCGATCGTAAAAAAAACTAACCTGAAATGTTGATGGATTTCGACGTCTCATGACCCCCCGAACCCTAAAAAATAGTCTTTGCAATGCCGTCTGTCTGTGTGTCTATTAAAACTTAAAATTAAGGGTAGTTTACTGAAGGGCAAAAAGAGAAAAAGTCGATTTTCTCAAAATCGGCTTCAACGATTTTGATTAAATTTCATTTATGAACATTAATAAATATTCCAAACAAAATGGCTACCCTCAATATTTCGGCAAAATCGCTTTAAGGGCTCCGGTCTGATGCGTCAATTAACATTTTTTTAAATAGCTCCGAAACTATTTGAGATATGAAATTACTTAGCATTACAAATATGTATATATATTTATAATACAGATATTTTATCCGAAACATATTTTTATAAAATCAATAACTTTCAATCTATACGCAATTATATGAATTTTTTTTACTTTTTGGACATTAAAGTTTAAGTATTGCGACCGTAAAAAAAAACTAACCTGAAATGTTGATGGATGTCGACGTCTAATGACCCCCCGAACCCTAAAAAATAGTCTTTGCAATGCCGTCTGTCTGTGTGTCTATAAAAACTTAAAATTAATGGTAGTTTACTGAAGGGCGAAAAGAGAAAATTTTGGTTTTCTCAAAATCTACTCAAACGATTTTGATTAAAATTCGTATCTAGGCATTGATTAAGATTATAAATAAACTGGCTATTTTCATTTTCCTATGAAAATGATTTTTAGGGTACTTTACAGAAGCGTTAATTTCCGTATCTCCACAACTATTGGAGAAACTAAACAATTTATCATTGCAAAATTGTAGGACTATCAGAAATAAAAAAAATTTATTTGACATATATTTTTATAAAAGCAGCAGTTTCTGAGATATTTTCAAATATATTAATACAATTTTGTGAGCTTTAGTTGTAAACATATACTACTTAAGTCTTAACGCAATAATTCTCCAATGCCATAGAGTAATTAAATATAAGTATCTAAAAAAGTATGTTATTTTTCCTTAAATCTCTTAGGAGAAATGTTTGCATAGCAATGATCTATCTCCATTTTAGACTCAATAGTCAATATTTACATTTTTTATTGGTCAAAATGTATAAATGAATAATTAAATATCAATGCGATGACTTGAAGATCTGCAACACCTTATAAAATGTTAAAATTTTAACCAGAAATCGAAATTTTAATACGAAGTGTTGACCCTTGTGGAAGACATTAAACTGTTTGAAATGCTCTTAGGTGGACAAAGATGCGCCTCTTTTCTCATTGATTCTATATCATTGTATATTATTTTATGCGTGTTCTTATGTGGAGTGGTGATGATACAATGTACATTATTACGTTCAGAAATCTTACGAGTTTATAGAAAGAGAGGGAAAGTCTGTGCGGTGTGCCGTACCATTTATTTTTCACGTGCTGACTCTTGTGGGTAGATGCTAATATAGTGATAGTGACAGTGTTAGGCGAGCAGTTCGTAAAGATTTATCTTACTTGGGAGGTCGATGTACATTCCTAGCAATCTTTATTGTAGCTTTATTTTCATATTAGTTTTAACTCTCTTTTCAGAAGAATAATGGTATATAATTTCTTAAAATCATTCCTAAAATCTTTCCTAATCCTTTTCCTAACAGTTTAAAGTCGCCGAATCTGCTAATAAACAAGCAATGTCGGAATTTGTTGAAATATAATTAAAATAAGAATGTCTCGAGCCCCAGTAACATAATCTAGTTTTATGTTCCTTAAAATCCCTCGGATAAAAAGCGATGTGTTAGCTCAACATAAGATTTGCTCAGCCAGCCCTGACTAGGACTGAACTGCAACGGCGCGGCGGTCTTGTGGGAGAAACAGGTCGAGAATAATGGTTTTATGACGACCTGACTTTGGAGTTTGCGAATCATGTCTAATTGTAGGATGTCTGCCATTAAGGCAGGCTGAATCTTATTTTTACTATTATTGTTTAACTTGGAAAGTTGATACATTGTGGTAGTTTATATAGTATAATAACTACGCCAGACACATCTCTAGGGTTGCCATAAAATCGTGTATAAATATGTATAAGTGTATACAAATTTGGCCCGTAAAAAACTCCACCGACAAGGCAACTTCCCTCTCTCTCCCTCTCAACCAACGTCTTGACACGTTTTTCTTGTATAAGTGCAATCGAGCTAAATGTTGACGCGATGCTAGATTTTATACACCAGATGCTAATTCTTTACTTATTTATATTTTTATATACAATATAAAGGAATACCCTGTTCATGGTAAGAAGAAACGTCTGAAAGATCTTTTTTCCTAACAAAATCTCACTATATGGTTGAGTTCTGATAGGGAAAAAAGCCTTTCAGACCACCTTTCTTAACATGAACAGGGTTTACTTACATTGTCCAGAATTTACTGTATCCCCCCCAAGGCTTTGTAGCTTTTAAAACACGTCTTTTTAATTGGTGTGGTATATTTTTATCAAACGACAGAGATAGTTCAGCGTTAGCGGGCTTAGACCTGCGAGCGGGAGAGCGGTATTTAAACGTTTTATACTTATTTATATTTTTACTGCGTTTTAGTACTCGTTCGGGCTACACGCATAATATTTTAACTATGCTAATGGAATAGGAATGAAGAAAGAGGATTTTTTTAGGAAATGTGCCCGCATTTTTATAGAGGGAAATGGGGGAAATATTTAGGAAAAACCCCTTCAGCTCAGTACATCTGACCGTAATTTGAGCCTCGATATCCTCATTATCAGCAATTCAGTCTAATATGAGAGTGATACGTTGTAGACTATGTGACCAACGATGCAGGTGGATTAGTTGCTTCCTAACGAAATATATTATTTAGTATCCAAGAAAATTCAGGTTCATTTTCTCTTAGTTTTACTTTTGATTCCTAACTTATTAGCTAAGTTTGTTTGCAAGCCTAATTCTTAACAGACATACTAGACAACATGTCTCCAAGATTTGCAGCATGATCGACTATAGTGATATGGTATCACTATTATTGTGAACATACTTTTTAGGTGCCTTTGGTATAAAAAAATGGATTGACATCACATTAATGGCATATCCATGATTTTTGTCTTTTGATAAAATTATAAACCAAGCTGGAAGGTCTTTCCCTGAAGAGTCAGCTAGAATCATATTCTGTAACTGAGTCAGGCGTGCTATCCGTTCATCTATTTCTGCATACATGAATTCTAAAGTGTAATAACAAGAATAGTTTCCAGTAGCAAGAAGCTGAGGAAGACTGATGGATGGTCACTAAGCGATTCTGTAACTGATAATTGGGCCAACTGCTGGCGTGCGATAGCGGGGATTAATTAGTAGTGACCAGACTGTGACTACCCTCTCCCCTTTCTCGTTTCTTATTGACCTGAAGACCATCTTTCATACAGATTAGTTTCTCAGATGTTAAGATTAGTTTCTCAGACGTTAATCAACAAGATCACCTTCTCAATATTTATCTCTTTCTTGCTTGGATACATTTTAGTCATCATTTTTAGTATCAAAGTAGCTATAAATAAATATTAGTTTTCTTGTGACGCATTTTACTATTTATTTGTGCTCGTATATATACGCTACTAGGATATGGATAAGGAAGGCATAATTTAGAGGAAATATACCCGTAATTATGTGTAGGAGGAAAAAGCTATTTTGAAAAAAAAAACTACCCTCATTACATCCATCTGAGATTCGAACCTCAACATCCTCGTCACCAAAAAACCACACTAGAGGAGACTGATATTTGCCCCCGTGCCCACCAATACGGTGTTAGTAAAGGTTCAAAATTCTTAGCCAAATTATGAATATTAGTGAATATAATTAATCTATCAAAGATGATACTAAGCACATATGCTCGTGGGTTTGTTATGACGTCAACCTCGTCTGGCCTGGTTGGTTGGTACCCCTTCCAGATATACGGAGGAGAAATTTTCCCAAATTGCTTTATATTCTCCCTACATGTTAATGCGTGTAGATTTTATCTAAAGTCTACTTTACTCATCCCTATTCTATTGGTGTAAAATATGCAAATAGCACGTAGGTGTAGCTAGACGCAGTCAACAATAAAAATTAAAGGTTGAGTCAAAGGTTGAAATTTGTCAGGTAGGTGGTATAAGTATCACCCCAAGCCACGATAAAGATCTGAAAATTTCTATAATCTAAAAATAAATTAACAGAAAATGACAAATGGGTTCCACACAGAATCTCCAAAAATTTAGATGAAAACACTTTTCTGTGTGGTAGAAAATTGATATATTTTAATAAATATAAAGGGACAAACCGAAATAACCAGAAGAGTCTGAACATATTAAAGTTAAACTGGGTGACTGATAGGTGGTCAGGTCTGTACATTTACAAAAATAAAACTTGAAATTTCAAAACGGGTGGGGGGGGGGGGGGGGGGAGTTAAAGGGGATGGATTTTGAATAAATTACTATTAACTAAGTTTCCTCTATAAAACTACATCATCGTGTTAATCACAATAAACACTCTTTATGTATAAATTTTGAACCAAAATGGTCTATTATTTTTACAAATTATAAAAAAAGTTATTATTTATCTTGAATTTTTTTTCCCATTTGATGTTTTGAACTCAATCTTCAAGGCTAATTTAAAACCAATTATATATTTAATTTGTCCTATGTAAGCTACCCTTAAATTCATGTATTTTAGAAAATAATGATACATTACTATTTATCATGTAAAATAGATTCCTGATATCAATTTTGAACAAATTGTTAAAGATATAAAACAAAATCAAATTTTACAAAAATCACTCATCAGTGTAATTCTATAAAAAGATATTTTAGAAAACACATATAGGTTATTTAATAATTCATAATATAAAAAACTTAAAAAGATACCCATTTTTAACCATATCACTAAAGCGTTTTTTTAACATCTAAATAAAAAAGTCATATGTAAACTACACTTAAATTAATTTTAACCCAACAAACAAATGAGGCCTACACAGTTTATTGTGAAGTGTCTAATAGTCGCCAGATATACATTTTAAAGAAAATCGTTAAGGCCATTTTCAAAATATTCTAGTTTTCAAAAATCACTTATCTGTAAACTACCCTTTAACGGATTTTACCCAAAATAATAGGTATGCTGTGTTGTTTTGGAGATCAACCACTCCCTAGATATCTATTTTAAACAAAATAATTTGTCATTATCGAAAAATTTGAGGGCTAGGTTCAGAATAATAAAAATAAATGGTACGGCACACCGCACAGACTTTCTCTCTCTTTCTATAAACTCGTAAGATTTCTGAACGGAATAATGTACATTGTATCATCACCACTCCACATAAGAACACGCATAAAATAATATACAATGATATATAATCAATGAGAAAAGAGGCGCATCTTTGTCCACCTAAGAGCATTTCAAACAGTTTAATGTCTTCCACAAGGGTCAACACTTCGTATTAAAATTTCGATTTCTGGTTAAAATTTTAACATTTTAAAAGGTGTTGCAGATCTTCAAGTCATCGCATTGATATTTAATTATTCATTTATACATTTTGACCAATAAAAAATGTAAATATTGACTATTGAGTCTAAAATGGAGATAGATCATTGCTATGCAAACATTTCTCCTAAGAGATTTAAGGAAAAATAACATACTTTTTTTAGATACTTACTTATATTTAATTACACTATGGCATTGGAGTATTATTGCGTTAAGACTTAAGTAGTATATGTTTACAACTAAAGCTCACAAAAATGTATTAATATATTTGCAAATATCTCAGAAACTGCTGTTTTTATAAAAATATATGTCAAATAAAAGTTTTTTATTTCTAATAGTCCTACAATTTTGCAATGATAAGTTGTTTAGTTTCTCCAATAGTTGTGGAGATACGGAAATTAACGCTTCTGTAATGTACCCTAAAAATCATTTTCATAGGAAAATGAAAATAGCCAGTTTATTTATAATCTTAATCAACGCCTAGATACGAATTTTAATCAAAATCGTTTAAGCAGATTTTTTAGAAAACCAAATTTTTCTCTTTTCGTCCTACAGTAAACTACCCTTAATTTTAAGTTTTTATAGACACACAGAGAGACGGCATTGCAAAGACTATTTTTTAGGGTTCGGGGGGTCATGAGACGTCGACATCCATCAACATTTCAGGTTAGTTTTTTTTTACGGTCGCAATACTTAAACTTTAATGTCCAAAAAGTTAAAAAAATTCATATAATTGCGTATATATTGAAAGTTATTGATTTTATAAAAATATGTTTCGGATAAAATATCTGTATTATAAATATATATACATATTTGTAATGCTAAGTAAATTCATATCTCAAATAGTTTCGGAGCTATTTAAAAAAATGTTAATTTACGCATCAGACCGGAGTCCTTAAAGCCATTTTGCCGAAATATTGAGGGTAGCCATTTTGTTTGAAATATTTATTAATGTTTATAAATGAAATTTAATCAAAATCGTTAGAGCCGATTTTGAGAAAATCGACTTTTTCTCTTTTTGCCATTCAGTAAACTACCCTTAATTTTAAGTTTTAATAGACACACAGACAGACGGCATTGCAAAGACTATTTTTAAGGGTTCGGGGGGTCATGAGACGTCGACATCCATCAACATTTCAGGTTAGTTTTTCTTACGGTCGCAATACTTAAGCTTTAATGCCCAAAAAGTTAAAAATATATATATAATTGCGTATAGATTGAAAGTTATTGATTTTATAAAAATATGTTTCGAATAAAATATTTGTATTATAAATATATATACATATTTGTAATGCTAAGTAAATTCATATCTCAAATAGTTTCGGAGCTATTATAAAAAATGTTAATTTACGCATCAGACCGGAGCCCTTAAAACGATTTTGCCGAAATATTGAGAGTAGCCATTTTGTTTGGAATATTTATTTATGTTCATAAATGAAATTTAATCAAAATCGTTAGAGCCGATTTTGAGAAAATCGACTTTTTTCTTTTTTGCCCTTCAGTAAACTACCCTTAATTTTAAGTTTTAATAGACACACAGACAGACGGCATTGCAAAGACTATTTTTAAGGGTTCGGGGGGTCATGAGACGTCGACATCCATCAACATTTCAGGTTAGTTTTTCTTACGGTCGCAATACTTAAGCTTTAATGCCCAAAAAGTTAAAAATATATATATAATTGCGTATATATTGAAAGTTATTGATTTAAAAAAATATGTTTCGAATAAAATATTTGTATTATAAATATATATACATATTTGTAATGCTAAGTAATTTCATATCTCAAATAGTTTCGGAGCTATTATAAAAAATGTTAATTTACGCATCAGACCGGAGCCCTTAAAACGATTTTGCCGAAATATTGAGAGTAGCCATTTTGTTTGGAATATTTATTTATGTTCATAAATGAAATTTAATCAAAATCGTTAGAGCCGATTTTGAGAAAATCGACTTTTTCTCTTTTTGCCCTTCAGTAAACTACCCTTAATTTTAGGGGTAGATATCCAATTCCAAAAACCCCTCGGGGCAACCCTATGAAAACCCTAGATATCAAGTTTCAGCTCAATCGGTAAAATAGTTTAGGCTCTAGTTGGAGGTACAGACAGACAGACAGACAGACAGACAGACAGACAGACAGACAGACGGAAATTCAAAAACCACTTTTTCGGATTTAGGAAGTCATGAAACGTCAAAATTCATCAAAATCTCGAGTTCGATTTTTTTGACGATCACAATACTTTCTCTACCTGTAAGATAGAGAGAAAGTAAATATCCCAAAATACAGTCATATAATATATATATATATATATATATAAAAGTCTGAATAAAACCTATTAAACCATTTTATATCCATGGCCAGGGACAGACAGAAAGACAGACAAGTGGACAAACAGAATTGTAAAATCCATTATTTCGGTACGGACACACATAAAACGTCAAGATTCATCATAATCTCGAGGTCAAAAATTTCCCGATTACAACACTTTCTCTTGATATTTGATATTTACTTTCTCTCTATCTTATAGGTAGAGAAAGTATGGTGATCGTCAAAAAAATCGAAGTCGAGATTTTGATGAATTTTGACGTTTCATGACTTCCTGAATCCGAAAAAGTGGTTTTTGAATTTCCGTCTGTCTGTCTGTCTGTCTGTCTGTCTGTACCTCCAACTAGAGCCTAAACTATTTTACCGATTGAGCTGAAACTTGATATCTTGGGTTTTCATAGGGTTGCCCCGAGGGGTTTTTGGAATTGGACATCTACCCCTAAAATTAAGGGTAGTTTACTGAAGGGCAAAAAGAGAAAAAGTCGATTTTCTCAAAATCGGCTCTA
Source organism: Timema podura (assembly GCA_033556935.1). Taxonomy (NCBI): domain Eukaryota; kingdom Metazoa; phylum Arthropoda; class Insecta; order Phasmatodea; family Timematidae; genus Timema; species Timema podura. The sequence goes on along the minus strand of JAVRXN010000010.1, from coordinate 64,613,181 downwards.
ACGATTTTGATTAAATTTCATTTATGAACATTAATAAATATTCCAAACAAAATGGCTACTCTCAATATTTCGGCAAAATCGCTTTAAGGGCTCCGGTCTGATGCGTAAATTAACATTTTTTATAATAGCTCCGAAACTATTTGAGATATGAAATTACTTAGCATTACAAATATGTATATATATTTATAATACAAATATTTTATTCGAAACATATTTTTATAAAATCAATAATTTTTAATCTATACGCAATTATATATATATATTTAGCTTTTTGGACATTAAAGCTTAAGTATTGCGATCGTAAAAAAAACTAACCTGAAATGTTAATGGATTTCGACGTCTCATGACCCCCCGAACCCTAAAAAATAGTCTTTGCAATGCCGTCTGTCTGTGTGTCTATTAAAACTTAAAATTAAGGGTAGTTTACTGAAGGGCAAAAAGAGAAAAAGTCGATTTTCTCAAAATCGGCTCTAACGATTTTGATTAAATTTCATTTATGAACATTAATAAATATTCCAAACAAAATGGCTACTCTCAATATTTCGGCAAAATCGCTTTAAGGGCTCCGGTCTGATGCGTAAATTAACATTTTTTATAATAGCTCCGAAACTATTTGAGATATGAAATTACTTAGCATTACAAATATGTATATATATTTATAATACAAATATTTTATTCGAAACATATTTTTATAAAATCAATAATTTTTAATCTATACGCAATTATATATATATTTTTAGCTTTTTGGACATTAAAGCTTAAGTATTGCGATCGTAAAAAAAACTAACCTGAAATGTTGATGGATTTCGACGTCTCATGACCCCCGAACCCTAAAAAATAGTCTTTGCAATGCCGTCTGTCTGTGTGTCTATTAAAACTTAAAATTAAGGGTAGTTTACTGAAGGGCAAAAAGAGAAAAAGTCGATTTTCTCAAAATCGGCTCCAACGATTTTGATTAAATTTCATTTATGAACATTAATAAATATTACAAACAAAATGGCTACCCTCAATATTTCGGCAAAATCGCTTTAAGGGCTCCGGTCTGATGCGTAAATTAACATTTTTTATAATAGCTCCGAAACTATTTGAGATATGAAATTACTTAGCATTACAAATATGTATATATATTTATAATACAGATATTTTATCCGAAACATATTTTTATAAAATCAATAACTTTCAATCTATACGCAATTATATGAATTTTTTTTACTTTTTGGACATTAAAGTTTAAGTATTGCGACCGTAAAAAAAAACTAACCTGAAATGTTGATGGATGTCGACGTCTCATGACCCCCCGAACCCTAAAAAATAGTCTTTGCAATGCCGTCTGTCTGTGTGTCTATAAAAACTTAAAATTAAGGGTAGTTTACTGAAGGGCGAAAAGAGAAAAATTTGGTTTTCTCAAAATCTACTCAAACGATTTTGATTAAAATTCGTATCTAGGCGTTGATTAAGATTATAAATAAACTGGATATTTTCATTTTCCTATGAAAATGATTTTTAGGGTACTTTACAGAAGCGTTAATTTCCGTATCTTCACAACTATTGGAGAAACTAAACAACTTATCATTGCAAAATTGTAGGACTATCAGAAATAAAAAACTTTTAATTGACATATATTTTTATAAAAGCAGCAGTTTCTGAGATATTTGCAAATATATTAATACAATTTGGTGAGCTTTAGTTGTAAACATATACTACTTAAGTCTTAACGCAATAATTCTCCAATGCCATAGAGTAATTAAATATAAGTATCTAAAAAAGTATGTTATTTTTCCTTAAATCTCTTAGTAGAAATGTTTGCATAGCAATGATCTATCTCCATTTTAGACTCAATAGTCAATATTTACATTTTTTATTGGTCAAAATGTATAAATGAATAATTAAATATCAATGCGATGACTTGAAGATCTGCAACACCTTATAAAATGTTAAAATTTTAACCAGAAATCGAAATTTTAATACGAAGTGTTGACCCTTGTGGAAGACATTAAACTGTTTGAAATGCTCTTAGGTGGACAAAGATGCGCCTCTTTTCTCATTGAATCTATATCATTGTATATTATTTTATGCGTGTTCTTATGTGGAGTGGTGATAATACAATGTACATTATTCCGTTCAGAAATCTTACGAGTTTATAGAAAGAGAGAGAAAGTCTGTGCGGTGTGCCGTACCATTTATTTTAAATATGTCATTAGTAAACTACAATAAACCCTAAACTAACTTTTACCCCAAAAACCATTATAAACTATTTTTGGTGATGACAAACAGTATTCATACAGCCATTTGTAACCAAATAATAAGAGCCATTTTAAACATGTTTCAATTTTTTTTAAGTGAATCATTTTTTAACTACCTTTATATCAAGTTTAGCTACCTTTAAATCAAGTTTAACCCTAAAAACAGTGATTCAGTACCATTTATCATGTTAAACACTCGATAGACACCCATTTAGAACCAAATCGTTAGACCAATACTTGAATAATTTTTCAAAATTTGAAAAATCAGTTATCAGTAGACTACCATAAATAAGTGTTTACCCCCAAAACAAGTATACAGTGTTATTTTTAATGTAAAACACTCCCAAGATACTTTTATTTTTCATGCCACAAGTTCCCCAAATATTCATTTTAAAACAAATAGTTTGAAAATTTCCCATCAGTAAACCACTCTTCAATGAATGTTCACCCAAAAACAAATAATATATAGGTATTTGTCATGTCAAACAAATCCTAGATATGCATTTTAAACAAAATCATCAGGGCCATTATCAAAAAATGTTTAATTTAAGAAAAATTACTCATTTATAAGTTATCCTTTATTTTAGGGCTCTGAACAAAATTTAAAAAATATACCTATAAAATCTAAATGTAAAGTTTGAACAAAATCTATCAAATGGTTTTGG